>CM076573.1:927500200-927895200 GCA_034641835.2 Pinus albicaulis
GTACTCAGTACTTTCTCCCAAAGCTGCATGTGTCTAGCTTGGTTTTGAACAAGTCACAGTTCAAACACACCCACTACTTCTCCGCCTCTATTGCGCAATCGTGGCCTGTCTAAATAGAGATCCAAGGTTCGAATCTCCTTGGCTTGACAGCGCAATCATCATGGGAAATTCCTCCAAGTGTGGTGCAAATCTCATGCACAACTGATGTCGCCACTGATAGCTAACTCCACCCTTTCATCTACCTCTTCACTGGTCTCCACTGAACTGATCATGCACTGTAGTGAACTGATGTGTTCTTGAGTTGAATAATGAGTTACTAATTAATGAATTAAATAATATTTAATTCACTCCACTCATCTCTAAGTGAGCACAGCTTAAGAACTAAATACAACTAGTTCAATCAGTTAAACTGCATCACCACCTATTAACTCCTCAATCAACTCCACCAAAACCTCGCTACATGAGTCTAATCAAGTTCAAGATGAAGATGCTGATCAACCCAAAATCACTGCAAAGGATTCCTCTCGTCGATGCATGAGCCACATCTCGTAGCCCGAACTGAAGTGCTCCAAGAGAATAAGATAATGTTTAGAGTCCAAATATTATTAAGAGCTAATAATATTCGACATATCTATTTTTAGCCTGGCAGTCTAAAAATAGCCTTTGACCTCTTTGACCTAAAAATAGAGTCCCATCTATTTTTACCAACATGACACATACTCCAAGAATCTCATACATGCAATCCCTGAACCATGCTCCATATGTCTAAAAATAGACATAGTCTAAAAATAGATTTTTCCGACAAAAATCACATGTGAATTATGTTTTCCATGACATAAAACACATTGTTCAACCTTATCTAGATGACTTACTTGCACATTCACGGAAACAGGTTGACCACCTAGTACATTTGAGAGCCATATTTTTACAATGTCGTCACTACAAAATATGCCTCAATCCACACAAATGTGTGTTTTGTGTCGATTCTGGTCACTTGCTTGGTTTCGTCGTGTCGAAATACAAAATTCGACTTGATCCTTTGAAGGTCTAGGCCATTCTATATTTTCCTGTGCCTTCCAACTTACTTCAGTTATAGAGACTCCAAGGGAAGGCTAACTTTCTAAGGGGATTCATTCCCAACTACACCAAAATGGCTAAATGATTTACTCGACTCTTGAAAAAGGGGACTCCCTTCCATTAGGATGAGGTTGCACAAGCCTCTTTTGGTTCTCTTCAAGATACCCTGATCCGAGCATCATTAAAGTATCCCCCAAGTTATCAGAGTGATTATTTCATATATCTCGCTACTGTAGATACAACCATTGCCATGGTTTTAGTCCAGGAAGAAGATAGGATTTAACATCTGATCTATTATTTGAGTCGTAATCTCAATGATACGGAAGTTAAGTACACTTATCTTGAGAATCTCGCCTTAGCATCTGTTCAAGCTGTACAAAGATTTCTCCACTACATCATGCTCCAAAAGACCATTTTCATTTCGGATTGCAACCCTATGACATACATTTTGTCACGTCAATTGCTAGGGGGAAAATACTCAAAATTGATAGTCATTTTGCAGGAATTTGATTTGGAATTCATCAAATCCAAGTCAAAAAATTCTTTGGTTTTCATTAAGCTTATTTGCGACCTTCCCTCGAATAGCACTAAGTCTACATCGAAACCATCCATTCCGAACGAGTCTTTGTTTCTGATTGCGTCATCTTACGCGTTGTATGGAGATTTTCTGATCTATCTGCAGACCCAAACTTTTTGACCCAATACATCTCGTTCGCAACAACGACGTATTCGATACCAACCCAAAGATTATCTGATCTTCGGTGATACACTTTATCGTCGTGGTGTCAATATGATTTTACATAGGGGCCGCACTCGTGAGGAGGCTGAGAAAGTTTTAAATGATTTCCACACTGGTACCTGTGGTGGAAATTTGTGTGATTTTGATACCGCGCAAAATATTCTCCATGCTGGTTACTTCTAGCCTACCATATTTCACAATTGCATTCTCACGGTCATAAGTTGTCATGCTTGCCAGATATTTGATCGTAAAACCCATGTGCTGCCAGTGCCAATGCATCTTGTCATTTTTGTGGGACATTTTTCCAAATGGGGCATTGACTTCATGAGATGTAACCCTCGCTCGGTTGGGGGGCATGGCTATATTATTGTCGTCATCGACTATTTTATGAAGTGGGTCGAGGTGATGCCTACATTTAACAACATAGGAAAGACAACTGCATTGTTCTTCTTTAACCATGTGGTTACTTGGTTTTGTGTGCCACAAGCCATAGTTACAGATCATGGAAAACATTTTCGCAATTACATGATAACTGAGTTGACTACCAAGTTAAGACTGTCGCATGACATTTCTACCTCTTATTATCTGCAAGCTAATGGACAACTTGAAGCCATCAACAAAATTCTTAAATGTTTGCTTCAACGAATGATTGGAGTTCATAAACGAAACTGGAATTTAATCCTGTATTCGGATTTGTGGGCTTACCAAAACTTGGTGAGAAACACAACTAGATTTACTCATTTTTTATTAGTTTATGGTCTGGAAGCTATCTTATTGATTCAATGTGAAATTCTATCGTTGAAACTCGCAATTGACCTGCTACCTAACACTTTTGATGAAGAGGCACATCTTTTAGATCTCATTCATCTATATGAAACGTGTCGTGAAGCTGCATTAGCTAACGAAGCACATAAGAGATGAATCAAGGCATAATATGACTGCAATGACAAGTCTCGCACCTTCTCAAAAGGAGACCTAGTCTTGCTTTATGATCAGGAAGCTGATAAGATAGGAACAGGAAAAATTGAACCATTATGGCACGGCCCCTATATTTTTAAGTGTGTTCTGGCAAAGGGTTCCTATGAGTTGGTAGATTATGATGGGATTCCATTGTCACAGCCTCGAAATGGGTTGTATCTTAAACATTACTATGCTTTATTCTACGTAGTAAACATTGTATGATATTCTAAATATGCTTTGATTGCATGTGTGTCACACTGTATCTTTTAATATTTTTCATGTGGTTAGTAATCCACTTCGAATTTTGTTGCATATGTCGAAATATTTGGAACCATTTTTTGGTTATGTCAATGGTGCTAGTCGTAGTATGCAGAATATTTCCTCTGCAGCATGGGCCATCTTCGCTCCAAGTGGAGAGTTAGTGAGTTTCCAAGGGATTTGTATCGTTTGATCAACTAACAATATTTTTGAGTATAGAGCAATGATTGAACTCCTCTCTGATGCCATTTCACTTGGAATTCGCCAAATCATCATTAGGCTAGACTCACAACTTGTCATACTACAACTTACTAATGTTTATATTGTCTGAAATCCAACTATTCATTGCATGTTCCTTAGAGTTTGTATTTTGGAAAGACATTTTGTTTACATCCAATATCAACACATTTCTAGAAATTTTAACACCTTGAATTATTCTTTAGTGAATTACATGTTAAATATACATTTGCAACATATGTAAAGATAACTTTTCAGTTCACATCACACAATTGATTAGGATTGCACATAACCATAGGAAAACATTGAAAGAAAAATAGATAGATAATCGATTTTTTTACAAAAAATGGTGTCCAAGACACGTTGGTCACATGACCTCAAAATGTATGCAGACATATCATATCGTAATTAGATGTAGTGGTGCTCATGATAGTAGGTCACTGCTTGAGCTATCATGTGCAATAGCCTCATCCATCGGCTAGGCACACCAATAATATGGCGTTGAAGCCTCATCAGCAACTCCTCGACCTGGATATTTGGTATCTCGAGATTCATCCCCTCTACATGTTGTTGTAACTCAACCAGAGTCTTAGTCAAATCCAAATCTCGAAGGACTGCTTTGTCGACAATCCTCTCTGTTGGTTCACCCGCCTGCTGTGCACGAATCATTGGTCGAAAAATACCCACATCTGCATACATAAAACATCTTTAATTTAGTCTTGGAAACATAAAAAACAAAAAATAAGTAAAAAACCCAAAAAATCAAAAAACATGGTCAAAACATTTTACCTATAGCACCCCATTGAGCGGCTGATGGTAAAATCAAATTTGGATCTTTGCAGAAATCCACCCCTGCGTATGGATGATCCTCTATGATGATATGTTGTCATTGGAGCCAAGTAAATAATGCAATAGAGAATGAGATTGATGATTGGGTAGCATTTCTAGCCATCAACTCTACCCATCGCTTTATCTCCGGATCCCTAGGACCAGCTACACCCAATGTTATATGTTGTGGTTTCATCAATGGAATTTTCTCTAGAATGAAAGTAATCAGGAACGATCCATAAAAAAAATTCTTCGTCTTTCCACTTTTCACTTTGTTCAGATGTTCTTTCATTTGAGATATTATTGCTTCAGCCCAGTTAAACATGGTTGGCTCAATACATTCAAGCGCATACTGCATGTATGACCTATTCGCAACATGAAGTGTCACGCTACCAGATAACTTTTTGATGGTGAACAAGAGTGTTTGTAAAGGCATATCACACACATCCATGATGTTTATCTTTCCATCCTTGCTAGGGTATTTACCTGGTTGACAAAGATGTCGAATGTAATCCTTCATTTTCTCAACTCCACGAACGGAACCTGCAAGGGAAATGGGGGCATCGCATCTCGAAAAACCTGTCAGAAACTAAATATCATTGACCAATATTAGGATCACTTTGTCCCCAATGTGAAATTCCTTCCTTGTTGGATCCCATGATCGAATCAAGAGCTGCAGTAGTTACAAATGTTGTCTCATCCCTAATATTCTAAAGTACTTGAGTAAGTTGCAGTCTCTGAGGGCTCTCACAGTGCGAGGATCATTTATGGAAACCATATCTTGTTCCTAATGTTCTCTTTCTTTCCATGTAATCGACATTCTAATCTGATCAAATCCTGCAATCAAACCATAATCTTAGTTAATATCCATTTCATGCAAAAAATTGAAGAGATTTTGGGCACAAAACACAATACAATTTCTCAATTGTGCCAAACGCACCAATGTTCCATAGACAAAGCGTTTCAGACCACCTTTTCTTCAATTCAATTCCTCTACAATGGAATTTTCGACATTCATAGGTGCGTTGGTCCTAGGGTGTTGTAGATTTACCCTAGGAGCCCAAAAACCCTAAAAAATTACATGAAACTGTAAAATAATTCTACCAATAGAAAGAGAAAGTTCAGATCTCTTACCTGGTCCTGATGGCACAAGAAATCATCCGCATAATCTGTTGCAATCAACTGCTAAAGTTTGAGGGAAAAACTAGCTTAGAGCACTAAAAAATTGAATATTAAATGTGAAATGGTAAAATGACATGGTAAATTCTTATTTAAAATGGCCTTTTTGATTATTTAATGCATATTTAATAAATTGACTATAGGTTTTACCTATTTTATTATTAAACAGGTTTGTTTGAACCATTTGGTGGTTCTTTGAGCAGATTTACTATTGGTATAGTGAATTTGACGTGCATGATATTAAAATGAACTTTGACCACAGAGCACACTTTTATCTGTTTTTCGAGCTCGGTTAAAAATAGAAAAAGGAACCACCCTGGATTCCTCTTTCAACTCTTTTCAAACTCCCAAAACATGAAAATATTGTCGAGCACTTGTCCTTTCGAGCTCATAAAAGGAAATAAAATGACCTCTACTTAGTATAAGTTTAACCCTTTTCCGTACTGGGAAATATTATTTACGAAAAAGGAATGCCCTAGTCGAACATGGCTAGGAGGTTCTGACAGGTATTATTTTACGCTTTTTCAGACCTGAGGGAAAAATTCACGAAAAAGAACTCGTGGAGTTTTCTTTTCGTTCCTTTTTAAAACTCTCTAAACATGAAAAAGGACCGAGTTTTCACTGTCGATAAACTCGTTAAAACATCAAATAGCGAAGGATTTTTCCATCATGACAAGATTGATTTTCACTTTCGCTAGACTCGTTAAATAATCACATAGCGATGGATTCACCTGAAGGGTGGAATTATACATCAAGAATATGTTATCCTCCTCAAGCTTGTTAAAAAATAAATAGGTACTGGTCAGCAATGACTGGGGAAAATTGGGAAGGGATAAATCACTTTATGGTAGCAAGTCACTCTTTAACATGACACTCATTCACTTCATCTTTGTGGTTGTTGCGTTGGGTTATCTTGTTGATGATCTATCATACCTATGGTCTATCATGCCATCCATCACTTTGGTTTTGGTTCAATTATTCCAACTCATTTAGTGTCATCGATATGTTCAAGAGAAGTCACTCAGTAATTCCTCATCCTTTGTAATACTCATAAACCCTCATTTCATGACTGCCATCCCTGAAAATTGCTTCATTGGTTACATTTTTTCGTTGAAATAATTACTCTCGTTTCATGTCGTTGATGGGGGATACATCAAATACCTCTTATGACATCATATGATCATCCAAGAAGTTGAATTAGAAACACCCTTCCAGTACCTTGGATCTTGCATACATCAATGGAAATTTTCTAGCTTCCGGCGACAGGTTGACATCACTGGACTTCGACAGAAAGAATTTTTATGGTGTTTGACATCAAATCATCTATTCACACCATGCAAAATTTGCTGCAGTACCTTGAGATCCATTATCATCATTGGTGGTTTCTCTCGCGTCTGTTAACGGTTTACATCATTGGCTGGTAATCAGATGATGTCTTTCCATGTTCGACTTCAGATCACATATTCGCATGGTTATACTCATACTTGAGCGATCAAGTGAACAAGATAGAATATCCTGAATCTATTTTCATCCATTTGGGTTGCGATTTCAGGAGTAGTACCACATCATTTGTACGATGGCTATACTCATATGATCATCCTATCATGGGTCTATATTTGTAGATGACTCTCTGATGTTATGATAATCTAAGTGTTGAGTATGGGTATGCCTCCCTTAGCAATTCATGTCCAAAATGAAAAATATATCATGATATAATGTATTTTAATTGATGCAGGTCACCGTCCACTTCAGATCATCCTCATCACATCATAAATCATATCATGAAATATTGTCACTTTTGACTTCATGCTTTAGAGGGAATTTGTTACAAGTCAATTTGGGAATCACTCCCGAAACTCAGATCAATATAAACAGGGTCTATTGTACTCTAAATAAATTGCTACTTTCCTTAAACAATTCATCCCATTATTGGTTTTTATCCATGAAAGTTTCATTTCTTGAAGTCCAGTTGAAATGATCCATTGAGCCAACAACACACCCCTAGGCTGCAATAAGTTCTTTGTAGAGAAATTACTCCCATGCAATGCAACATTTCAGAGCATCTAGGCCCACTTGACAATGCATTGGTCTACTGGGAGTGAATTTCTCAAATTATTCTAGGAATCTTCCCACTTTCTAGTGGCTTCTAGAAGTGTTTCCAACTATCATACTATTTGATAACCTCAAATATGAACACCATGGAGCCATTAAATCACTTATCCTTTTATCCCATTGAACAATGAAATTTCCTCATCCATTAATGGAAAAGCCATTTAATGACCAATTAATGCCAAACTACCCTCATTTCTTATAAATTGAGCACTGATCATAGTGCAAGATGAGAGCAAGAGTTTGAATTTGTAAGGTTATCTTGGAAAGATTATAGCTCTTTGAGGTATTGTTTGCAAGTAATTTTATGCTACTAGAGTGATGTTGTTGATTTGATGAGGATGGGACTGAAGTTGGAGCGCTTTGACATCAAATTGATCCAAATGGTTGTAACTTCTCCTACTATATTATAATAAAGAGATTTTTTCCTTTCCTAATACATGTGCTAATGCTTTTATATATGTATTTTCAAATGCAATCGATTCAGTTTGATTAATATGAATAGATCATATGCCTTTATGTCATTTTCTGTCTTCTACTAGCAATTGCAGGTACCAATCAAACAAGTTCAATTCGATTGAGAGCGACATAATTGACAAAAGGGAGACAATGAATAGTGAAGGATCACAAGTAGGTGTTATTCTCTTATCTGTTTATCTTAAGGAAAAGGTCAAGTGTCTTTCATCTTTTGTTCTAAGTGTGTCCACCACACTTAGGGAAACTTATCTATCCGTATATTTGATTTCCGTAAAACAAATAGGCACCTAAAAGTGTTTATAGTCCACTCACATAACCCAATACCCAATAAAAAATACATGGTGCGACTCCTAAAATAATTCTATCCATCGAGCTCTATCCTCATCAATCTACACAACCCCTGGGATGAGATTTACTTCTAAACAAAAAAATCTCTTAGACAATCTCCATCCCCTCCAATGATCCACAATAACATCGAATATAAATTTCTTAGCTAGGGGATCAAGGAAACTTATATATTACATAAGTGCTCAAAATAGTCTTTAATTGAGCTCTTGTGTTTTTTTTTAATGAATACTCCTCCCAAGCATGATAATCAAATTCTCAACATCAATTTTAACTCTATAGATTGATTTTCAATACCTAGTATGATTGCAACCCCTTCTAACACCAAAAAAATTGTAATTGTTTTTTTCTTTCTCTCTGTAAAATTTCATGCCCCCTCCACTCAAATTTCCTCTCCTTTTCACATCCTTTCTTGAATCTCACTCTCCTCAAAGATGATTGTACTTTGCCAATGTTTTCATAACTAAGTGGTATCATTCTCTTACTTACCTCTTTCATGGTTGGCCTTTAATAAGTTGAATGTAGATTATATGGTAATGAAAAATAATTTATGGAATAATGTGGGATTGTAGGCATGTATATTTTCCCCTGGAGCTCCCTTTCATTCCTCTCTCTTATGGAATCATATATTCATATGAATCTATCAATGTATGTTACTACAACCAACTGTGTATTTCATTTTATTATTTTCTATATACAATTTTTCCATTTTACATCACTTGGCCCTCGACCATTCATAATATTTACAATTATGCATTACTAATTTTGGGGATAAAAAATGGGGTGTTACATTCCCATCCCCATCGATTTTTCCTTCCTCAATGCACATCACCATATATATATAATCAAAATTTGACATTATATTTCTCAAAATTTTTATATTTTAATAACTTCTATTGTAGTTGCAACCAACAATCTCTCATTCTCATTCAACTTGTACAACCTAAGAAAGTGTGCTCCCTTATCTACTTCATAATCCCTTCGGTTGTCCCACTTCCCTTATATGGATCCAACATAATCCAAACAAGAATTCTTATATTTATGGCTCTAGGAACTTTAGTTGCACCCAAAATAGATTCTTTATGCATCTACGTACAAAAATGCAATTAGATTTATCCAAAATATATAAAAATATATGCGTATTCTTCGTGTATGTCATTTTCATGCTCCCACGTGGCATTGTTAGGACAATGGGAGGTCCATCAAACCTTTACGAAGCCAATGGATCTATTTGCAACCACCTTTAATTTCTAGTTCTCAATGTGCATTGGCTCCACCCAAAAGTCCCCTTCGTGCTCTATTGAGTTCATAGTCCAGTCAATCACTATGCTTAGTATCAGGCACATGATTCTTCAATAAATACAAATGAAAAACATTATTAATTTTCATTTATGCAATCAATGAAAGTATATATGCAATGGGGCATATCTCTCTAGAAATTCAAAAGGCCCACAATATCTTACTTTCGAATTTGGGAAACTCCTTGAATTTAATGATCTCCTCTCAGCCTTTATTTTGAAAAGTACATGCTTTCCCACTTTAAATTCTCTATGTTCCCTACCATTATCTACAAAAATTTTCTACTTGTCCTATGAAACTTTTAATTTTTGCCCCATATTTACCATCTACTCTTCTATTTCCTTAGAAATTATACCCCAATAATGGTTTTATGTGATGGTTTATCCCAACTAACTGATATGTTGCATTTGTTTCCATACAAACCTTCAAAAGGGATTATGTTCAATGATTCTTGATACTCATTATTATAAGAAAATTAAACCCAATGGATATAGTCATCCCACTTGGAAAACTTGTCCATTACATTCATTCTTAGCATATATTTAGTTATTTGGTTCTTCCTCTTCATCTGCTCATTTAACTTAAGATGATATGTTGTGCTAGAATTTAAATTTATCCAAATAACATAAACAATCCCCTCCAAAAATTGTAAGTGAACTATGAATCGTTATCTGATACTATTTCCTTACAAGCACCATGTAGCCTAGGAATATTTTTCATATAAATCCTTGCAATGTTGGCTACCTTATTAGTCATCTAAATTGAATACAAAATGTACAACCTTTATTGGAAATATTGTTGTCATTGATGCCAAAGACAAGTGAAGACTACATAGGTCCAAGTCAAAGATTCTAAGAGTTGTAAATATTGTTTTCGTTGATGTCAAAGACAAGGGGATAATATAAATATCCAAGATAAGGATTGCATGATGGATATTATTGGAAATATTGATTTTAGGATTTTGATGCTCAGTTTTGATACCCTATATTTTAATTAATTTTTACTCGAAATACCTTAATCAAATGGGAGCATAAGATAAATGATTGAATAACATATTCCAATACTTTTCCAATGTATATGGCACTCCCTGTAACTCCATAGGAATGAGGAGATATGAAATATAAAGTACAGGTCAACCCAGCCAAATCTACAAGTTGGCCCAGTAAATGAATGTAGAAACACTATAAATAAAGGATATATGAATGCATTTGAATATTATCCAATAAATCATAGATGTAAGGTGTGAAAGAGAAACTTGGGAATATTCTTGGGGTTTTAAAGGTGGATCAAAAATGTGATTTGTGGAGTGAACAAGTCATCTTGTAATTTATTGCTATAAAATTTATTCTAGGATGTTTCAGACCATGAAATTTTGACAAGGTATAAGCCAGTTTTTTTTGTACATGTGGTATAACTTTTAGGAATTTTATATCTATACTTTTGGAGATATGCTCTGAGGAAGTTAGGGTTCCTCAATGCTCATGAAATTTTGTTCAAATAGATCAGCTTGGAAGTTTCACTATAATTTTTCTTTTGAGATGTTTCAGAATATGAAATATTTGGAAAATAGAGGCAATATATCTAGGTAAATGTGGTAAAAAATTTAAGCTTTTCTTTATTATAATTTCAAGGATATTCCTTGTGGAAAATTGGGTTTAAAAAATACTAGATAGAAACAAAATATTTACCAAGACAACTCTTATTATAAACTATATATATATATATATATATATATATATATATATATATATATATATATATATATATATATATATATATATATATATGCACAAAATATTTACCCTGGGAAAACTCCAAATCTAGGGAAAAACCCAGGTAATAGAATTTCATTTGTTCCTTGTCCAAAACTTATCCAATCCACCAAATCTGGGGAAAAACCTAGCTAATATAATTCCATTTGTTCCTTGTCCAAAACATATCCAATCCATCCAACTAAGCCTTCACTGATCTCCTCTTTGTCCTATTACAATAAATTCTTCACATATCCTTTTGGAGGCTTCATTACATGAATATTACAAGCACAAAACCATGTATACACAAAATTGTGTGCCCAAAAGCACCATTGCTTGACTTGATCAACTTTGACTATTTCCCAAAGTCAAGTTTACCTAACAATCACCCCTTAAACCTTGACTTGGGTTTCACTTGACCTAATCCAAGAAAATCAACCAAGTAAGTTAGCATCACTCCCTCTAGCACTTACCCCCCTCAAATTTAAGGTATCTCCATTCCCCCTATCACCTAGGCTTGAATTTACATGCAGCTTTAAAAATTTGACTCCATTATAACAATTTGTTTTCTGTTATTGTTTCTCTGGGATTTATGTTTCCATCCTCTCACCTTGATATGATTAGAGCCTCATTCTCTCCTCTCAAAAGATAACTTCCATGGATGTATATCACCAATCATACCATCATCTCATAGAAGCATTTCGTCAAACACTTTGCATGCAACCAACCCCCATAGTTGTTTTTTCTATAGACCGACACACCGCAACCAATGCCCTAGTTTTTACCATACACACCAATCCTCATACCCTATGATGGACCATGACTCCACAAGAAAATGGTTCATGCAAACTTTTGATTTAACATCTAGTGGTATAAGTTACTCTCCACATCAATGGTGTACAATATTTCCAAGTAAAAAATACAAATTAACATCCTATGCATGTTTAGTTAGTTGTCCATATGATGTAATATATTTCATGCAAAGTAATTAGAAGTAAAAAAAAAATGTGAGTGAGATGTTTAAACCTTATATTTTCAAGAATATTTAAACAATATATTTAAATATTTGAAGATCTATGCTAACTAATTTATGTCAATATAAACTTCACATATATCTATATATAGAAAAAAATATTAAAAGAAATTTTTTTAAAGTTGTATATAATAAAATATTCAATGTGCAAAGAAAAAATTCACTAATTCTTGATAAGAATAATAAGAGGTATATATGATTCATTCATTTCTTAAGATAAAATTAATATGTGAAGTTTAAATATTCATAATAATAAAAAAAATCAATGTGGGTTATTAGTAAAATATTTTAATACGAAATATATTGATGTATATTTAAAAATATATTAATAATAAAAAAATCATTTTAATGTGGGGGGATAAAATGTTTTGATGCACATTTTGGGTAAAATATTTTAATGTCAACTATGTATATGTTATATTTTGTTTTAAAAATATTATGGATATATCATATAAAACAATTGAAAAAGATAAGTTTTTATGGCTGAAATGTTTGAAGTAGTCTCACTATTTTACACTTTGGTCATTTTTTAGTTATATTTTTTTTTGTCAAAATCTAACAAATATTTTTTATTATATTAACTTTGTTTTATCCAAAGTCCTTATATGTTGCTCCTTCATTCTGCACATCACTTCCTACTTTTTACTTGCACACAAAATCAACCTATTTGTTCAAACTTCATTCTCAAACTCTTCCTTGATCACACATTTTCCATATATTTCATACTTAGATTGCTTTTGATTTTGGTGACATAGAACTTCATTCTGCTTCACTATTTTTCTTTCTTTTTGTACACTAGAACCAAAATTGTCGCCATGACACACAACAAACAATTGATTGGATCAAATTCTTTGGCCTTGTGATATTTATACTATATTGGCTCATCAGAATCCTAGCGGAGCCAACATGTCATCAAACAAAGTCCAAAAATATTAGAATATTATTTTAATTTCATGGCTGAAAATTTGATGCAGATGACCTATATAAGAGTTATTTCAATGAACCCTTGCCTCCTTGGGGGCTTAAATTTAGTTCCACAAATCCACACGATACAACTAGTTTAAAGAAGTTTTTTAGTAAATATTGATGTAGGCCCACTTAGAGCTTTAACACACTATCTCGCTCCACACCTGGAGGCCCAGATAGTTGGATGATATTTTAAGTTCAAGGTTCCTTAGCCCCTTTTTCAAATTCCAATTTTTCCATAGAGCTAAATGTTATGACTTAGTGTAAATCATATGACACTTTATTTCACCTAGCTCCTAGGGATGAGCCATTTTTTCCTTTAATGACCAATTGTTGGGACCGCAACCTTAAAGCTTTGATCCACATATCAAGGAATATGGGTCTTTCTTAATTCCCACACTTGTTTAAGGCTCAGATGAGTTGAGCGCTATATATAATTCAATTTCTTCTACTCATAACCATGACCATGAAACACTGACCAAACTCCTTTTTCATTGTATCCATATCTAGCCCATTTTTTTGTGAAAATGTTACATACATCATCAGATGTCGGATGCATGGATAAATTTGCACAAAGCCAAGATGTATGGATAGTAAGGGATTTCTACTTAACCCATTAATTTTTGAACCATGCTCAAATATGGACTTTGCCTCAAGACACCAAAATATTTTAACACTATGAAGCCTTAAAAAATGATCTCTTTGGTCTTCCATGTCAATCCAAAGTGGACCAACCATGAGCCACCACATGTTCCTTTTTCCACCTTGTCACTACCACGTGTACATTGTCATGTCATACTAGCCCAACCTAGAATTCAAGAATGAAATTGTACTCCAATACCCAGATGTGGGACTTTCCAATGTTACATCACCTGCTATGTCACTTTACAAGTCAACATACTTCCACGTGTCCAAGAACCTACCATTTTTAATTTTCTATATATATAATTAGGTGCCCAAAATTGTTGAAAATGAGTGCTACGTGTCATCACCTCTAGCTTCCATGTCGTCATCCTTTACCACCTGTCATGTCACCTTTAATTTCCATGTCATACTGGCCAGGTCTTAGCTTTTTAGAGAAATATTATATTCTAATTCTTGGGGGCTTGGTATAATTAACCCATGCTTAATCATGATTAATCAATCATTAAAATTGGTTTAAGGATTGTGATTAAGGACAGTTGAATTCATGGTAAATCATGATTTTCATGTTATATAAAAAATAGGCCTTATTTTATTTTCATACCAGACCACTCTATGAGATCTTATATTGGTCCTCAGTCTACCAACGACTTGTGGGTTCTTCTACTGAATTGGGCTCATACCATTTCTAGCTTCCCCAGGAAGTTTATCATCCATCAGCCTCATACCAATCTAGTCCACACAGACATAAGCTCCAATCTACCATACAAAACTTGGACTAGGTTGGAACCTTATTTGATATAACTCACTTCAAACACATTTTTCTCCTCATTTATTTAGAGTTGTAAGAAGTTCCATTTTTTGGAAACATATCTAACCAAACTATTCAACCATGCACTTTTTATACTCATTTGGACTAGGAAAATAGATAATTTTATTCAAAGATAAGCTCCCCCTAAGCTTCCTTATGCATCAATGGCAATGCATACTTGCACAACACTTATGTTGACATCAATGACACTACAGTTAACACCATTGACATTATAAACATATTTCCAACACACTCTTGGTAATTTTGACTATGATAACTGAATGTTGTATAGTTTTTATCATATACCATGCGAGGTATACTTATATACATCTCTAGATGTATGTAACAGCTATGTGGTATAGGAGGTTAGTAAATTTTAGACTTGCTATAGAAAACTCTAGAAATTCTTACTATTCAAGTTTCTTGATGTAATTTATTATGATTCCACAAATAATATAACAATATAATTTCACTTATTACTATTTTTTTTTTAAATTACACAATTGGACACAAACGTTTGAAATTTTACCCAACCATAGACTTTATTGCTCCTAATCTCTCAACAATAGTTCACCCCCAAGATAGGGATATGATTCCAAAAGGATAGATAGGAACCTACAAGTGTTTATAGTCCACTCACATAGCCTAATACCCAAAAAAAATACATGGTGTGACTCCTAAAATAATTCTATCCACCAAGTTCTATCCTCATCAATCTACAGAACCCTAGGATGAGATTTCCTCCTATATACAAAAATCTCTTAAACAATCTCCATCCCCTCCAGGGATCCACAATAACATCGACTATAAATTTATTAGCTAGGGTATCAAGGAAACTTATCTATTACATAACTGCTAAAAATAGTCTCTAATTGAGCTCTTGTGTGTTTTTTTAATGAATAATCTTCACAAGCATGATAATCAAATTCTCAAAATCAATTCTAGCTCTAAAGAATGATTTTCAATACTTAGTATGATTGCAACCCCTTCTAACACCCAAAAAATTGTAATTATTTTTTTCTTGCTCTCTGTAAAATTCCATGCCCCCCTCCACTCAAATTTACTCTCCTTTTCACATCCCTGTTTGAATCTCAATCTCCTCAAAGGTTATTGTACTTAGCCAATGTTGTCATAACCAAGCAGTATCGTTCTCTCACTTAGCCAATGTTATCATAGCTAAGTGTGATTCACATTTAATAAGTTGAATGTAGATTTTATGGTAATGAAAAAATATTATGGAATAGCGTGGGATTGTAGGCATGTATATTTTCCCCTCGAGCCCCCTTTCGTCCCTTTCTCTTATGGAATAATATATTCATATGAATCTATCAATGTATGTCACTACAACCAACAATGTATTTCATTTTATTATTTTCTATATAAAATGTTTACATTTTACATAACTTGGCCCTCGACCATTCATAATATTTACAATTATGCATTACTATTTTTGGGGATAAAAAATGGGGTGTTACATTCCCATCCCCATTGATTTTTCCTTTTCCTCAATGCACACACACACACACACACACACACACACACACACATATATCATCATCATCAAAATTTTACATTGTGTTTCTCAACAATTTTATAGTTTAATAACTTCTATTGCGGTTGCAACCAACAATCTCTCATTCTCATTTAACTTGCACAACCTAATAAAGTGTGCTCCCTTATCCACATCATAGTCCCTCAGGTTGTCCCACTTCCCTTCTATGGATCTAACATAATCGGAACAAGAATTCTTATATTTATGGCTCAAGGAACTTCAGTTGCACCTAAAATAGATTATTTATGCATCTACGTACAAATATACAATTAGATTTATCCAAAATATACAAAAATATATGGGTGTTCTTCATGTATGTCCTTTTCATGCTCCCACGTGGCATTGTTAGGACCATGGCGGGTCCATCGAACCTTTACCAAGCCAATGGATCTATTTGTAAGCACCTTTAATTTCTGGTTCACGATGTTCATTGGCTCCACCCAAAAGTCCCCTTTGTGCTCTATTGAGTTCATAGTCTAATCAATCACTAGGCTTATTATCAGACACATTCTTCTTCAATAAATACAAATGAAACACATTATGAATTTTCATTGATGCAATCAAAGAAATTACATATGCAATGGGGCATATCATCTCTAGAAATTCAAAAGGCCCACAATATCTTACCTTCAAATGTGGGAAACTCCTTGAATTTAATGATCTCCTCTTTTTTTTTACTTTGAAAAGTACATGCTTTTCCACTTTAAATTCTCTATGTTCCCTACCATTATCTGCAATTTTTTTATACTTGTCCTATGAAAATTTTAATTTTTTCCTCATATTTACCATCTACTCTTCCATTTCCTTAGAAATTATACCCCAATAATGGTTTTATGTGATGGTCTATCCCAACTAACTGATATGTTGCATTTGTTTCCATACAAACCTTCAAAATGGATTATGTTCAATGCTTCTTGATACTCATTATTATAAGAGAATTCAACCTGATGGATATATTCATCCCACTTGGAAAACTTGTCCATTACATTCATTCTTAGCATATATTTAGTTATTTGGTTCATCCTCTTCATCTACTCATTTAACTTAAGATGATATGTTCCACTAGAATTCATATTTATCCAAATAAAATAAACAATCCCCTCCAAAAATTGTAAGTGAACTCCCAATCGTTATCTGACACTATTCCTTACAAACACCATGTAGCCTAGAAATATTTTTCATATAAATCCATGCAATATTGGCTACCTTATTAGTCATCTAAATTGAATACAAAATGCACAACATTTATTGGAAATATTGTTGTCATTGATGTCAAAGACAAGTGAAGACTACATAGGTCCAAGTCAAAGATTGTAAGAGTTGGAAATATTATTGTCGTTGATGTCAAAGAAAGGGGGAGACTATAAATATCCAAGATAAAGATTGCAAGTTGGAGATTATTGGAAATATTGATTAAATATTGCAAGATGGAGATGATTGGAAATATTGATTTTGGGATTTTGATTCCCAATTTGGATACCCTATATTGTAAGTAATGTTTACTCGAAATGCTTGATCAAATGGGAGCATAATATATATGGTTGAATAACATATTCCAATACTTTTCCAATGTATATGGCACTCCCTATAAATCCATAGGAATGAGGAGATATGAAATATAAAATACAGGTCAACCGAAAAATTTACAAGTTAGCCAAATAAATGAATGTAGAAACACTATAAATAAAGGATATATGAATGAATTTGAATAATATCCAATAAATCAGAGATGTAAGGTGTGAAATGGAAACTAGGGAATATTCTTGGGGTTTTAAAGGTGGATCAAAAATGTGATTTCTGGAGTGAACAAGTCATCTTGTAATTTTTGCTATAACTTTGATTATAAGATGTTTCAAACCATGAAATTTTGACAAGGTATAAGGGACTTATTTTTGTACATGTGATATAAATTTTAGGAATTTTCTCTCTATAATTTTGGAGATATGCTCTGAGGTAGTTAGGGTTCCTCAATGCTCATGAAATTTTCTTCAAGTAGATTAGCTTGGAAGTTTCACTATAGATTTTCTTTTGAGAAGTTTCAAACTATGAAATATTTGGAAAATAGAGGCAAGATCTCTAGGTAACTATGGTAAAAATTTCAAGCTTTTCTTCATTATAATAATTTCAGAGGTAAATTGTGTTAAAAAAATACTGGATAGAAACAAAATATTTACACAAACAACTCTTACTATAAACAATATATATATATATATATATATATATATATATATATATATATATATATATATATATATATATATATATATATATATATATATATACGCACACAATATTTACCCTGGAAAACCCCAAATCTAAAAAACCCAACTAACATAATTCCATTTGTTCGTTGACCAAAACTTATCCAATCCAACCAAGTGAGCCTTCTCCGATCTCCTCTTTGTCCTATTACAATAAATTCTTCACCTATCCTTTTAAAGGCCTCATTACATTAATTTTACAAGAACAAAACCATGTATACATAAAATTGTGTGCCCAAAACCACCATTTCTTGACTTGATCAAATTTGACTATTTCCCATAGTCAAGTTTACCTAAGAATCCCCCTTAAACCTTGACTTGGGTTTCACTTGACCTAATCCAAGAAAATCAATGGAGAAAGTTAGCATCACTTCCTCTAACACTTACCCCCCTCAAATTTATACCCAAGGTAGTATCTGCATTCTCCTATCACCTAGGCTTGACACCAAAATTTATCAAAAATTTCCTAGGGGTATGCATGCCTTACTATGTCTTACAACAATATACCCCTTTACATGCAACTTAAAAATTTGACTTCATTATAAAAAAAATTTTGTTGTTGTTGTTTCTGTGGAATTTATGTTTCCATCTTCTCACCTTGATATGTTTAGAGCCTCATTCTCTCCTCCCAAAAGCTAACTTCCATGGATGCATATCACCAATCATACCATCATCTCATAGAAACATTTCAAACACTTTGCATGCAACCAACTCCATAGTTGTTTTCTCTATGGACCCACACACAACAACCAATGCCCTATTTATTACCATAAACACCAATCCTTATACCCTATGATGGACCATGACTCCACACTAAAATGGTTCATGCAAACTTTTGATTTAACATCTAGTGGTGTAAGTTACTCTCAACATCAATGGTTTACAATATTTCAAGTAAAAAATAAAAATTAACATCTTATGTATGTTTAGTTAGTTGTCCATATGATGTAATATATTTCATGAAAAGTAATTAAAAGTAAAAAAACAAATGTGAGTGAGATGTTTAAATCTTATATTTTTCAAAAATATTTCAACAATAGATTTAAATATTTGAAGATCTATGCTAACTAATTTATGTCAATATAAACTTCACATATATCTATATATGGAAAAAAATATTAAAAGAAAACATTTTAACATTGTATATAATAAAATATTCAATGTGCAAAGAAAAAATTCACTAAAAGTTTATATATATATATATATATATATATATATATATATATATATATATATATATATATATATATTATTTCCTGATAAGAATAATAAGAAGGATATATGATTCATTCATTCTTAAGATAAAATTAATATGTGACATTTAAATATTCATATTAACAAAAAAAATCAATGTGGGTTATTAATAAAATATTTTAATACGAAATAATGTTGATGTATATTTAAAAATTTATTAATAATTAAAAATTCATTTTAATGTAGGCAGAGAAAATGTTTTGATACACACTTTGGGTAAAATATTTTAATGTCAACTATGTATATGTTATATATTGTTTTAAAAATATTATGTATATATCATATAAAGCAATTGAAAAAAATAAGTTTTTATGGCTAAAATGTTTGAAGTAGTCTCAGTGTTTTTACAGTTTGGTCATTTTTTAGTTATATGCTTTTTTTGTCGAAATCTAACAATGATTTTTTAAACTTATGATTTTTAAGTTGCAATGAAAAATTACTCAGTTTGTGTCTATATATATAGAGAGAGAAAATTATGTATTTTTTTTTAATATTACACTCTAAAAGAAGTTTACACGTAAAGAAGTTTGATCTCTCACTGATCATATTAGATTCGTGCTTAAAATAAATCTATAATCATAAAGAAATATTTTCCATTTGTATATACATGACAAAGTAAATGTAACTAGATTACTTGTTTCATATGTTAAATAAGCTAATTAAAAGTATGTTTCTAAATATAACTATTTTGCCATTGAAATCACTACCAAATTATTCATAAAAAGGTTAAAATGTTTTTCCAATCCTTGTTTCTAATTACCCATAAAGCATTTTATTACGAGATTTTACCGTTCATAGATTAGTTGTCTGCCACTTGTAAAATTTATTATTTTAATATTTTTGTTTGGGTCGTACCCGTGACAAGTCATCACTGAGCCATACGAACCCAGTCCAAAAATTTTTAACCACTTCACAAAATATTATGAGCGATTATGTTTTTCTTTTAAATCTTTGGTAGGCATGGCCGACAGGTTTTCGTTTTTTTTAATAGTTCTTTGGTAGCCATAGCCAATATATATATATATATATATATATATATATATATATATATATATATATATATATCAATTATTTCCCGATAAGAATAATAAGAAGGATATATGATTTATTCATTCTTAAGATAAAATTAATATGTGACATTTCAATATTCATATTAACAAAAAAAATCAATGTGGGTTATTAGTAAAATATTTTAATACGAAATAATATTTATGTATATTTAAAAATTTATTAATAATAAAAAAATAATTTTAATGTAGGCAGATAAAATGTTTTGATGCACACTTTGGGTAAAATATTTTAATGTCAACTATGTATATGTTATATATTGTTTTAAAAATATTATGTATATATCATATAAAGCAATTGAAAAAAATAAGTTTTATGGCTAAAATGTTTGAAGTAGTCTCAGTATTTTTACAATTTAGAGAGAGAAAGAGAGATTTATGTAATTTTTTTTGAATGTTGCACTCTAAAAAAGTTACGCCTAAAAAAATTTGATCCCTCAAGAATCATGTTAGATTTATGCTTAAAATGAATCTATAATCATTTAATCAAAAATAAAAATAAATATTTTCTATTTATATATGTACATGATGACAAAGTAAATGTAACTAGATTACTATTTCATATGTTAAATAAGCTAATTGAAAGTATGTTTCTAAATATAACTATTTTGCCATTGAAATCACTACCAAATTTTTCATAAAAAGGTTAAAATGTTTTTCCAATCCTTGTTTCTAATTACCCATAAAGCATTTTATTATGAGATTTTACCGTTCATAGATTAGTGGTCACCCACTTGTAAAATTTATTATTTTAATATTTTTGTTTGGGTCTTACCCGTGACAAGTCATCACTGAGCTATACGAACTCAGTTCAAAATTTTTTAACCACTTCACAAAATATTCATTGAGCGCGATTATGTTTTTTTTTTAATCTTTGGTAGGCATGGCCGACAGGTTTTCGTTTTTTTTAATCGATCTTTGGTAGCCATAGCCAATACGTATGGAGGTTTTAGTGTATTTTTATTTGACTTTGCAGTCATTTTGCGAAAAGGAGAACACCAAGGAAAGCTGCGGGGTCGAACACGAACTAAAAACCTCCAAGTTCTTGAAACTGCAAAAGGGATGCCATATTTTCGCTCCTAAAATGCAGGCCCATGCAGAGAGATGTTACACAAAACAGTATTGCAAAACAACTCATCCTGCAACGTTATGACACAGATTTGCAATTTTTATGATACATGTATATATAGACACTAGAGAAGAGTAGAATTAAAATATCGGAGCGGTATGTTTAAGTGGAAAAATTTTCATGTAATTCCACGATGTAAAACGTTAGGTTTATCTTCTATCTCCAAATATTTGAATTAGTTTCAGACGATGTCATTGATGTTCAATTATTTGAATTAGTGTTTGGGCATCTTGCATAAGCATTGCCATTATATTAAAAAATTTGAATTATAATACGATTTTTAGCTCATTTTTTTAAACCATGATTAAAATAAATTTTAAATAATCTTGTTTTTTAAACCCTTAGAGGTCAAGGCCTCGACTCGCTCACATAGAGACATCATGCCAACCGAAGTTTCTACCCACCCTGGTAACTCACATTGCCGAAATACATAACAGAGCAAACTTTCTAGTGGTATTAAAGAAATACTTCACAGAGCAGCAGGGGTTAGCAAATATTTCTCTAAGAAAGAGCCATCATTCCAATCATTTGCAAGACATAGAAGATCCTTAAGAGCGTGCTAGCTGGGTCATGCACGAGTACAGGCTTGTTGATGAGGGGAGTCTTTTTGTCGGAAAATGATCGTTTTTGTTCATGTGAGTATTCCTTGGTTTTGGATTTTTCTCAGAATTATTTTCAATGTAAAAAGTATCTTCATGCATGATATCTTGACGACGGTTTTTAGGGGTTAACTGTTTTAAGAGTCCAAAATTGTTAATGTTGTTGTGTTGTAACTTGTAGCTACTCTTAAAATCCTTGATTTCAAGATCTAGACTTGCCCAAAGTTAGATTCTATTTTATTATTATTTTTTTTTTTTTTGTTTTGTTTTAAAACAGATTTGCTTGTGATTTATAATGTAAAATTTGTGGGTGCTTGAATTGAATTGAAGTCAGTTCAATCAAAATGTATAGTGAAAAACACTTTTTTTTACAGTATGGAAGTGTTGGGAATCTATGCTTCTTTGTTGGGGATGTGGATTTGTTATGTAGTGAACCGTGTTTTTGTAGAGAAAGAGCTATCAAATGGGCAAAACCTTGTTCTTCATTGTTTATTTCAAAGTAGTGAGAGTGCTAGTGCTTACACCATTTTGCCTTCTTTCCAGAAAAACCCTCTACTAATATATTTTATTTGAGGTGACTAGATATTGGTGTTTTTTTTCATTTATTTAATGTACATAGATATTGATTTTTTTTTTAATAATTATTTCACTATTTCGTAAGGAACTACTCCATCTTATTTCAATTTGTTGTTCTTCCACTTTTACAATTTTGAATGTAATATTTGATTTACTACACAATTACATAGAAATTAGAAATTAAAATATTTTATGAATGATAAAAAAATTATGTATTTACATATTTAATTCACTACAATTATACAATTACACAAAATTTAGGTATTTTATTAACCATAAGTACTAATATATTATATTTTGTTTCACGTTGCATACCAATGGGCAGGAGGAACTAGACTACCTCCATTTATTTAACTCCAATATATGTTTTTCAATGTAATGAGTGGAAAAAAAAAAACAAATTCAATTTTAAATTTGATTGTATTATTTAACTCCAATCCAAAATGTACAATGACAAGTGTTTAGCATCCATGCCTCCTTGTTGGGGATACAACAGTGTGGAAGTGTTCAACATCTATGCCTCCTTGTTAGGGATACAAATTTGTTATGCATTAGTGTAGACAAACAATTATCAAATAAGTTGAACCTTTTTCCCTTCACACTTTCCTTCATTTATTCCAACCTAGTGAGGGTATTGGTGCTTACACCATATGTCTTATTTCTTGAAAAGTATGTATGTGGTAATTTTTTTCATTTCATTCTATTTTCTTTATAACTTTGCAATGCTGAGTATTGTTTTAATTTGCTAACATTTCAAATCCAACTTTGCAGTGCTGAGTATTTTTTTAATTTGTTAACATTTTAAATTCCATGGTTTCATGCCAGTAATCCAGAATGAAGCAGCCAACAACAGTGACTTTCTATTTGGACAGTTCTTTCTCCGGTCTCTTGGGAGGTAAGTTGAGTATTTGAAGTCAAAATTATACATCCCAATTACTATTATTACTATATAAACACAATAAGTATAATATTCTCATAAATATTTTGTTACAATCTCTCTTCATTTCAAGAGCTCTTGCTCATGGGATTGAAGGATACGTCCCTGCTTTAGCTTCTGCAATGCCCAATTTGGTTTCCGCCATTATTTTCATCATGGCATGGCTTCTGGGGTTGGTATTCATATATCTAACTCATTTTTTTTCCATTTACCCGCTAGAAATTTTCACATAAGTTTACACAGTTCAGAAATTGAACGTCCTCTACCTTCCCATGGCCTTATAAGTTTCAAAATTTAAATAGTTTTCCTTCCTATAGGCTTACAGATTTCAGAAATTAAACACTCTACTATGTACATGATAGTTTTATCTACAAAATAATGTTATTTTTTCTATTTGAAAAAATGATAGTTTCCAAATATTAGACACTTTTTGAAAACTAAGTCACAGGGTTTGGCGAATTTAATCAATTAAATTCAAAATTCGTTGAACTTTAACCCCTCTAGAACTTAATCAATAAAATTCGCCGAATTTAATTCCGAACACCAAAGGCGAATTCAAACTTGAATTTTAACGCAAACATAAATGATTTTTTTTTTAAATTTCCGCAAAATTCATTTTAAAAATTCGGTGGCAGGATTTCATTTTGTTTTTTTTTTTTTTTTTTTTTTTTTGCTAAAAAGCCTGATTGACAGCTGTCACGATTTTCTCACTGCTCCTCTGCTCAAGCCTCGCTCCTTCGCAACTGCTCCTCTACTCGAAGACGTTGTCAGTGCCACCGTGCAGCTCCAGCCTCGGCCCTACTCCTCTGCTTGAAGACAATGCTACTGCTCACGGGAGTTCTAACTTTTGTGACCTATTGAGACTAGAGAGTCGGCACCACCGTCTCAGTGCTCACTGCTTAGCACTGCTCACGAGTTCGGAGTCACAGCCACCGGCCCACTGTGCTCACTACTCAGGAGTCAGAGCCTCAATCACCGCCGGCCGGCCCTCAGGTAATTGTGGAGTGTTCGGCCCTCGGCCTACTACCTCAGCACTAACTGCCGCGTGGCTCCAGCAGCCAGCCTCGTCCCTCCACTGCTCCAGCTCCTCTTGAGCCTCGAGCCTCCTCTCCACTGCACTCTATCATGGGCCTCCTTTCCACTGTCGCGGCCAGCTCCGCAATGCCCCACAGTCCACCCACAATGCCACACTACAACCTCCACGTAAGTGAGTTTAAATTTCTTACTGCAATTTTTTTTTAAATTAATTTTTACAAAAAAAAATAAGAATATAAAAAAATCAATTTACTGCTTACTGCGAGTCTGTTACTAAAAAAAATGTGAAATTTATTGTTTATACGCAGTTTTAAAGAAAATTCCAGTTTATAAAAAATTAAATAGTTTAAAAAAATAATGTTTACGAAAAATTTCATTCCGAAAAAAATTAGAACTGACTCAAATGTAAATTTTTAAAAAAATGTAGACATTTCAACTTTTACTTCAGCAATCAAAACCTTCATATTTCAACGGCACCCCCAAAATCAACTGCTGTAGCATGGAATTTTGTCAATAAAGAAGGGAAAAATATTTTGGGTCAGCTTTGTGGACATCAATTCAGAGCAGTGGATCACCTTCTCAGTATTAGCAATGGAAATGGAAGTGGTGTTGAAGGATGGACTAAGATCTCAAATGAACAAAAAACTGCAGTGGGGAAAAATTATTTCACTTCAAAGACAAAAAAGGAAAAAAGGGAGAAAAAAAGGTATTGAATTAAGAGGGAGATTGCCATGTCTTCCTCAAACACCATTAATTCAATCTCAGCCATTGGTGGATCAAGTTCTACTGCAATAAAAACAGGTGGAACCAAAAAATTAAATCAATTTTGGAAACTTGTGGAGGACAAGAAGTTGATGATGTTGTTACAGAATTCTTTTATGCATGTGCAATTCTCTTTAATATTTCTAGGAGTCCATATTTTAAAAATGTAATAAAAAAGGCCATTGATTTTGGGAAGGGCTATGTTCCTCCTGTATCTGAAGCTTTAAGGACCACTTTGCTAAAGAAAACAAGAGACAGAGTGACAGAAAAATTGTCTGAGATTAAAGAGTCTTGGAAGTATACAGGATGCACAATTTTGAGTGATGGTTGGTCAGATTCGTGTCATCGCCCATTGATCAATGTGCTTGTTTATAGTCCTCAAGGGGTACTTTTCTTGAAGGCAATTAATGCAATGGATCAGGTGAATACATCATAATTTATTTTTGGAATTTTGGATGAAGCAATTCAAAAGGTTGGGGAGAAAAACGTGGTCCATGTTATTACAAATAATGCATCAAATTGTGTTGGTGCATGGAAGATGATTATGAAAAATTATAATCATATTTATTGGACCCCTTGTGGAGCTCAGTGCTTGGATTCGATGTTGCAAGATTTAGCCAAAATTCCTTGGGTCAATGAGACAATACGAAGAGCCAAAACAATTGCAAACTTCATCATCAACCATCGTCTCACTTTGAGCATTTATAGGAAGAATGCATCTAAAAAGTTGTTGAGGCCTTGTGATACAAGTTTTGCTACCTTTTATATTACTCTAAAAAGATTTGTTGAGGAAAAAGAAGGCCTTAGAGCTTTTTTCTGTAATGCTGAGTGGGAGAGATCTCCCCTTTCAAAAAAAGAAGAAGGGGAAACATGTTGAACAAATAGTGTTCAATAATGGCTTTTGGGAAAATTCAAACAAGGTTTTAAAAATATGTGGCCCAATTGTTAATGTGCTCCGCATGGTTGATGGTGACAAACCTTGTATGGGTTTTGTTTATGAAAGCATTGATCGTTGTAAAGAGGCCATTACAAGTGATTTTAATAATGTGGAAGCTGATTATCAGGAGATATGGGAAGTAATTGATCAAAGATGGAAAATGATGCATAGTCCATTACATGCAGTAGCAGGTTATTTGGACCCTAGATTGTTTGGGTTATCAAGACATAGGGATAAAGAAGTCATGAATGGACTTATCCAGGTTATTGAGAAGCTAAATCTAGATCCAACAATTACAGGTTTGGTCAAATCTCAGTTGAGTGCATACAGGTTAGAAGAAGGGCTATCTGGTACACAATCAGCAAAGTATGATAGGAGAAAAAATGATCCATAAATATGGTGGGATTTTTATGGTCCAGGGGCACCATAACTGCAAAATTTTGCAATTCGTATCTTAAGTCAAGGATCAAGTGCATCAGCATGTGAAAGGAATTGGAGTTCCTTTGACCACATTCATTCTATCAAATATATAGATTTTTATCAGGAAGATTAGAATATCTTGTGTATGTTCATATTAACTTGTAGTTGGCTTTAAAAAATGTGTCTAAAGAGTCATCCAATTCCTCTACTCCGTGGATTGATCATGTTCCTAATGCATCAAGGGATGAAGTTGATTTTTACAACGATAGTTACATTGACATGGAATTGAGTGATGAATCTGATTCTGAGGCATCTAGTGGATTCACAACCCCTACTACTCTTGATGATATAGAAATTCTTGATATCACAAGTGGGCCACTAGAACATCAATACTAAAACTTGTGTTCTCGTTTTAGACTTCTAGTTTACTTTTTGCGTGAACAATATTCTAAAACTACAAAACCACTTTGAAGTTTATATATTTTGAATACTTTATTTCATATTGTTTTCAATATATGAAATTTGATATGGCCCATGGTTTTGTTGAATTTGTTATTTGAAGATGGCTTACTGTTAATGTCTATGATGAATTTCTCACCTTGTTTAGTATGTATGGAAGACTGAAGTTGGTTCTTTATTGGCAATTTGGCACTCACTTTCATGGTTTATATGTGCAAATGATGTAAATGTTTGAGCAATAATCCTATCATCTATGTGTTTGCAATACATGCATTATGCACTTTGAAAATTGACATGTTTATTTATTTATGTGCATCATATTTATCTTTCAACATGCTTAAAATTGTTTATATATATATATATAGATACATACATACATACATACATATATATATATATATATATATATATATATATATATATATATATATATATATTTCAAATTTCTATATGTCGAATTTTATGTCGAACTTTATCGACAAAAATTTAGGTGTTGAACTTTATTTGAATTCAAGTGTCGTCGAACTCGAACACGAACACAAACCTGGTGACTTAGCTTGCAAATGAGGAAACAAAACTAAACTGGAAACAATACTTTGGCATTCACTAAAGAGGCAGAAATTATAGCAATATCTAGCCCCATTATCCCAATCATCAATCACTGCCATTCTAGGCTCCATTCAAACCGTTGTCCTAATAACGATTATGGACAGAGGAATCAAGACAACATCATAGATACAAGATAGGGGTGGGATCTTCAATATAGTATTTGTAGTAAGTCTATATTTTGATCCTCTTTCCCACCTTTTACCATCCCCAATAACATAATCTGAGAATGAGAATGTAAGACCTTGTTGTTGATTTATTAAGGATTTAATTGCATAGGAATCAAATACAATGGACTCAGACTTCCATTTCAATTGTGGTGTATACATAAATGAGGGCCTGTATTTGTCAAAATATTCAGCCCAGTACCTACTGTGTTCTTAGCAATCTTATCATCTTTGTTTTTGGGAGATGCACTGGGAAGGTAGGTGGTTAGGTATTCAAATTTTCAATGGATATGCAATCTTATTGATTATATACATATCTCGGTTGCAGAGGCTTCTGTAATGCTAAAAAAATTTCTTCAATAATTTTTTTTTTCTCAATCCTACGTATATCTTAGTGACTGGGAAAGTATTTTGTTTACAAATTAAGAAAATAATTTCAAGAAGTGTTTGGTTGGCATATTGTAATAGTATGATGGGTGTACTATTTATATTGGTTGGTTTGCACCTTGTTCTATGGGGAAAATTCTGAGAGAGTATTACTGATATCAAAATATCTTCATAGAAAGAGGAGGATCTATACATCCCAAAAGAACAACAACATCACCATCCTTATTCATCTCGAATGTTGGATGTGAAAATACCTCCTCAACGCTAACCACTACTAATCTAGGGATTTTATGTATAATTCTAATGTCACTAACCAAAATATATTTCAGTGGATATGTAAGATCTGGTTTGAACTTTTGGATCTGTACACAACACACTTGTTTGATCTCTTGGTTAAGGATTCATATATCTGCGTGGTGGAAGAGATTGTTGGCTCTCGAAAACTTTGGTTATTTTTTCCAATTCCATTAAAAAAATATTTTAATGGACAAATATTAACATAACAACATAGAATTGGGTTGATATGATGCTTATATATCATAATCTTAACTAAAATTTTACAAAACATTTTAAACACTCACCTTTGTAAAGTTTGAAAGCATAGAACTCAAATAGGATTAGGTTGATATAATGTTCATAGGTCATAATCTTAACTAGACTTTTGTCCATTCCAATTGCTTTTCTTGGGCCTGGAAATTACATGGATCGTCATCAAAATTAGTAGCAACAACAATAACAAATTCAATCTTAGTCCTAAAACCAATCCCCATCTCTTTTATGGATTTTGCTGATACTACTTGTAACTATGGATAACAAGCCACAAATGCAGACTTTTTTTTTCCCAGAAGAAAAAAAAATGAACTTTTCATTAACTAAAGTTTGCAATTACATAGGATTTGGTGAGTGTTTATTTCCACAAATTTCCCAACTTCAAAGCATAAAAATCAAGGAAATAATATACTCTGAAACCTTCATCTATGGACTTTCAACATTGATTTCTAAACTATCTAGAACCAGATCATGATAGATCCAAATACTAAAACCTAAAGAGAGAGTATTGACTTTTGTCCAATCAAAATAAAAAAACAGACCTGAGTCCCCAATTGCACATAAATGACAAAAAAATATCTACTCTGATATCTCCAAATGTTTGTCCCTCAAGATGGTTCTGAGAATCAACTTCCCAAATCTTTTATTCCTTCGGTGTAAAATTCTAGTTACAATTTTATAAAATAGAAAATATTTAGGTAGGGTTGCTAATATTAAGAGCATATCTAACAACAAATTTCACTAAAATTTTCAATTTTCAATAAGGATGTTGACTCTATTGAGATTGAAACAATAATTGTTATGACCCCAAGGGGGGCATATATGGGGTTAAATGTACATGTAATGAATAAATGTATATGTAATAGGGTCATCCTACTGATGAAGTGGCCAAAATTTCACAACCAAAATGTAATGTGGTATGAAGACACGAGGTTTGTGATTTTCAAGATAGCTAACTCTCAAACCTAGATCCTAAGCTAATAGAAACCTAATATACACAATGCACATTACAACCCCTTTAGAGAAATTTCTTGACATGGCTCCTTTTTTTTTTGTAAGCTAGGTAATAACATTTATATTATAAAAATTTGAGTTTGCATAGATGACAAAGTTGTTGGAAACTAGATCAATACTAAGAGGGGGGGTGAATCAGTATTGAGGGAACTTATAAATGTTTCTCCAAATTATTATTCTTTTTAACCATTCACAAAATGAATCACATAAGAAAATATTAGAGCATTAAATGCAAATAAAAACATGAAAATAATCAACACAATGGACACAAATATTTTTGGTGGAAAACCCTATCCAAGGAGAAAAACTACCCATTGTTTTTGCACTGCTTAATTCTTCTATTAATTTGCTAAACAAATTTTACATGGATTATCTTACACTCATAAGCCGAAATACTCGAATTTCATTACAATATGATGACACCTATCAGTTAGGAAGTCTCTTTCTCTCACCAATCTACATAGATCTATCTACTGGAAGCACCCATGACCAACGATCCTCGCCCAACACCCATTGGACTATCCAACACCGATTGGATAGAGAATTTTTTCCCTTGTATTGAATATGTCGAATCATTGTCTACATTTAAGCCTCCACACCTTCACTTCCTCCATGCAAACCATGTTTCAAATGCTTCATACTCGGCTCTCAAACTTGCTCAACATGAGCAACCCCATAGCAACTCTGATCTGAAAATAATTTATGTTGAAGCATACAAATCCACATAACTACAAATATGTAATATGCTAGATAAATCACTATAGCACACGCTCATCATACACCATCCATCAATTAATAATAATAATCATACTTCTCACACAAGTATAAACCAAAATATCCTTAAAAATCTCCAAATTAATATCATGGGAGAATACCATGGTTAAGCTGATACCAAGGAAACCCATACCATGGTAAACTCTTGGGAAATACCATAGCTCAATGCCATGGTTGTCCCAATACCATGGGCCCCTATACCATGGTAATCTCCAAGTCAATACCACATGTAAATACCATGGTTATGCCAAGCAAGGTATTGGGATAGCCATGAATCATAAAGAGATATACTAAATGAATCATATTCCAATTAACAACAACCAAACTCCTCATTGAAAATTTATAATCATGAGGAACATAGCAACCTCCAAAATCTCTTCCAGATTGCAAATCTGAACTCCAACTCATTGTCAAATATTCCAACTCAGAAATTCGTTGGGATAAGAAATGATTATATTGCATTGGATTTTCGGGGAAAATGATGATGAATCTGAAAATTTTACGACATGGGTTTTGTGCAGTACGAACCAAATTAGTTTTCATTGGATCAGTTTTCCAAAATTCATCCTATATTGAGAGAAACGTAAGGTTTTTCAAAGGACTTTTTCCTATATTTTTTGTTGTGATCGGTTTGCAATTTCCCTCAAATGCACAATCATATTCGATTTGCTTCTAGTTTAATGTTGATGAAAAGATATTTCTTTCTTTTAATATTGTTTTATTTTATTTTATTTTTAATTTTTCTCTTACTTCTTAAAAAATAATCATTCAAATGTTTATTTCTCATCATTTCATGTGCACGAAAAACAAAATGAGAAGACTTAAACCATATCATGCTCCTATTTTAAAATGATCAGCAAACAAACAATCTCAAATATAATGAGTTGATTTGAAAAAAATTCCTTTGAGGAACTCCAAATGAATTTATGCAATTTTTGCTTCAAGCACCCCTTGAGGTCGAGTTGGCCTCAATTTTCTTCTTTCTATTTCTTTCTCCAAACCTTGATGTACCGTTTTCTATTCAAATATTCTTTTGGTTTATTTTTCTTCCTCCAAATTATTTTTTGATGAATAGATTCCTTAAGAGTTGTATACAACAAGAAATTTTTGGCTCTATGGCCTAAGTTATCACAAATATAACATCTAATGTTCCCAATAAATGGCGAAAATGGCAGATTTTTACAATGAATAGATTTATGCCAAAAATCATTACACATAAAACAATAGCTATGAAATACATTTTTGTACATGAATAGCTGCTTATGAATTCTCCTTCTTCAACTATATATTTTTCTTGTAATCCTTTCTCTTATTTCTTTTGCAATTTTTTGCAATGTGCCTGAATTGTTGACAACTAAAACACCTTACATTTCTCAAACCTTTCCTAGTCACCTTCTTCGGCTTCTGATTTTGATGATGATTTTCTTTATTTTTTATGCTAATTTCTTCCTAAGGATTTTCAGTTGTTATTTCTTTAGCTTAAAAACTAGATACACTCCCTTCCATTTATGTTTCTAATTTCTTACAATGGTTGATTTGATTCTTAAGTTGATTCTCAATCTCATCCTCATTCAGCGTTTCCTTCTCTAACTGATTTTTTAAATCAACAATTTCTTTATATCTTTATTTTCCAATGTGTGCTTCTCTATCAACCTTGTCTAAGCTTTATTTTCAGCCCCAAGGGTTACTAATATTTTAAATTCATCATCCTCATATTCCTGCACTGGAAAAGCACCTTCCTCACTGTAGTGGATCTGACAAGAAAATGTATATAAATGGAAAATATACCCAAGAAATAACACCATAGAAGATAAAACTTCAGATCTTCATTAATATCAAAACCCTTGAGGTAGGGAAACACCATAAATTCACTCCTTAAGAAAGGAGATCACACCACAAGGCATATGCTTGCCAATACAATGATCCTTGACCTCTCTCCATGGAGAGTCTATAGCCTCTATATAGGTTTCATACATGTAATACCATGGGTCTCTCAATATCATGCATCCAATACAATGGGCTTATCACTATATTCCCTATCTACATGTGATCCCTTGCATAATGTGGGTTAACCACTTTATTTATTAACTATGGCCCATTCATTTATCATTATTACATCATATTATACCTTTGGGTACCTCCCTTTGTACCCTTTATTACCCCCCAGGTATACTACATTACACCCTCCTTAAACATGTTTCATCCCCGAAACATGAGAAGAACACAAATAATAAGATCTACTCAAAAGAGTATTCCACTGGTACCATTCGCATGCATCTATCCATCCCAGAGAAAGGTGAACACTCGATCTAGTTGGTGCCTTGATTGCTTGAGATGGAAGCGGGTTCTGGTGGTTCCTCTGTGTTGATGTGTTTTGGGTGGATCATTGCACCTTTCTATGTGTCGTCCAGGGATTGTTGTCCTTGTTGTTAATCCGTTGCCACCTTGCTAGTTGTTGCCTTGTTGGGTGATGCAGGTGGTGATATGTTGAAGCTTTAACTGATGGAATATCTTTCATTAATTCCTCCACTATTGGTGATGGAGTGGTGTCTGGTGCTTTTTCTGGTACCTGCTTTAATGTTTGGGTTTGGTTGTCTACCATCAAAGGCTCATCATCTGATGTGCATGTGTCGTTACAGAATTGTGGTTCTTCCTCACTAGTATCTGCATGGTTCCTCATGAAAATATCCTGTGATGTAATTTTTTTCTTTTTATACCAGAGCTTCATGAATTTCTTTTGCACATTAAAATTGATAGTACCAGAGGATTCCATCCAAGGGTGTCCCAAAACAACATCCACAACAACCATATCTGAAGCATAAAAATCAGAATCCAATACATACTTATCCATATAAATCTTCAAATCTTTATAAATTTCAATGTCTTCGTTATCAACCTATGTGTTTTCAATATGTTTTGATGGAACTTGCAATGTTTTAGCCAAATTAACATTGATACAATTATTCTTGCAACTAGGAGTGATAGACACAATGACGTTCTCTTTCTGAATACTTCCATAAACCTGTAATATGGAAATATTAGTAGAAAAGAGGTCTTTATGGCTCTTAGTGTCCTTCTATCTGGCTTGAGACCACTTCTCGAAAATGACTTTTTCAAGTTTTTTCTCGAGAAGTTTCCTCACTGAGCTGTCAAGTAAGGTCCACCATTTATTTATCTCATATTTCATATGAAGCCCTATGGATCATACCCAAAAATTTCGGTATTGAGCCTTGTGATATTGTAAAAAATCTTCTATAGTAGGGCCATCATATTTTCCTGTAAACTTCATCTTGCGAGAACCCCTAAAACAAAGGGTTTTGAAGAAAATCACTTACTTTGGAAAAAATTTAAAATGGGCATTACTCGGTCAATATAACCCATAATCCTTAATATAACCTGTTTTCGGAAATGGAATATTCATTCTGCATCCAATCATGTGACTGAAATCCCGATCTAGGTACTTTGGAAACACAGATCTGCAGTGAAACTGCGTCGCTGTCACAAAATTTCTAAAAAAATGATTGATTTTAAGTCAGTGATAACTCCCTCATCTGGACTCCAATTTAACCGATTTGTTTTTCGAAATTGGGTGATTTTTCAAGGGGAGCTCAGATCTATAATTTTTTGTCTGAAATTCTGGACCAAAATCTACAAAAAATTCAGGATATTCGTTGTACACAATTTCCTTCAGAAACATTTTTGCAACAAAACTAAATTTAAATCAGCAATATCACCCTCATCCGAACTCCGATTTGTTGGAAAAATACTGAGAGGGGGGGTGAATCAATATTTTTAGCTGACTGACAATGTTTTAGTTTTCCTTTTCTTTTAAAACCCTATGTTACATTACTGCATCCAAATTGTATGTCCAGAGATCTTATTATGTCTTTACTTAGATCATTGCATCATTTATTCATTAGATAAGCAGTAAGGATGAATAGAAATAACAGTACAAACCATCAAACATAAGCAACACATATGTACACCAGGATTTAAGGTGGAAACCCAATTCGGGAGAAAACCACCGCTGTTGTTATCTCAGGCTTCAATATTTATTATACAGAAAAATTCTTACAATTTTATGCTGGCGCAGACTTATACCAGCACGCAGGCACCCACATGCAGAAGGCTACAACCTTTTCTCGTTTACTAGCCTTTCCTGGAAGGGAGCTACAACCCCCTGTTCTCGTTTACCAGCTACCACTGGATGGGAGTTACAACCCCCTCACTGAAGGCTTTGACCCTCAACACCACTGCGGACCACGTTACATCAATTTTCACACTGGATCCACCATTTTCCACAAGACATACCTTGCATGCCACCAGATTTATTCATTAAGAACCCTTACGCATGCACACGTTCTTCATGATTTCATCAGTTGATTAAACCAGGAATTAATCATCATCTGATCTAGAGATCTTTATGATCTAGATATCTTTATCAATCATCATATTCACAGGTGCACCATAGATTCAGATATATCAAAGTTTCTTCATACAGATATCTCTAAAAGAGATTCGTTTATCATCAACCCTTTCGCATGCACACAGTTCTTCATCAATCTCATCACCTTATATAGTTTTCGCCTTTATTAAAACCTTAGGTCAAAACCATTCAAATGCTAATGGTATTCGTGGATGAGGTCAAAATAGATAATCTAGAGGGGTCTCCATAACTCTCACTATTCTATTGATCTTGGTAATTAAATAATTAATTTAATACTTTTGAACTTAACTTTAGGATTAAGGTTAACCTTTCACATTTTAACGCTTTCAAAAATTATAATAAATCTTTGACCCCGGGCCCACAAATATAGTCAAAATCCAATCAAATATGCGCACGGTACCGTAAGTAAATTTCGCGCAAGTCCAGCGTCCGATCACCGTTAGATTAGCAAGCTTCCAGATCAACGATGTATATGCATATCGCTCGACCTCTGATGCCGAACGTTAACGTGCGATGGCCCACCGTACCTGTGTTAATCTTCGCTCACCTTCAACAAATGATGACCGTCCGATGACCCCTTCCCAGATCAATGACGCTCAACGATATCGCTGGGCATCCTGGGTCGAACTATAACGCGCGATGGCGCACAGTGACAAGCGATTTTCCATGGGTCCTCCTTGCCACGTGTCGAGTGATTTATGGAATCGCTCCCAACTCATCAAATATCACTCACTCCCCATAGGTGGTGCGATGAAAACCGTAAACCGTCTTCACTGTTCACTCGGTCATGGTTCCGCTCTTAACTGATCACTGTACTATGGTCCATCACAATTATAATCTTTGCTACATTCATCATATCTCTGCAACCATTAATTCCTTCAATGGATTTCTTACTTATCACAGATTACCATTCACTTATTCTTTTCTATTCGATGGCCTTTTTCTCCTACTCTGTCTCTGGATAATTCTGCTTCAATTATGCATTATACTTATATTCACTATCTCTGCGTTGTCTGCTGCCTTAGTTCCTTATCTACCTTCCTTTTTCTGCTGGTCTCTTTTCTGCCTCTACTAACTATCTCTGCTTTTTGTTTAGTGCTACTCCTTGCTTCTCTGTTTGCCTTGTTGCTTTTCAGATGCTCCTTCTTTGCTACTTCCTTTGCCATCAATGACAACATTTCCAACAATCTCCCCCTTTGGCATTGATGGCAATAGTCTTCCTCTCATGGTCTTATAGAAGCCCTTTGTTGCTTTTCCTCCCCCTTTGACATCAATGGCAAAGAGTTTGATCAAGATCCTTTGAACCGACAATGCCATGCTCCCCCTAAGATCATGCTGCATCTTCAAACATAATATGACCAACAATTCATCCTTTTCATATGACCAATGCTCCCCCTTAGCCTGTGCATTCAGAGATGTTTTCAATGGAAGCATATCCAATTTAATCTTCTAAAATTAAGCAGATCTGATCTTCTACATGGCAGATACTACTCCCAGTTTCTGTCTGAGATATTCGAACGCTTCCCTGGGTAGAGGTTTGGTAAATATATCAGTAACTTGCTCTTTGGAGGAAACATACTCCAATTTCACTTTTTGTTCAAGCACTTGTTCATGTAAGAAGTGATATTTGATGGGAATGTGCTTGGTCTTGGAATGCATAACAGGATTGTTCGAGATACTGATGGCACTTATATTATCACACATAATGGAGATAGGAGGTGAACATTTGATTTGAAAGTCTGGTAAGGTTTGCATCATCCAGAGAAGTTGAGTGCAACATGATGCGACAGCCACATATTCTGCTTCTGCTATAGATAAGGAAATAGAGCTTTGCTTCTTGCTAAACCAAGATAATAACCGGGGCCCCATATAGAATGCACCACCACTAGTGCTTTTCCGATCATCAACACTTCCAGCTCAATCTGCATCAGTGTATGCATGAAGAGTAAGATCAACATTCTTTGGATACCATAGTCCAAAGTCTTGAGTTCCTTGTAGATATTTGAATATTCTTTTCATAGCCTGAAGATGAGACTCTTTTGGATTAGCTTGGAGTCGTCCAACAATCCCAACTGCATGCATGATGTCTGGTCTTGTCCCAGTGAGATAAAGTAGACTTCCTATCATAGATCTGTATTCTGGTTGATTCACCGTGGGGGAATCATCATTAGAACCAAGATTACATCTGGTTATCATTGGTGTACTTACAGGTTTGCAATATTCCATGCCATACTTCTTCAGGATTTTCTTGAGGTATTTTTATTGTGATAATAATATGCCATCTATTGCTTGTTGCACTTGCAAGCCAAGAAAGAATGTTAGTTCCCCAAGCAAAGACATTTCAAATTCTTGCTGCATATCAGAAGCAAATTTCTGACTCATAGACTCTTCATTACTTCCAAAAATGATATCATCAACATATACAACCACAATCAATAGTTTGTCATTTTTAGTTTTTGTGTATAAGTTTCTATCAGCAGACCCTTTTGAAAATCCTTGTTGATGAAGATATTTGTCAAGATGATAGTACCATGCCTGTGGAGCTTGTTTGAGACCATATAGAGCCTTTTTAAGTATACAAAATTTTTTTTCATCATTTCCCAAAATGAATCCTTCTGGTTTTTCTATATAAACTTCTTATTCTAGATCACCATTGAGAAAAGCAGATTTAACATCCATTTGATAAACTTTGATTTGTTGGAAGCTTGAAAAAGCAAGAAAAATTCTTATGGCTTCAAGTCTGGCTACAGGAGCAAAGGTTTCTTCAAAGTCTATACCTTCTTGTTGGGCATACCCCTTGCAAACGAGTCTAGATTTATTTCTTATAACATCCCCATTCTCATTTAACTTGTTTTTGAATATCCATTTAGTTCCAATGACATTTTTGTCATAAGGTCTTGGTACTAATTCCCGAGTGTGACTCTTTTCAATTTGATCAAGCTCTTCATTCATGGCTTGAATCCAACATTCATCTTTTCTAGCTTGACTGACATTGTGAGGTTTAATAGTGGACAGAAATGCTAGATTGCTAGAAGATCCCACCAGAGTCCTTGTTTGTACACCTGATCCCTTTTCTCCCAAAATTTGAGATTCTAGATGATTCTTTTGAACATATTTGGATGGAGCCTTTTTAGACAAATCATCTTCGGATTCTTCATTGGGTTTACTGTCTATATTATCCTTATTTGATGTATAAGGATATATGTCATCATCATCTTCATCTGTTTTTTGTTTTTCTTCTTTTGGAGCTGCAGAAGACTCATCAATAACAACATCAATACATTCAACAATATTTCGAAGTCTTTTATTGTAACATTTATATGCTTTACTCCTAGAGGAGTAACCAAGAAATATTCCTTCATATGCTCTGGGTTCAAACTTGCCAATTTTTTCATCATTATTTTTGATAAAGCATTTTCTTCCAAAAATTCTAAAATTCTTTATACTAGGAGGATTACCATACCAAAGTTCATATGGAGTTTTATCACTATTTACACAAACATGTGCCTTGTTGAGAATGTTTACTGCTGTATGTGCTGCTTCTCCCCAAAATGTGTCAGGTGTTCTGGAATCATCAAGCATTGCTCTAGCCATTTGTTGAACTGTTCTATTCATTCTTTCTGCAACACGATTTTGTTGTGGAGTGCCAACTACAGAGAATTGTATTTTTATGCCATGTTGTTCACAAAATTCAAGGAATTCATCTGATGTATATTCTCCTCCTTGATCAGATCTGAGGCACTTAATTTTTAGATCTAATTCATTCTCAACTAGTGCTTTGAATATCTGAAATTTCTCAAATGCTTCATCTTTGTGTTTAAGCAGCCCAATCCAACACATTCTAGAGAAATCATCAATGAATAGGATATAGTATTCTTCACCACGTGGTGAATTTTTCCTCATAGGTCCACATATGTCAGTATGAATGAGTTCAAGAGGCTTACTTGATGATCCTTCCTTGGCATTAAATTGTACTCTAGTTTGCTTACCAAATTGGCAAGATTTGCATATGATATTTTCAGGTAGAGTAATATTGGGAAGATCACGAATAGCTTTAAGTCTGCTTGATTTGTTGATTTGAGAGAAGCTCAGATGCCCCAACCTTCTATGCCATAGCCAATTTTCTGAAGATTTACTCAAGTAACATTGTTCTTTGCAATTCTTTAATACATACAGATTGCTTGGAGTTCTTTTTCCTTTTATAATTTCTTTACTTGTATTAAGATCACGTACCACACATTCTTTTGAACTAAATACAACTTCAGTTCCTTGATCACACATTTGACTTACACTTAACAAGTTATGCTTTAATCCATCCACATACATAACTTCATTAGCTTTCACCTTTTCTTTTAGAAAAACAGACCCTTTTCCCTTAATGACCACAGGAGTATCATTTCCAAACGTAACATTCTTTTCCTTTTCTAAAGCACTATATGCTAGAAGTTTGTTTTTGTCACCTGTCATGTGTCTTGAGCATCCATTATCAATGTACCATTGGTTTTCTTCATCTTCTGCAAATAACGCTATGCCACAATTTTCAACTTGTAATTCCTTCTTTTTCCATACTTTGGAGCTTGAAGGAACATGTTCTTTTGGCTGAACTTTGCTCCTGCATTATGATTCTTCATGGCCAAAGTTATTGCAATAAGCACATTAAACTTCATTTTGAAGAGGAGAAAAGTTGTTATAAGTATTCTTCTTTGTTTCACTATCAATCATTTTATTTCTTGCTTCTCTTGTCATGATGGTTTTATATGCAACACATTGAATAGCATTATGACCAAAATTGTGACATGAGAAGCATTGTCCATTGAAGAAGAAATTTCTGCAATCATAAAATATTCTACTTGAATTTACCTGTTGATTGGTGTTTATTTGAAAGACATTCCTGTTAGTGTTCTTTGAATTGAGGTGATCATGCTTTACCTGTAAAGATTCTTTATTCCCTTGTTGAGTGGCAGCATGTTGCAAACCAGCTGTAACTGCTTTTAGATAATTTGGTGCTGAAGCCTAAGAAGATTCTCCGATATATCCAAGACCTGTCTTTATAAGAGGAGAACGTTGTACCTTGATAATCTCATCTAAGGTTTTAGATCCTTTAGAAAATCTAAGATTCAGAGTCTTTACTTTCTCAAGTTCTTTTCTTAGACTTACTACTTCACACTCTAATTTCTCATTGTGTTTCTCTTTTTCTTCAAGCTGATTTTTCAAAGTTTCTATGGTTATTTTACTCTCTTCTAAGCAAATTTTGAGTTGATTGTTTTCATCATGAAAATCATTGTCTTCTAGAGCATCCACAAAAGTATCCTTTTCTTCTCTATATTCTTTTTCAAATGCCATGAGAAGTCTAAGATCTTGTTCACATTCTTCCTCACTATCAGATAACCCATCACTGTCTTCATGAGTATAGTAACTCTTTCTAGTGCTAAAACGATTCTTATTCCTTTTTGCTACTTCCTTCCCTTTTTTATGTGTTTCTTTATAAGGACACTTAGCAGCATAATGACCAACTCTTCCACAATCAAAACATTTGAAAGGAAGCTTACCTCTGAACCGTCCTGTGCCAAGTTGAAGTTTCTTTACAAATTTTATCTCATCTTCTTCTGAGATATATCCTGATCCTTCTGTTTTTTTTACTTCCTTCCCTTTTGTAGAAGTTCTAAAGACTGCTTCTTTGACTTCAGATGGTCCTCCTCTTCTCATTTCATATGCAGTTAGTATGCCATGAAGTTGCACCACAATAAGATTTTGAAGATCATGCTTTTCTTCAAAAGCAGAAAATTTTGACTCAAATTTTGTCGTTAGTGATCTTAAGACTTTCTCAACTAGAGTAGATTCGGTTATTGTTTCTCCTAGATTTCTCATACGATTTACAATATCATCAAAACATAAAAATAAATTTGCGATGCTCTCTTCATTATCCATTTTTAGATTCTCATATTGAATTCTGAGAGTTTGGTGTTTAGCACTTTTTACCTTTGCATCACCTTCATAACTTAGAATTATTTTCTCCCATATTTCCTTTGCTGTATTCAGCTGCATGACTTTGACAAATTATGATTCAGTTAGACTTCCCAATAGAGCATTGACCGCCTTTGCATTTTTTTCATAATTCTTTCTTTTCGTTGGATCTGTTGGTACTGCAGCTGGATATTGATATCCTCCTTCAACAATTTCCCATTCCTCTACTCCCAGAGACTGAAGATAGGATCTCATCCTTGTTTTCTAGAAGATTAAATTGTTTCCATTAAAGAGCGGAGGCATGATAGATGTTGTTCCATCTTGATTGCTCATCTTGCTTGATCTTCCTTCTAGCAGCTAAGCTTTTCAGAAGGACCTGCTCCGATTCCAATTGTTGGAAAAATACTGAGAGGGGGGGGGGGTGAATCAGTATTTTTAGCTGACTAACAATGTTTCAGTTTTCCTTTTCTTTTAAAACCCTATGTTACATTACTGCATCCAACTTGTATGTCCAGAGATTTTATTATGTCTTTACTTAGATCATTGCATCATTTATTCATCAGATAAGCAGTAAGCATGAATAGAAATAACAGTACAAACCATCAAACATAAGCAACACATATGTACACCAGGATTTAATGTGGAAACCCAATTCGGGAGAAAACCACCACTGCTGTTATCTCAGGCTTCAATATTTATTATACAGAAAACTTCTTACAATTTTATGCTGGCGCAGACTTATACCAGCACGCAGGCACCCACCTGCAGAAGGCTACAACCTTTTCTCGTTTACCAGCCTTTCCTGGAAGGGAGCTACAACCCCCTGTTCTCGTTTACTAGCTACCACTGGATGGGAGTTACAACCCCCTAACTAAAGGCTTCGACCCTCAGCACCACTGCGGACCACGTTACATCAATTTTCACACTGGATCCACTAGTTTCCACAAGACATACCTTGCATGCCACCAAATTTATTCATTCAGAACCCTTACACATGCACACATTCTTCATGATTTCGTCAGTTGATTAAACCAGGAATTAATCATCATCTGATCTAGAGATCTTGATCAATCATCATATTCACAGGTGCACCATAGATTCATATATATCATAATTTCTTCATACAGATATCTCTAAAAGAGATTCGTTTATTATCAACCCTTTCGCATGCACACGGTTCTTCATCAATCTCATCACCTTATATAGTTTTCGCCTTTATTAAAACCTTGGGTCAAAACCATTCAAATGCTAATGGTATTCGTGGACGGGGTCAAAATAGATAATCCAGTGGGGTCTCCATAACTCTCACTGTTCTATTGATCTTAGTAATTAAATAATTAATTTAATACTTTTGAACTTAACTTTAGGATTAAGGTTAACCTTTCACATTTTAACGCTTTTAAACAATATGATAAATCTTTGACCCTGGGCCCACAAATATAGTCAAAATCCAATCAAATACGTGCACGGTACCATAAGTAAATTTCGTGCAAGTCCAGCGTCCGATCACCGTTAGATTAGCAAGCTTCCAGATCAACAGCGTATATGCATATCGCTCGACCTCCGATGCCGAACGTTAACGTGCGATGGCCCGCCGTACCTGTGTTAATCTTCGCGCACCTTCAACAAATGATGACCGTCCGATGACCCCTTGCCAGATCAACGGCGCTGAACGATATCGTTGGGCATCCTAGGTCGAACTATAACGCGCGATGGCACACAATGACAAGAAGTTTTCCGTGGGTCCTCCTTGCCACGTGTCGAGTGATTTATGGAATTACTCCCAACTCCTCAAATACCGCTCACTCCCCATAGGTGGTGCGATGAAAATCGTAAACCGTATTAACTGTTCACTCGGTCATGGTTCCGCTCTTAACTGATCACTGTACTATGGTCCATCGCAATTATAATCTTTGCTACATTCATCATATCTCTGCAACCATTAATTCCTTCAATGGATTTCTTACTTATCACAGATTACCATTCACTTATTCTTTTCTATTCAATGGCCTTTTTCTCCTACTCTGTCTCTGGACAATTCTGCTTCAATTATGCATTCTACTTCTATTCACTGTCTCTGTGTTGTCTTTTGCCTTAGTTCCTTATCTGCCTTGCTTTTTCTGCTGGTCTCTTTGTTGCCTCTGCTAACTATCTCTGCTTTTTGTTTAGTGCTGCTCCTTGCTTCTCTGTTTTCCTTGTTGCTGTTCAGATGCTCCTTCTTTGCTACTTCCTTTTCCATCAATGACAACATTTCCAACACGATTTGACTGTTTTTTTTTTTTAAATTGGGTATTTTTGCGCAAGGAATCCAGATCTGCTATTTACTTCTGAAGTAGATCACTCCTTAATGAAGGAGATCACTCCATAAGCTATATGCTTGCTAATACAATAATCCTTGACCTCTCTCCATGGAGAGTCTCTAGCCTATATATAGGTTTCATACATGCAATATCACGGGTCTCTCAATACCATGCATCCAATACAATGGGTTTATCACTTTATTCCCTAGCTACATGTGGTCCCTTGCATAATGTGGGTTAAACACTTTATTTATTAACTATGAACCATTTATTTATCATTATTACATCACATTATTCCTTTGGGTACCTCCCTTTGTACCCTTTATTATCCCCCCTAGAATCAACTTCAAAATAATGATCATCAACTTCTTCAATAACCCAAAAATCATCATCACTAGATTGGCAAAGAAAATTTCCATGACTGAAAATACTATTTTCCATACCTTTTACCAACAGAAGAGGTTCTCCAGATTTTTCAGCATTCTTAACTTGTTTTTATCTCTTCTTCTTTTGAGATTTCTTCCTCTTGTTTTGTGCCATGGTCCCACGATCTACTCTCAAGTGATCAGGCTTCACCGAGAGAACCATGCTCTGATACCAATTGTTGGAAACTAGATCACTACAGAGAGCAGGGGGTGAATCAGTAGTGATGACACTTATAAAATTTTCTCCAAATGATTATTATTATTCTTTTTAACCATGCACAAACTGAATCACATAAAAAAATATTAAAGAATTAAACACAAAAAAAACCATGAAAATAATAAACACAATGGATACAGATATTTTTGGTGGAAAACACTCTCCATGGAAAAAAAAAACACCCACTACTCTTGCGCTGCTCAATTCTTCTATTAATTTCTAAAAAAAATTTACATGGATTAGCTTACACCCATAAGTCGGAATACTTTGATTTCATTACAATATGTTGGCACCTATCAATTAATAAGTCTCTTTCTCTCACGGATCTACAGAAATCTATCTATTGTAAGAACCCATGAAAAATGATCCTCGCTCAACACCCATTGGACTATCTAACACCGATTGGATAAATAAATTTGTTCCTTCTACGGAATATTTTGAATCACTATCTACATCAAATCATTCACACCTTCGCTTCCTCCATCTGAGTTGTCTACTCAACTTAGTGTTCATAAATTGATGTCATAAATTGTCAACCGGGGCTAGTAAACTGTTGAAGTGAAGTGCACTATATGTGCCTAGGTATCTTCTTCCTACTTCGTTGTGTTTAGTGTTTTTCTAGTGTTTTTGGTTTTGTATTTTTGTGTTAAGAGGAAAAGAACTAAATTGTTGGCAAAGAGAAGTTACTGATCATACTAAAACAGAACAAAATCTACTCTAAACTGTGTATGAAACCTAAGAACAGAAAATGCTAATTCACAAATTGCAAAGCTTGACAAGGAAAGTAACTCATAACATTAACCCGGTCCAATTAATTTTATTAGAAGTATTTTGGAACAACTTGAGAAAAGGATAAGTTTTATGTAATGAATTTCTCTATAGTAAACAACAACTTACAATATTACAAAGAAAATCTAATCCATAGTTAGAAATTTGTTCGAACAATTTGAGAAAAGATTATCTGCAACATAGTAAGGAACCCTATGCTAAAATGACTTATGACACAAAAATTAACCCATTCTGCCACTCAAAAAGTTACTATTAAGCCTCATTCAAGGGTTAGAGATCTCTTGGAATAGCTTTGGAAAAAGGTTGTTTGTAAAATTATAAAAAAAATTGCAGAATAGTCAAGCACTCAAAATGATATAACTAATTCTTGTCCATGTGATGATGATGTGTTAGAAGAGATTAAGAACAAGAGCAGTTTGTAAATAATGAAGGCCTTTTAAGTCTAATTTAACAGGACTAGAATGCAATTAATAAAACTTGAAATACAATGAACATAACTGAACTAGAATGCAATTAACCTCCGAAGTATTATAGCTCTATCTCATTCACATGTTAGTGATATATTGGAACAGTTCATAAGAATGAGATTGACTATAACATTCGATGTAAGTGAACATAAAACATGAAGTTCAAAAAACTACCTAAATTAGGAATTAAACAGAGCTAAAGTCACTTATCTAGAAAATATGCACAAAGCCTTTCGGACAGTAGGGGTCCTCTACCATTGGATTGGCACACGAATCTCCTCAAGCTTTCTTCAGATCATGCATTAAATTTGTACTTCTTTCATTAAAGGAGAACGCTTCAGAAATAGAGTATTACGGTCTTTTGAGAACTAGCAACAAAACATCAACTAACTAACTATCTCTCGGCTCATCGAGTTATTTTTATAAGAAAAATACATAACTGTCATTGAGAAGAAATAGGGATAGGTGTCTTTTTCAATCAAAATCGAATTATAACTCCTGTTGAGGCCTCATACTTTGCTGAAGACATCTGCAGAGTCCTTGTCCTGGTAGAAGTCTACTTCTTAGTTTTGGTTTCCTCCACATGCATAACCACTTGCAAATTTTTGCTCAGACTTCGTAGAGGGCAAGGAATGATGTAGGTGAGTTCTGGAATTCAACCATATGCATTTTTCCTTTAAGTGACACCTGTAACCTGTGTGAACATAAAGATAGCTGTGGAATATGCGACTAGCTACAGAATGGCCGCATTCTGTAGCTAAGTCTAGTAAAAAATCACTACAACAACAAAACCACAAAAGTATAGTAAGTCAGTCATTGCATGCATTCTTAAAGTGACTTTAATCAATCCTATTGATCTTTTAAGCCTCTAACCGATAAAGGACAAATGGAATGAAGTGAAATTTGGTGAAAGGAAAGGACATCTTTGGGGCTCAACATACCCCCACTGCAAAGCTTTTGCATGTCCTCATGCAATCAATCCATGTATTCTGAAACTTCTGCTAGGAAATCTAACTTCCTTTTTCTGCTTTGCTTGGTGTTCAATGGCATCCTAGGCTTCCTTATGACCAATTTCAACCTCAGGTTTATAAGTGCCTTGCTCAAATTTTTATTTTTCTTCTTCAGCTTCTCACTACCCTTGTACATTTTTTCCATTTGCAGAGAGAGAGGCTGTATTCATATTAATTTTCAGCTTGACTTGTTCCCTTAAAATTTCATTTTCATTTTTTATGTGCCTATTAAGTACTTCAAATTCATTTTTATCTCTCCTCAGCACTTCAATTGAAGATTCTTGTGGGCTAGGATTTCTTCCTCTGTTTTCTGAGGCTCTCTTTTCCAATGACTCAACATAATTATAGATTTATTGTTGTGTTGGGTCTACCTCCAGAGTTCCTCTATCAAGATCCTCTTCATACTAGTACTCAAGAGATCTATCAGTTGGTGTCTCTTCATCCTCAATATCTATGATTCTCGTTTTCTTAACCCCTGTTTTCTTCAATATGCCTCTAAGCCTATGGCTTCTTCTTAGTTTAGATGGTCCCTCACCTCTCTCATTAGCATACTTCCTTATTATCTTTTCCTTTTTAAGTTGTTTCTTGATTTCAGCCAATTTTTCAGAGATAATCTCCTCACTGTCCTCTTGTATGGATTTACTAGTTTTAATTTCAACAGATTTGGAAATTTTCCCTCTCCTGCTTCTTCTTGCAAGTTTGCCTTCAAATGGAGTTTCTTTTGGTTCTTCAAAATGATTCCTCAAGAGGAACTCATCCCAACTGTCTCCCACCTTTTTCAAATGATGCTCAATTAGGATTTTAACTAGGCCATGGTGGTACAAGGTGGTTTCTAAAAATTGGACCCTTTTTTGGACATTAGAAGCCATCCTCTTTAGGCTATGGAGTAAGAAAAAGGGTAAATTGATTTCTTCATCTAGAAAATGCATCATAAGTCGAATGTGATAAACATATAGGGTGCCAAACCTTCCCTCATAAGTTATAAACTTTTGTAGAATTAACAACATATTTCGTCACTTATTCTTTAGGGCTGAACTAGGAATGCCTTTCTTGAAAACTGAGATATCCATACCTGGTGTTTTGAGCATCTGCCTCCATGCTTCATTGTGAAATTCCTTGTTTTTGAACCATCGTTCACCTTGCCTTGGTAAGTCTGATGCTTCTGCAATGAAGGATTCTGTGATAATGAACTTGACATCACCTATTTCAACTTCTGACCCGTTGAAGGACCGGGCAAATGTCTTGGCAACCTCCTTATGGAATCCATTGAACTTTTCTAAAAACTGTAGCCACCCAACCTGCTGTAACATTTCTCTAATATGTGGGTAACCCTCTAGGTATTTGGTTCTGACTGGTTCGGACCTTACAATGAGTCCCATGGTTTCTTTTCTCTATCTTCAATTTACTGCTCCGTTATTTCTCTCCTATTCAAGGTAAAAATGGCTATAGAGAGTTGTTTTCACCCCAAAGATGACTTCTCTGTTTTTGCAGACAGGAATTGGCTACGAGAAAATGACATGAAGTGGTTATGGAATGAGTGAAATACGGTGAGGGTAAATTACACGAATAAATGAGTTTGAGAGCTGTCATGGAGTGAAAGACCACGGAAAAATCTCGTGAGAATTTCAAAATCATCACTGAATACTTTGGGTTAGTGACGTGACCTAATAGGTCACTTCAAGTACTAACCGTTAATTTTTAATAAATGATGATTTGATATGGCGGAATGGAAGGGATTTGTCCATGAATTTTATGATAGGCTTGATAGGCTTGATCAATATGAATAATCAAAATAACTTTATGAAACATACATATAACTTAACCATACTATAACTTTCATAATCTGTTATCATAATAATTTCACAAGTTACCTTAGCCCTTCTTTTGATTTTTTTTTTTTTTTGTGATTTTTAATATGCTTTGTCTTTCTTTGAAAATCATTGATCTTTCAGTCTTCATAATCCCTTTTATTTTGCTTGTTGACATAGGTGTGCAGGATCAATTTTTGTATAGTGATTTCTTTACATAGTTGCACCTGTGAGAATGATGACCTCTGAATATACTTGTAAAAGCTTTGAAACATGGAATGAAATGATTTGAAACATGGATGGAATGTAGTATGAAATGAAATAAAATGGATCATGAAATATGGTGGAATGAAGCATGAGTGAAGTGAAATATGATGGAATGAAATGGATCATAAATGTGAAGTGGAATGAAATATGAAAAGTGGCCTGCAACTTATGATTTGTAATACTCAATTGCAGAAAGAGATAAAAATTGAAATAAAAATGAGATGGTCCATGAATTGGAGTGAATAAAGTATGGATGAATGGAGTGAATGAAATATGAATGAAGTGAGATATGATAAAGTGAAATGGATCATAAGTGGAATGTGATATGTAAAGTGGGCCTGCACTTATGATTTTATGATAGTTGTTTGCAGGAAAAGAACAATTTTGAAAAGGTAAAGTGTCAGAAAGATTCTGATTTTCACTTTATATTTTCTGTATAAACATGCTAATCAATGATTATTTTTCATGTTTATAATTTTTTTTATTTTTTTTATTTTTTATTTTTTATGCATCTGATTTCAGAAAATACAATTAAGTTGATGAAGAAGAAGGATTATTCTTCATTAATTTCACATCACTGTTCTCTTGGAATCTCTTGACAAATTCTTCTCTTGAAAGTGGCTTATGATACAATTTCAATCTATGACCATTTACAGTAAAAGTGACCTCATCTTCATCTATTGTCCTGATTTTTATTGCTCCATTGTCAAAAAATTTCACAATTTCATATGGCCCAAGCCAATGTGTTTGGAATTTACCTTGAAAATATTTGAACTTTGAATCAAACAAGAGGGCCCAGTCACCTTCTTTGAATTTCTTTTCCTTAATGTACTTATCATGCCATCTAGTCCTTTGCTGCTAGACTATATTTGTTCTCTGGACTGCATCCTGTCTGATCTCATCCAATTCATTAATCTGCTCCAATTTGTGCTTTTATGCCTCTGTTAGATCAAGTCCTAGCTGAACTGCCATTTTAAAAGTTTGAATCTGAAACTCTATGGGAAACAAGACTTGTTTTCTATAAACAAGTTCATAAGGAGTATGACCTGTTGTGCTTCTCCATGTAGTTCTATAGGCCCACAAGGCTTCAGGAAGCCTGTCTGCCCAATCTCTTCTATGTAAATGAACAGTCTTTGTTAGGATCCCTTCAATGACCTTATTAGTAGATTCCACTTGGCCATTTTCTTGTGGATGATAGGGAGTAGATTTTCTGTGTCTGATTTTGTACCTCTCCACCATTTGTTCCACTAGCTTTGATGTGAATTGAGCTCCTTGATCTGTAAAAATTTCTCTTGGGACACCAAATTATGTAGCCATGTAAAAGTAAATAGACTACGGATACTTGATGGCAGAAATTAATAAAAACAGCCTCTACCCATTTGGTAACATAATCGATTGCAAACTAATATATATTTCTTTTGTCTTGATAGAGGACTAATAGTTCCTACAAAATCTAAAGCCCATTTCTCAAGGGTTCAATATGTGCACAGGCTACAATATCACCGAAGGAGAGAGTTCTTACATTGCCTTTTCTGACATACTCTTTAAGCATCTTAAAGGATGTAATAGATATCGTAATGAGGATCCTTATAAAATTCTGTCATATATAAATGTAAAGTGTCACCACAAGGTTCATCATGACATGCCTTGAATATCTCAGGCATCTCATCTTCCCAAACACATCTCCTAATGATAGAATCTGGACCTGTTTTGTATAACTCATTAGCAACCCATGAATGTTTGCCTTTGTCATAGTGATCTTTCTTTTGTGTCTTGCATTCATTATTGAAGGTACCACTGAAGGCAATATTCGCAATGTCAGCAAACCAAGGAGTTTGAGTAGAAATTGCAAAAATATATTCATCAAGGAATTGATCTTCAACTGAAGTATTTTCTTTAATGTTTTGGAGTCTAGACAGGAAATAAGCTACTGTATTTTGTTTTCTAGGCCTATCTAGAATGGTGATGTTAAATTCCTGTAAAAGCAATAACCATCGTATGACTCTGCCATTAGTAATTGATTTGTTCATTAGATATTTAATTGCAGAGTGATCTGTGTGAACAAAAGTTTCATAGCATGTTATCTAGTGTCTGAATTTATTTATGGCATGAACAACAACTAAGAACTCCTTTTCAGTTACAGTATAATTTAACTTCGAAGGGGTCAAATTTTTACTTGTATAGTAGATGGCATAAGGAATCAGGTCTTTTTGTCCCAATACAGCTCCTAAAGCTGTATCTGAGGCATTTGTTGAAATATGAAAAGGTAATTTCCAGTTAGGTCCCCTTAAAATAGGTGCTTCAGAGATTTTTGTTTTCAGGGTCTCAAAGGCTAACTAGCAATCAGGATTCCACTTGAATTCACAGTCCTTGGTAAGTAATTTGAAAAGTGGAGATGCTATCTTGGTGAAGTTTTCTATAAACCTTTGATAATATCCTGTAAATCCTAGAAAACTCCTAACATCTTTTTGACAACTTGGAATAGATAAGTTAGAGATGACTTCAACTTTTGACTCATCAACTCTAATCCCATCCCCTGAAATGTGATGCCCCAAAACAATTCCTTCAGTAAACAACATAAAACACTTCTCATGACTTAGTGAAAGATTTGCTTCTTTACATCTCTTTAAAAAAATTTCCAAGTTTACTAAGGCTTCTTCAAATGTGTTTCCATAGACTGTGAAATCATCCATATATACCTCTACACAATCATGTATTAGATCTGAAAAGATTCCTAGTACTGCCCTTTGAAATTTTGCAGGTGCATTTCATAGTCCAAATGGAAATACTCGGTAAGCATAGGTACCCTAAGGACAGGTAAATGTGGTTTTGTCTTGATCTTCCAATGCTACTTGAATTTGGTTATAACCACTAAACCCATCTAAAAATGAGAAGTACTTTTTGCCAGCTAATGTATCTAACACCTGATCTATGAAAGGTAGGGGAAAATGATCTTTAAGAGTAGCTTTGTTTAATTCCCTGTAGTCAATACATACCCTCAATTTACCATTTTTCTTTGGCACAATTACCAAAGGATAAACCCACTGACTATCTGAAATGGGATAGATAAAGTTGACATTTAACAATTTCTGCAATTCTTCTTTAACAATCTCCCTAATATTTGGATTCATCCATCTCTGAGGTTGTCTGATTGGTTTACAATTTTTCTCTATGTAGATGTGATGAGTGCAAGTCTTAGGGATTATCCCTTTCATATCAGTGCACTCCCATGCATATGCAGAAGAATGTCTCTGTAATATCTTGACTAGCTTTTCTTATTGAGATTTCTCTAGGTTCTTGTTTATGTTTAAATTTTTACCTGGAAATATCTCAATTGCAGAGCTGCCAAATTTATCCATGGAATAAAGAGACATCTGTCTTGATGATAAAAACTCAATGTTGGATTCTTCTTGAAATTGTTCATGTTTGTATTCCGAAGACGATTCAAAATTTTCTAAGGTATTCAAAATCTGGCTATCTTCACTAATTTATGAAATTGTGAAGAGAGGTTGTATGTCTTCTTCATCCTCAATCCATTGAGTATCATCTAATTCTGTAATTTTTTTTGCTGGAGGATACAAGGTAAATTTCTTGGTTGAACTACCATCAGAAATGTACATATCACCGGATCTACAACTAATGAAAGCATCAGTTGTAGCTAACCGAAGTCTTCCTAATATAATAGGATGTCCTCCTAGATTATTATTAGGAGTTAGAATCATAAAATCCACAGGATACTCCCAAGAATCTAGGGACACTAGAATGTCTTATATTACCCCATCAGGTTTGATCACAGATCTGTCTGCTAATTGTAATAATGTGGGTGTAAAAAAAATATTAGGAAGCTTTAGTTTATCCATGATTTGTATACTCATGATATTGATTGCTTCTCCTAAATAAATAAGTGTGTTTTGGATCTCAGTTCCATTGATGTGTATTTTAACAACTGGATTTCCTGGGTCTAGATACTTTGGAATGGCAATCTTACCCATCATGATATCTGCTATTTTTCCTTCCAGTTGAATTTTCTTTATCTCTTTGATTATTTTTATTGTTTTCTCATGCTTAACTCCTTTATTGTTTTTGCTAAGATTGGAATTTCCTTGATAGCTTGTAATAATGGGATCTTAATACAAAAATTCCTTAGCTCATCTAGGAAAACATAATTAGGCACCATAATTTGTTTTTCTACACCCCTATCAATTTGTAATCTTTATGGAAAGGGAGGTGTAGAGGTGGATGTTGATGGTTTCTCTAATATAGGAGTTGAAATTATTGGTTCTTTTTGTTTTGATTTTTCAATGTTTGGGGCTTGAAATATGTGTTCTCTTCAAGACTTTTATTTACCCGTAGAGAATCTTCCTTAGAATTGTTTTGCTCTTGTATGATTACAGAAGGTTTCTTCTTTTCAAGTATTCTTCCAGACCTAATTTGAACATCGTTAAGGTCTAAAGGAGTAATCAAATAGGTTGGAAACTGTTGGCCTTCTATCATGTATGTGTTCTGAGGATTTTTATTGTTGGGGTTTGGTATGGGTTGGGCAGGTAACTGATTTTTTTTCTGAGGAAATGGTAATGGAAGTGGTGGATTTTGATGTTGTGGATTTTGAGGATTTTTTTGAGGAAGGAAATGTGGATATGGTGGATAGGATGGTGGATATTGATAGTACTGAGAGTATCTTCCATAGGGATTTTGTGCTCCTTGTGCCCAAGTTTGAGATTGATTTTGAAATTTTGGCCAAGGTTGCTGCCACGAATTCCAATTTGATGGGGGTTGATTATGCAGCTGATCATAGAATCCTTGTGTTTGAGGTCCTTGCCAAGGCCTTCTAGAGACAAAATTGAGAGATTCTGTGGAATTTGTAGGGGTTTCTTCTTGAAAGACAGCTTTAAGACCAGGAAGTGAAGGACAACTCTTGGTCTCATGTTTTTCTGAACAAATTACACAAGTCTCTACTACTTTTGCATCCAAAGAGCACTCTCTCAAGCCATGCTTCTTTCTACATTTGGGACAAAATATTGCTAAGGCATCAGATTCAGCTTTTTTCTTGTTTTGTAACTTAAGGGTGTCTATTTTCTCACTAAGACTCCCTAAATTGTCAGATTTGAATTCATCAAGCATATGTCCTATTTCTGCCCTACTTACTGTCCCAGAAGTAGACTTACTTGCCCTTGCAAGAGCAGGGTCTCTTGATCCTTTTACAGTTTTATATTTCCCTCTTGAAAGGTTGATACATAATTCAGCTATTTCAGGTAATGTGAGCTGAGATATATCCCCTTTTCCCATCATATTAAGGATATCTAACCATTCATCCCTAGTTGTCTTCAAAAAGAGAGCTTTCAAAGTATCTTGGTCTAAGTTTTCCATTTTTTCTCTCTTGATGTTATAGTTAAACCTCTCAAAAAAATCTTCCAGATTTTCATCCTCTTTTTGTAGCATTTTAAACACTTCCTCCTTATGGTTGACTGGCATACAGTAATCCAAATACCTCTCTAGAAATTCTTGTTTCATGTCTTCCCATGTCCTAATAGAACTTTTGATCAAACTTATAAACCATTTTAATGCTGTTCCTTTCAATGTTGAAGGGAATAGTTTAAGTTTTTGGGCATCTTGTAAGTAATCATAGGTTCTACATAGGACTTCAAATTCAAATAGGAAGGTTTCAGGATCTTCACTTTTGAGTCCATAAAATTTTGGAAGGACAGAGGGTGAAATGTTTTTCATAGTTTCATTGGATTCTTCATCTACTATAGGAAACCCAAAAGAGCTTCCCATTTCCCTTCTATCTCTTCCTTTGCCTCCTTCTTCATCTCTACCTCCTTCTCCTTCGGCACCTCTACCTCCTTCTCCTCTACCTCTACCTCTACCCCCTCCAAATAGTGTGTGTTCTCCATTAAAGACTCCTCCTCCCCCTTCTTCTGCCATAGTTGATTCTTCTGTGGAAGTGGAAAAGTTTATGTCTCTAGCAGGGGTCCTTGAATCTTCTTCTAAGATAGGTTCAGTGGATGAAGTGGAAGGTCTCTCTGATGGAATATTTGATCTTAAGCCTTCTAGAAGTCTGTGATCAGTATAGTATGGAATGTAGGTTTGAGTTGGAGGTGTGCTGCCTCTTGGTCTTGGTGGAACAAGTGGTGTTCTAAGAATCAAGCTTTTGCTTCTTATGAATCTACCCCTTGAGTCTCCGTCTCTACGCATATCATTGTTTTTGGGAGGTAAGAAACAAGGCTACCTAGTTACACTTCCCCGAAAACGGCGCCAGAATGTCTACTCAACTTAGTGTTCCTAAATTAATGTCATAAATTGTTAACCAGGGCTAGTAAACTGCTGAATTGAAGTGCACTATATGTGCCTAGGTATCTTCTTCCTACTTCGTTGTGTTTAGTGTTTTTCTAGTGTTTTTGGTTTTGCATTTTTGTGTTAAGAGGAAAATAACTAAATTGTTGGCAAAGAGAAGTTACTGATCATACTAAAACAGAACAAAATATACTCTAAATTGTGTATGACACCTAAGAACAGAAAATGCTAATTCACAAATTGCAAAGCTTGACATGGAAAGTAACTCATAACATTAACCCAGTCCAATTCATTTTATTAGAAGTATGTTGGAACAACTTGAGAAAAGGATAAGTTTGATGTAATGAAGTTCTCTATAGTAAACAACAACTTACAATATTACAGAGAAAATCTCATCCATAGTTAGAAATTTGTTGGAACAATTTGAGAAATGATTATCTGCAACATAGTAAGGAACCCTATGCTAAAATGACTTATGAAACTAAAATTAACCCATTCTTCCACTCAAAATGTTACTATTAAGCCTCATTCAAGGGTTAGAGATCTCTTGGAATAGCTTTGGAAAAAGGTTGTTTGTAAAATTATAAAAAAAATTGCAGAATAGTCAAGCACTCAAAATGATATAACTAATTCTTGTTCATATGATGATGATATGTTAGAAGAGATTAAGAACAAGAGAAGTTTGTAAATAATGAAGGCCTTTTAAGTCTAATTTAACAAGACTAGAATGCAATTAATAAAACTTGAAATACAATGAACAGAACTGAACTAGAATGCAATTCACCTTCGAAGTATTATAGCTCTATCTCATTCACGTGTTAGTGATATATTGGAACAGTTCATAAGAATGAGATTGACTATAACATTTGATGTAAGTGAACATAAAACATGAAGTTCAGAAAACTGCCTAAATTAGGAACGAAACAGAGCTAAAGTCACTTATCTAGAAAATATGCACAAAGCCTTTCGGACAGTAGGGGCCCTCTACCATCGGATTGGCACACGAATCTCCTCAAGATTGCTTCAGATCATGCATTAAAGTTGTACTTATTTCATTAAAGGAGAACGCTTCAGAAACAGAGTATTACAGTCTTTTGAGAACTAACAACAAAACATCAACTAACTAACTATCTCTCGGTTCACCGAGTTATTTTTATAAGAAAAATACATAACTGTCATTGATAAGAAATAGGGATAGGTGTCTTTTTCAATAAAAATTGAATTATAACTCCTGTTGAGGCCTCGTACTTTGCTGAATACATTTGCAGAGTCCTTGTCCTGGTAGAAGTCTACTTCTTAGTTTTGGTTTCCTCCACGTGCATAACCACTTGCAGATTTTTGCTCAGATTTCATAGAGGGCAAGGAATGATGTAGGTGAGTTTCTGGAATTCAACCATATGTGTTTTTACTTTAAGTGACACCTGTAACCTGTGTGAACATAAAGATAGCTGCGGAATATGCAACTAGCTGCAGAATGGCTGCATTTTGTATCTAAGTCTAGTAAAAAATCACTACAACAACAAAACCACAAAATTATAGTAAGTCAGTCATTGCATGCATTCTTAAAGTGACTTTAATCAATCCTATTGATCTTTTAAGCCTCTAAATGATAAAGGACAAATGGAATGAAGTGAAATTTGGTGAAAGGAAAGGACATCTTTCGGGCTCAACATGAGCCATGTTTCAAAATGTTTCATATTGGGATCTCAAACTTGCTCAACATGAGCAACCCCACAACAACTCTAATCTGAAAATAATATTTTTTGAAACATACAACTCCACAAAACTACAAATATTAAATATGCTATATAAATCATTGTAGAACACACTCACACTCACACACACACCATCCATCATTCAATAATAATAATCATACTTCTCACACAATTATAAACCAAAATATCATCAATAATCTCCAAAACAATACCATGGGTGAATATCATGGTTAATTCAACGCCAAGGACACCCATACAATGGTAAACTCCATGGAAATACCACAATTCAATACCATGGTTATACCAATACCACCGACCCTTATACCATGGTAATCTCCAATTCAATACCACAGGTAAATACTATGGTTATGCCAATAGAACAGACCCCTATACCATGGTAATATCCAAGTCAATACCACAGGTAAATACCATGGACCCCTATACCAATGCCAATATCCAAGTCAATATCACAAGTAAATACCATGGTTATTCCAATACCACAGACCCTTGTACCATGATAATCTCCAATCCAATACCACAGGTAAATACCATGGTTATGCCAATACCATGGATCCTTGAACCATGGTAATATCCAAGCCAATACCATAGGTAGATACCATGGTAATACTAATACATTTCATGCCTATAACAAGTGCCAACCTGGACCACACACAAAGTAGAAATTATACAAAATATATGTATATCATGGATTCAAACTAATCTAACAATGTACTAAAGCTAAATAATGAATCGCTTCAACAAATAAATTGCGGAAAATAAACACGTTCACCTATCACATGAAGCAAAGACAGAATCAAATCAAACCAAAACATAGATAATTTCTCAAGTAAATCTTCTTGCTCAAAACCCCTCTATCATATATTGTATATTTCACAATGAATCATGAAACAATTACAATGAAACTCTTCTAACAATATCCTCGTTCAATCTTCCTATCATCTCACACTGATCCAGAAAAAACTGGGCCAACACTTTGCCAATTCTCAACCTGTCTTTAGCCTACCTTGCTCATGCAGTCCATGAGGAATTCGATCCCTATTAACAAGGAATTCTAGCCTTCCTACACTGTGTTGAGTATCATGGGCATCTTGTTGTGTTTTAACTGCATCTGGGTAGTTTTCTATAATCACAACTAATAGTTAACTTCCCTTTAACCTTTGTCTCAACTGGGTCTCCACTGGAACCGACATGCATGTATCTATTAATAGTAAGCCATTAGTTGCATGGCAGATCACTGACTGTGAACTAAATAATATTGAATTCACTTGATCACTCACTAGTGCAACAACCAGTTACAACTAGCACAACTGAATTTAACTCACTTAACTAAGTTAACTGATTACAACATGCTTCAACTAATGCACCAATTGCACTTCAAACTATGTTACAACTAGAATCACTATGCATGCCTCACCAACTACCCTCAACTCGAAATTCATGAGCTAACTGAGTTTATCACACTCAGTTAATTATTACAAGTATTTTTGAGATAAGATTACATTTTATTGTCCAATTTAATTAAGGGATAATTAAAATAGACATGCACCAAATTTATCCCACACCAGTGTAGGTGCTGCTAGGACCTGTGGTCCCACACGAGTGTAGGTGTTGCTTGGACCTCCTGGTCCCACACTAGTGTAGGTGTTGCTTGGACCTTCTGGTCCCACACTTAGTGTAAGTGCTGCTTGGACCTCCTAGTCCCACACTTAGTGTATCTGCTATCATGTTGTTTCTGGATGCCAATTTAATTGTTCCTTGTTGCAAACTTCAACACTCCCTCTCAACAAGAAAGGAATTTCCTTGCATGCGACATGCAATTCTCTCATGTGACATGTAACTTTTGCATACAACACTTATCTAGTGTTTCTCGCACATGCAACTTTTGCATGCAACACTTCCAAAATTGAATAGCCTTCAAACAACTGTATTAGTATAATGTATTTTTCATTAGAGTCTTCTGGCTGTTGCTAGCTACTCCACATGTATACTGGATTCTCTACATTGTTGACATCTACATCCATGCACTTTGCACTACTGCCAACTCTGATATGTGCTCCAATATCCGACACCTGTCACTCTGATTTCATGTCCTCCTGACATCTGACTGCATCAATATAACTGATCCTACTATTGTTGTACTATGGGCTCCTCGTAGCCAAGTTTGATCCATGAGATGCACCATCTCTAGGACCCTGCCCAAATTTCTTCTTGGGATTATTCTTGCACATCGCCCACCTAACACCTGGAGGTATAGCTGCATGTACTCCCTCTGCCCATCTGGCTCAAAATTTCTCTGCATGAGTGTTTTCTATCACTTCATGATCCTCCGCATGTGGCTTCTCCACATATTGAGGTTCGTTCTTTGGAATTAAGAGTTCCTCACCTGCATGCAAATACATCTCCCTCTCAAGGGACAATTGCATGGCTTTCTCACACTTCCCCATGGTTGGAAGTTCCACATCAAGTATGTAGAGATTCTTCACACAAATCTCAATATTCTTGACTTGTCTTGTGGCTTTATGTCGAAGGAAAGATTTCCCTTCATTAAATACCACATTATAACCTTTATCTTCCAACATTGCGACTGAAACTAAATTTTTCGTTAAGTTGGGTACATGCATTACATATTTTAAAAAGAAGGGTTTACCTGACTGTCTTTGGAAAGCAACTGTACCAATCCAGGTAGTGTTATACCTTCTGTCATCACCCATTTTGAAATGCATCTGGAGGTCCTTCTCCTCCAAGATACTGAAAATTTCTCTGTCTCCCGTCATGTGGAAAGATGCACCACTATCCAAGTACCACACCGAACCCATTGCACTTGACACCATGCATGCGATCAGCGAGAAGTCCAACTCAAATTGAGATGAGAAAGCCTCACCAACTGTAGATCTTGAAGCCTTCTTGTTCTTCTTCTTTTGTGGACAATTTGTGGCATAATATGCATGCTCGTGACAGTGAAAACACTTCACTTTGGACATGTCACGCTCCTTTATTTCTTCGTCAGACTTAGATTTGCAATAGGATTTATTTCATTTCCCCTTCTTCACCTTAGAAGCCAAAGCACAATTTCTTCATCATATCCCTTAGATGAGTATCCATCCCTGGTATTGTGTCTAAACTCCTCTTGCACCAAATATGACCACAGTCGCTCCCAATCTGACAATTTTTCCCTTCCATTGACAGAGTCCTCATAACTGTGCCAACTCTTGGGAAGTCCTAGAAGAGCTAGGCTTAACAATTCATCATCAGCAACAGTAATTCCTACACTCCCAAGCTCATCCCAACATTGGACAAACTTGGTCAAGTATACAGGAATAGTGTCGCTCTTCTCCATTTTGAATTTCCTGAGCTTATCCTTCAGTGCCAATTTCCTATGGTCACTGCTGATATGAAATAGATTTTTCAAAGCCTTCCACATTGCATATGGAATCACTTTTCCATGGAGGCTTGAGACAATGTGGTTTGGTACTCCCTCCAGTAGGATCTTCCTCGCCCTTGCAACTTTCTTTTGCCATGCATCAATATTTGCAGCATCTGTCATAACGGGTTTAGGAACATCATTGTCAATGAATTCCTTCAAGCCATTGTCCTCCAGTACTACCCCCAATATTTCTTTCCAAGAAATATAGTTAGAGCTTCCCTCGAGTGCATACCTCAATCTCAAGCCATTGAAATCCATTCTGATCCTGAATCACCTATAGCACCAAGAAAGTCTTCTGCAAATTCTGAATTCTATTCAGTCACAAACTCAGCTTCTCCTCCACTATTGTGATTTCCTATGCTCTAATACCATGTAGAAATTATACAACATATATGTATATCATGGATTCAAACCAATCCAATAATTTACTAAAGCTAGATACTAAATCGCTTCTACAAATCAATTGCGGTAAATAAACACCATCGTCAATCAATGAAGCAAAGAAAGAATCAAATCAAACCATAACAAAGATAATTTCTTGGTGACATTTTACTACTCAAAACCCCTCTATCATATAGTGTATATTCCACAAGGAATCATGAAACAATTACAATGCAACTCTTCTCACAAGAGCCTCCTGCAATCTGCCTATCGTCTCACATTGATACAGACCAAATTGGGCCAACACTTAGCTTATTCTAAGCCTATCTTCAGCCTGCCTTGTTCATGCAGTTCATGAGGAATGCAATCCCTATTCACAAGGAATTCCCACCTTCCTACACTACGCTGAGTATCATGGGCATCCTATGGTGTTTTAACTACATCTGGGTCATTTGCTATAATCACAGCTGATAGTTAACTTCCCTTTAACCTTTGTCTCAACTGGGTCTCCATTGGAACATAAATGAATGCAAATATTAATAGTAAATCATTAGTTGCATGGCAGATCACTGATTGTGAATTAAATAATATTTAATTCACTTGATCTCTCACTAGTGCAACAACCAGTTACTAGCAAAAATAAATTTAACTCACTTAATTGAGTTAAATTATTACAACATGCATTAACTTATACACCAACTGCACTTTGAACTCTGTTACAACTAGAATTACTCTTCATGCCTCACCAACTACCCTAAACTCGAAATTCATGAGCTAAATAATTTTATCACACTCATTTAACTATTACAAGTATTTTTGAGATACAATTACATTTTATTGTCCAATTTAATTAAGGGATAATTAAAATATACATACATAAAATTTAGCCCACACCAGTGTAGGTGCTTTTAGGACCTATGGTCCCACACTAGTGTAGGTGTTTCTTGGAGCTCCTGGTCCCACACTAGTGTAGGTATTGCTTGGAGCTCCTGGTCCCACACTTAGTGTAAGTGCTGCTTGGACCTCCTAGTCCCACACTTAGTGTAGGTGTTGTCATGTTGTTTCCGGATGCCAATTTCACTGTTTCTTATTGCTAACTTCAACACACAATTCAATACCAAGGTAATGATACCATAGTAATATCGGTACCTGTAATTCCAATACCAGGCTGAAAACCCTGCAACTAATAAACCAAGTAACATAATCATCTTCAATACATGCCCAAGCTAACATAAATGATAACCATCAATCACTGCAACCAACAACTACATCCTTAATGAAAAAAAAAATTGTCCCAGAAACTTGTGTGGGAACTTACAAGCTAATAGATTGTTCATAACTTATTCCTGGTAGTCCACATCTAGCTAAAAGGAAGTACACAATATTATATAGCTAGATAGTCATTCAAAAATTCCATTCAATGGATGTGGTGGGATTGGCAACAGAAAAACCATAAGCATATATAGTATTATATGCGATAAAAGTTTCCATAGTTGCATAATAGAGAGAAACAAAACATATACCAGAATAAACCAAGCGCGGAATTATTAATCTAGAACAATAACTGGAGACATTTCATTATAATTTACTTGAGGTATGTTTTCTGTTGGTGTGTTAATAACACTTTGAGCACGAGGTTGCAAACAGAAGCCAGAATATGTTTCGGAAACCACATACCATTCCACCTAGGTCATCCTAGAAACTAAGTCATCCAATTTGTATCTTATGTCCCAGATAATCCTTTTGATATCCTAATTTCCTACAAATGGTTGATTGTGATTGACTTGCTTATCATGTATGACCATATGCAGCAAGGTCTCCAATTTCCTATGTAGATCCATTGAATGTATAAAGTGAAGTCTATTTTTCTGGAATTTTCCTGAATCCAAGGTCCATATGAATGTTGAGCTAGTGTTTTCTGAATCTTAATGATAAGCTTGGTCCCCAAATTCTTTAGGTTGCACTTGAATAATTTCATTTCTAACCTCAGGAGGGCCTGCTTCAAAATGGTAAGCCATATAATTCCAACCAAAAGGACGTCGACATCGATAGGAAGAAGCACCTCCCCAGTGACTAAGTTGGTAGAGACATGGTTCCATAAGCACATTTGACGGAGGTTGTATTGGCAAGGGTTGACAACACAGAATACGAGTTGCCAGATGAAAAATATCACGTTGTGTAACCACCCAAGAATAATTGGCACAATTTTATGGAGGTAACACTTGAAAGGTGTATACATCGACACACTTGTTGAAATAGAGATGCAAAGAGACGTCGTTGAGATAATAGGGAAACACCAAAGCCCAATTTTCACAATATGAGAGAGGAATAACTTGAAAGGTGTAAACAAGGACATGGTAATTGAAAGGGAATTGCAAAGAGACATCATGGAGTTAACAGTGAGCCAACAACTGAATATATCCTAATTCGACCAAACATGGATCAACCACACCAATTTGACCATATATACTGAACGCAATCATTTTGAGGACTTGAGGTCGGCCTATGGGCCTGAATTTTTGACCACTAATAAAAACCATAAGGAAAACTTTCTCGGATACCACATCCTGCAAATAAGAACTGGGGTGGTGAATGAAATGCTTGCAGGTTCAGGGATTTGAGAGGAAGTGGAGGGAAAGAAAGTGACAAGATTGAAGGAAGGATTTTTTTGTTATATTTTGGAAAAATAAAATGAAAAACATGGACACCTACAGCAAACAAACTATGTGTCAGACCCAAGTAAAATTAAATAAGAATTAATATGACTCGTGAAAGTAAACCAAGAGAGATACGAGTAGGGTAACAGACCTTGTTGTAGTTCACAGAGTAGAAACAAACCACTATTATAGTTAGGCACAATAAGCACTTGGTGTGCATCCCTAAGAAGAAAATCCATCACCCTGTAGTAATACTCCCACACTTACAAAGAAAACTCCCTATTGACGAGTATAATGGGTGAGAAGCAGTGTCTAAAAGAGAAATGACACAGGAGAGACAAGTGGGTGTTGGGAAACACATATTTGTGCTTGCATTTAACACTTCAAACATGCGCACACTGTGTTGAGGTACTTCCATGAGTGAACTCGACTGCTGAAAAGCATAAACCAGTGGAATTTCAGACTGAAACTCAACACCCTCCACTTGCCTTACTTTAAATTGATGATACAAGAACCAAAATTATGTATCATATAAATGGTAGGGTGACCATGCTTACACCTCCACTATATAGGTGGTAACATATTTTCGACCTCCGCAGCTAGCCTCTTGGATGCCCACTCATTGTTCACACATGTCAATCTTGCAAGTTGTCATCCTTCCCTTCCTTAAATGCACCTCTATCAAGGAGGGATCCCAAGTCTTGCCCCCTTGAACTCCAATGAAAAGCATAGGTTTTTATAGTTGTGCACTTCTGTTCATATTGAAGCCACATAAGGATTTTAGGTATTACCTCCACTGACGCCTTAGTTGACCATGGTTCAGCATATTGAAGCCCTTGTGTGTAACTGCCCCAATTAGCTAAACCATCTGCCACCAGATTTAATTCATGCATTGTGTGATGTGGAATAATGACTTGGAATGATGCCAACATGATTTTAATACTCATTATTATCTCATGTAGTCTCCAAATATGGCATACCTATTCCTCTGATTGACCATGCAGTAGTTTCCAGAGGCATTGTATGGAAATATGGAAGTCACCATGTACGTGGATAAACTTATATCCCTCTCACAATATTATTTTCAAAGCTTTCTCAAGGCCAAAAAATTATGCTTTTTTGTTTTTTGAGGTGCCACAATATGAAGAATACATGTGCAGAGGTTGAGATGTATCATCCCTGAAAATTCCTCCATAACCCACTGGTCTCGGGTTCCCCTTCGAGGAACCATCTAAAATCAATACTTTAAAGTGTTCTGGAGGTGGGGTGAATAAATTACTCTCATTATGCATAAATTCATGTGACTTGGTGGGAGAAGGGTTAAAAATTATTTCTTGTAGATCTAAGATTTTAAAGATTGACTCCTCTAACTCTGTAGTTTAGTATTCTTCCTGTACAAAGGATGATGCCACTAGTGTCTCTCATATATTCTTAATTCTGATTTCTTGTAAACTAGTAGCATTCCTTTTAGTTATCTTAAACATCCTAAGGTTCAGTTCTTTTTAGAGGTTCCATAGGAAAAAACCATAGGAGAGCCTCCAGGCTTGTACTACTATGGGATTATTAAACTTGTTGTCTAAACATTACATTACTATTTCTTAGAGATTGCAAGGTTGAGGTGTGGGACATCAAAAAATTCTCCCTATAATTTCCGAAACATTACATGTGAAGGTGAAAGTTAGGAAAATATGATATGTGTTTTCTTCTGCTTAACAACATAAAAGACAAATGAATGGTCCTTCATAGCCTTTCCTCCTTAAGTAGTCCCATGTAAGATTTCTCCCATGTGCCAGTAGCCATAAAAAATAGCTAGTTTCTTCTAGCTCTTTCAATCCCACATATTACTCCACAACTCTGTATTATCTCCTTCATGTAAATTGGCTAATATTGGATAGCATTCTTTGAACCCAAATTTTCCGATTGATTATTGGCCCCATTGAAGAACATCCCATCGTTGTGAGACCATAATAGGTATATGATCTAATATTTTTTTAAACTCCTTCTAGGGGTAACTGTCATTACCATACCAATCTTATTTTCCCTTCCACAATCTCCATTCTCGATTCACCATACTTGGTTTCTAGAAATATGCGAGTGAGTATTCCCCAAGACTTTGAGAGAGGTTTTGTATCAGTTTTAAATGTGGAAACTCATCTAAACGTGGGTATTGATTCCAATATTATTCCCAAAAATTTGTTGTTTTTCCATCTTTGATATCCCAAAATGTGTGTCGGAAAATGACATCACGACTTTTACTGGCCCAATTCCATATTGGTGAGCTCTTGATTGTTTCGTTAAATTTGAGTCTCTCCTCCTGTGATGAGAGAAGTATGTACTTCCTCTGCCAAATCTAAGTCCAAATATATGATCCTTCCTGAACCTAGAGCCACCATAATTTCATAACATACACTTTCTTGATCAACTGGGGATCTATGTGCCCCAAACCTCGCTTACTCTTAGTTACAACTAAATTTTCCTAACCAACCAGGGCCCACTTTCGATATTTGGCAGTGCCTCACCATAAGAAGTATGCCCATATAGATATAAAGCGAGAGGCCAGTGCAATTGGGAGTGGAATAGTCATTACTTGATAATTTGGTATGGCTTTTTATATTTCTTTCAACAATGTAAGGTGCTCCAAGATATTCAGTGACATGACATTCTTATTGGTTATATTTCTTTGAGTCCTCTCTAAGAGGTTCTCCCAGGTAGAAACTCTATTTGTATTCATGACAAGCGGTACTCCCAATTACTTCAAAGGAATAAGTCTCTTTTTAAAACTAAATACTCAGATTAACTGTGTCTAAAGGAGGTATGGGTAGTTAAAAAATTATATGTTTTCCTTCTCTCTATTTATCAATGTACCTGATTCTTCCATGAACAGTTGTAGAAATTTTGTGATTCCACATCCCTCTTTCATTGTGGGAAACCCATATAGAGCAACACCATCAAAATATTTTTGATACGAAATGGGAAAGTCTATACCATACAATTTCAACCCATGAATATTCCCCAAGGAGAAATATGTTTGTATAATTCTTCCAAGGCTTTCCATTGTTAAATGAACAAGAAGGGAGATAAGGGATCACCTTGTCTTAGTCCTAATGAGGATATAAATGTATTGGAGGGATATTCATTGCTAAGGATTAAGAAAAATGTTGTGGAGACTAAGGAGGATACCCACCATATCCATTGGTCAGAAAATCCATAACCATTGAGTATCTAGAACAAAAAATTCCAACATAAACGATCATATTCTTTAGATAGATCAAGTTTAATAAGCATACCTAGCCTTTGTGTTGTTCTAAGTGAGCGAACTATTTCTTGTGTTGTAATGACCCCATTAGCAATATGGAAACCCCTCACAAAGCTAGCTTGGGTAGGAGAAATAAGTTTTGGCATAATAGGTTTTAGTTTATTGACTATGACAGATGAGATAATCTTATAAATGACATTGCAAAGTGCTCTATGGATAAAACCATTAGGACTCTCTGAATGGCCAATTTTTGGTATGAGGGTTTAAAAAGTACCATTAAGACTAGGGTGTATATTCCTAGTTTGATGCGACTCTTTAACTAATTCATGGATTTCATTACCCAGAAAACTCCAACAAATTTGAAATAATTCTGAAGTATATTCATCGGGGCCTGTTGCCTTGTTCTTCAACATACTCATAACTACCATCTACACTTCTTAAAGGGAGGTTGGAATCATCAAGGATATGTTCTTATATGAAGTTATTAACCAGGGGATATGTTGAGTGACAACATTGATAGTTGGTTTTCACTAGAAATTATATTTTGTGAGAAAATCCTTGTAATAAGATATCAGTTCCCTCTTGATATCCTGGTGTTGTAAATAACAGTCTCCATCTTGAGATACAATTGAGAATATTCTATTGACATGTCGATGTTGTATTGTATAATTATGAAAAAAAAAATCATTTCATTCTCCTTCTTTCAACCATTGAATCCTTGAATTTTTTCTCCACATCTCCTCCTCCTATTTATGACGTTGTTCCAATTTGACCAGCGTGATCCCCTCTTCTGCTACCAATTCCTGAGATATTCCTTCACAAATTATTCTTTGTTGGATTTTTGCCAATTTGTGTTCCAAAAGTGTCTTTTCCACCAAAACATTACCAAAAACTTGATTATTCCATTGCTTGATTTTATTCTTTAAAGCTTTCAACTTTAGTTGAAAATGTGCATTTTGGTTGTGACTTTAATATTGAATTTCGTCCACCAGTTACGTAGAATATCTACAAAACGTGTATATTCAAACCAGAATTATTAAAAGTGAAAGGGTCGGTTAATGGGATGTTCTTTAAATCAAGTTCTAAATGGAGTCACCAATGATCCAACCCCATGCAAGGAAAAATGAAGACTTCAAGGAAAATATCCTTTTCAATGATTCCTTCAAATATAAGAAATTTGTCCAATTGACTTGTTATCTGATGAGGACCTCCTCGTATATTATTCCAAGTGAATAAACCATTGGTTTTAGGTATGTCCACTAAGTGTAATTGATTCATATAAGCATCAAAGGATATCAATTTTTGATCTATTTGTCACACTCCCTTTTTCTCCTACAATGATTTGATTAGATTAAAGTCTCCACTAACAATACACAGGGAGTCTTCTATTAGATATTTAATATTCACCAATTTTTGTAGGAAGTTAATTTTCTCCCCCCCAGTGAATGGGCCATAGGTTGTTGTAAGATATATGTATTCCTTAGTGCCAATATATTTGAATTGGCCTATAAGAGTGTGATAAGTGGCCATCCTATTTTGGAATTGGACTTCATGAGGATTCCACCAAATTTCTAGTCCCCTAGTGTTTCCTTTTGCTTCTATTGTCATCGATTGACACCATGTCCAATAGTATGATGCAACACTTTTCAACCTATCATTCATCATTTTGGTTTCTTGTAAAATTAAAATGATCAGTTTCTCCTTACGGATTCTTTCCCTAAGATGTCTTTTCTTTCCTTTACTATTTCGCCCTTGAATGTTCAATGATAGAACTTTAGTTGACAGAAGTTTATAAGTTTTATATGAACATCATGTAAGGTTGCTACCTGGCCAGGAAGGGTTTTTCCTTGTTCAGAGGATTATATTGTGTCCTTGCGATTTTTTTTCTCCTTTTTTTTAAATCTCCTTGGATAGATATTTAATTAACACATATATCCCCTATTCCATCTGGCCTTCCCCCATAGCTAATTAATTCGCTTGTGTATTTTTCATTTTCCACGAGAGATGTGCATTCCCATACTTTTCACATTGGTATTTATTCAATTACGCAATATCTTGTTTTTCCCACTCATTTATCAAACCATTCAAATGTAAATCTTATGCAAAGTGAGCTTGATATTCTTGAGTAAGTAAAGGAACAACTTCATTAAATCCTAATAAGCCAAATAAAGGATTATAATCCTCCAGTTTATGCAACTGGGCCTGTTTTTCTACTAATTTTTTATCCAAGTTTTCTATCATATTGATATCTTCATTTTATTTCCATCTCTTTCCATTGCTTCCAAAACAGAGAATGAGTTATTGTATTCTTCCTACATATCATTTGGAGGATTCAAATTGTCCTTATTGCATCTCCTCGTAGGGACCTTTATAAACCCATCATTACCAAGAAGTAGACTCGCTTCCTAGTCCTTTCTGCTCTAAGGGAATTCCCTAATAAGGTGACAATGTTGATGACATAATTGACATCAAAATGGAACATGTTCATAGTCCATTTTTTGAGTCTAGATTTAACCTTGGTAATCAAACTCTATGGATTCCAGTAATGTTTGAGATATGTTCATATATACACATAAGCATGCAAAGGACATATTCCGGCCTTGCCACATCACCTATGAGACTTTAATAAATTTCCCCAAGGCCTTTCCAATGCCTTCTAGTATGTCAGGTATACAAAAATCGATGGGAAGAGAATAAAACCTACCCATAATGGGGTAGCAACAAATTCATCCTTTTCTAGGTTAAAACATGCTTCCTAATGACAAATATATAGCCCAACATTGTTTTAAAAGTATGCCCCCCACCACCCCTTCGAAGATACATTCTTTATCCTCTAAATTAGAGAACATGGTTGTGAAAAATCCCTTTTGGCCTAGTCTCAAGTCTACCTCCCCTTTGGGTTTCCATTGTTGTTCAATCCATCATTCATGCTCATATCAGTGGGTCAAATTACAATGAAATTATAGATGAAATCATGATCTCTCATCCGCTCTTGATGATCCTCTAAACATTTATAGGGTATGATAAATCTAGGGTTTGTAGTAGCCTTCATATATAGTGCCCTCTCAAACTTTCTTGCCATTTGTCACCCAGGATTGGCACTTGTGTCAAACCCCAAGTCTTTGCCTTTGAGTCATGAATTTTTTCTAACTGGCTACCTTTTCCTATAAGAGATGTCTGCAAGGGCGCAGATCGTCTCCTCACCCCAAGGCCATTATGAAGCAAAAATCTCAGCAAGGATCCACATTAAAGGAATATTGAAATAATCTAGAAGGGTTTGATATGAGAATTGAGATGTAAAATTAGATAAACATATTGTAGGGTCCAATCCTCCTACATGCACTAGAGTTACACTGACTTCTCATCGTAAACCATTACCTAAATCATTGCATAGTCAATTTCTTAATACAATTTCAAAAAATAGAGGAAACAAAGTCTCATAAAAATCAATAAAATAAATTAACTACATGTAAGAGTTTCAATAATACTTGAGAGGAGTTTCCTTCTAAAAAATAAAATTTGAAAAAATTAATTATAGCATTTTTTCGTCGAGATTTTTCCTTTAAAAGTGGAACATTACATAACGAACTAGGGATAGTGAATTGTGAAAGGATTAAAAGGTAACTATCATATAATGTTTATAAATTATTTGTTCTATTAATCCTCATCCTTTTCTGTATTTTTCCAACAAAGAATGTGGTTTCGTAGTAATGATAGGGAATGACAATCATTTCATTATGTGTAAATGATTCAACGTGTGCACTTAGTGCCTCTCCATGTCATTTTTAAATGCTTCAAAAATTATCTTATCTATGATATGGCGTTAGAGGCTAGAGTTAGCATAATTTAAGTCCTTATTTTATTTTTCCTTTTGAAATTGATGAGCCTACCTGAACAAAAATAATTGAATTCATAAAGAGATAATGATGCATAGATAAAACTAATTCAAGTCGGGAACGAAAATCATTTGATTATGTGTAATAAATGAACCTACATAAACAAAAATAATTGAATTCATAAGGATATAATGATGCATAGATAAAATTAATTCACAATCGGGAATGAAATGAATGATTCAACATGTGCACCTATTGCCGCCCCATACTCATTTATAAATGCTTCACAAATAATATTATCTGGGATATGTTGTCAAAGTCTAGAGTTAGCATAATTTAGGTCCTTTTATTCTTCTTTTTGATATTGATGAACCTACATGAACAAAAATTGTTGATTTCATAAAGATATAATGACGCATAGATAAAACTAATCCACAATTTTTCCACGTTTTTTATGAAATAAAGGTAAAATAAATGAATATTTAGTTAACAAGCTAGCATGGATGTTATTGTGCAATATAAATTTTTGTGGGATACCATACTTGACACCTTTTCTTGGGTTGTGTTTGTTGTGTCTTCAAGGCATATTTTATGTCCTCCTAGTCAAAATGGCCTTCATAAACTTGGAATATCTCAGGTTGATTGGTTCGTGATCCAAGTTGGTTGTGGATATGTCAAATATTTTATTTTATTTGACCTTAAATCTTATTTTAGACTAAATGTATTTTCGTGAAATATCCAAAATAATATCCTTATTAAAATTAGTATTTAGATAGGTATATTAATCATCTTCTCATTTATTTCCCATAATTACAATTTGAATGTGAAAATATTAGAAATACAATCAAAATATGAAATTATTATGGAATGTGAATAATTATTGTAAAGGTTAAGCTCTATATAATTTCATGTTAATTTTAATTCCTTGATATTTAGTGATTACATTTTTATTATTATATTGTTAGGTAGGCGAGAAGCTCTCGCGGTTTCATTTTACTGTAATTGTACCATTTTCTCCTATATATATATACTAAGGAGACCTAGTTTTAGGATTATCATAGATATTGTCTTGTACATTGTATTCATTGTAAAAGGTGGTTTCCCCTTTGAATATGTTTCTAATTATTGGTTTCTTATCATTTTTAAGGTGCAATATTCATGAATTTTGGTATCAGAGCTCATGATCCTTGGTTTGTGCTGCTTCAAATAGGTCATCATGGAATTTTCGTTATAACTTTTTTTCTAGAAGGTTTTAGATAATGAAACTTGGAGAATATTTAGGAAAAATATTTGGTAACATATGATTCAAATTTTAGATATTTTTTCACTATAATTTTATATATATTCTCTAATGGAGTTAGAGTTCTTGAATGCTCCTAATATAAGTGTCAAACAAGTCAGTTTGGAACTTTTGTTATAAATTTTTCTTGGGAGATTTCAAACCGTAAAACATGAAATATGTTGAAGATAAATCATGATCAGCATGGTTCAAATTTCAGATATTGGTTCGCTATAATTTTGGATATATGTTGTAAGTAAGTCAGTTATCCTAAATTCTCTTGAAATCAATTTCAAACATGTCAGTTTAGCATTTTCACAATAACTTTTTTTTTCTAGGAAATTTCAAATGGTGAAGATTGGTCCATATTGAGGAGAAATCTTATGGAACATCTAGTTAAAATTTTAGAATTTGGATCATGTGGAAATTAGGGTTTGTGAACAATCCTTAAATATATTGTAAACAAGTCAGCTTGGTATTTTTGCTATATCTTCTTTTCTGGGACTTTTCAAATTATTAAAGATTCAAGGATATAAGGAGACATATAAAAGTACCTCAAGTACAAATTTCGTAATTTTATTTAAATAAATGGACATGTGGCATGTTATACAGGTTTTCTCATATGAAGAGGCCAAAAATCAGCAAGTTTTGGGAAGGTTTCCATAACTTTCACTTGACATATCAAATTTCGGTCACACGTGTGGAATTGCAAAAAAGACATATCACAATATTAAAAACCAAAGTTTCAAATCCAAAATTACTCAAATATTAGATATTTATCAAGAAAAATTCACCTATTAAAATACTCTACAAATTAAGGTACATAACTTATAATTGACCTAACTATTGATGAGAAGATCCAATCTTTTTTTTTTTTTTATGTTTGGAAGTTGTGATAAAGAGGAGTACTATTATCATTTTCCAACATGCCTCCAAACAAAGCTACTACACTAATTAAACCTACCGAAGGCTCATCCTTAACTTGGAATAAAGTGAATACTTAGAATTTAGGTTATCTCAATTAGAGAAGAAAGTTAATGAAATGGATGGTAGTTTGTTAAAAAGGTGGATTTATCAGGCTCTCAAGAAAAACTTAAAATAGAAATGGAATAGAAGATGTATGAAAATAATAAATGAATATAAAAAAAGGATGAATTAAAATAAGGAATAAATTGAAAAGAATATAAATGAAAATAAGGGATGAATAAAAAATAAGATGAACAAAAATAAGGAAGAAATAGAAACTATGATGAATAAAAATACGGAATCAATAAAAAAATCCATGAATACCATGCAAAATCTGCTCATGGAGAGGCTTCCTAAAATGTATGTCAATATATAACCAAATAATGACAATAAGGAGAACCATTGTGTTAAAACTCAATCACCTATGGAAAATATTTTATCACAATTTGAGAGAAAAAATATTGAATCATAGAACCAAAATCTTGAATTTTCAATCCAATATTCACATCATCAACGCTTCAAGTCGGTGCCAAGGAAAAACTATATTATGAAGGTTGATATAAGGAATATTAACATCAACACTACATGAAAAGACCTTCTAGCATAGGATTTTGTAGAAGTTCTTATAAAAATAGCCCAAAAATATGTTTGTAGCAGAGGTGACTACCGGAGTTGGACAGGCAAATGTTTTAGCGGATGTTTTTTAACAGTTCATCTATAATACACTAACGTAAGGGTGCGGTATATAATTATATGCATCGGTGCATAATAGCATATGGTGCATTGTGACAGATTTATTTTTTTATAAAAATAAAAGCATAATAGTGTGTTAAATACACAATGCGCATTGGTGCATATACTAGTCGATAGCACCAAAAAAGGGGTTAAATTAAAAAAAAATTGTTGATCGTAAATTTGTTTTTGCCCAGTTCGGTGTTATACCCTCATGAAGCCCAGGTTCTAAACTTGTATACGAACATCCTAGTGCATAAACAATATGACCCACCATTGTGGGGTTTTTAACTTAAAAATAGAGGTGCGCTTATAACACTATACACACTAGTGTTGTTTGTTGAACTAAAGGACCTGATTCTTTATAGAAAGTTGTGCACCGTTACAGGGGTTTTATTTAATACAAATAAAAACAACAGTGGGTTATCTATATCAGGTGCACTGGTGTATATACTACTTGATAGCACCATACAAAGGTTAAATTTAAAAGAATTTGGTCGTAAAATTCATTTTCACCATTTCGGTGTTATACTTCCATGAAACGTCGGTGTTATACCTATATTGAAAAGCCTCAATGTGTAAATAACAAGGTGCACTGCTATAGCATTTTAAATTTTAAAACATAGCGATACGCTAGGTGAAACCAGAGCACCGATGCATATACTACTTGGTAGCACTGAATAAAGGTTAAATTTAAAAAATTTCAGTCGTAAAATTCATTTTCACTATTTTGGTGTTATACTCCCACGAAGCACTGCTACTATTCTTGTATTCAAATGAACCGGTGCATAAAAAAAAAGGTGCACTTATATATGGTTTTTAATTTAAAACTAGCAGTGTGTTAGATGAAACCGGAGCACTAGTTCGTATACTACTTGATAGCACCGCAAAAAGGTTAAATTTAAAAAATGTCAGTCGTAAAATTCATTTTCACCATTTCGGTGTTATACTCCCACAAAACACTGATCTTGTTTATGTATTAAAACACCCTAGTGCGTAAAGAACAAGGTGCACCGCTATAGAGTTTTTAATTTAAAAAATAATGGTCCACTTCGAAAATGTTAAGCATCAGTGAAATTACTCGAGTGCAATGGAACAAGGTTAAATAAAAATAGCCCAAAAATATGTTTGTAGCGTAGGTCACTAACAGAGTTAGGCGGGCGGATATTTTAGCGGATGTTTTTTAACTGCTTGTCTATAGTACACTAACGCAATGGCGTGGTATAAAATTATACGCATCGATGCATAATATCGTATGGTGCATCGTGACAAACTTATTTTTTTATAAATATAAAAACATAATAGTACGCTAAATACACAATGTGCACTGGTGCATATGCTAGTTGATAGCACCAAAAAAGGGGTAAATTTTTTTAAAAAAAATGTTGATCGTTAAATTCATTTTTCCTAGTCCCATGCTATACCCTCATGAAGCCCCGGTGTTGAACTTGTATACAAACGCCCTAGTGCATAAACAATATGGCACACCGTTGTGGATTTTTTAACTTAAAAATAGTGGTGTGCTTATTATATTATACGCATTGGTGATGTTTTTTGAACTAAATGACCTGATGCTTAATATAAAGTTGTGCAACGTTACAAGGTTATTTTTTAATACAAATAAAAACAATAGTGTGCTATCTATATCAGGTGCACTAGTGTGCATACTACTCAATAGCACCAAACAAAGGTTAAATTTATAAATATTTGGTCATTAAATTCATTTTCACCATTTCAATGTTATACTTTCATAAAGTACCAGTGTTACTTCTATATTGAAAATCCTCGATGCGTAAATAACAAGGTGTGCTAGGTGAAATCGGAGCACCAATGTGTATACTACTTGATAACACCAGATAAAGGTTAAATTTAAAAAATGTCTATCGTATAATTCATTTTCACCATTTCGTTGTTATACTCCCACAAATCACTGGTGTTACTCTTGTATTGAAACGAACCGGTGCGTAAAGAAAAAGGTGCACACATATATGGTTTTTGATTAAAAAACTAGCAGTCTGCTAGATGAAATCGGAGCACAAGTGCCTATACTACACGATAGAGCCATACAAAGGTTACATTTAAAAAATGTCAGTCGTAAAATTCATTTTCACCATTTCGGTGTTATACTCCCAGGAAGCACCGATGTTATTTATGTATTAAAACACCTTAGTGCATAAAGAACAAGGTGCACAACTTTAGGGTTTTTAATTTAAAAAAATAATGGTCCACTTCGAAAATATTAGCACTAGTGCAATTACTAGAGCACCGGAACAAGGCTAAATAAAAATAAAAAAATAAACTTTTGGCTATAAAATTCATTTTTACCATTTGCAATGTTGTATAGCTCTAAAGAATTGGCGCTACTCTTGCAAATGTTAAGTGCCCTGTCATCGAGGCTTCCCTTGCTTGCAATCCTTTCGTCTATTGCTCAGTGAGCGGCTTTCTAATTTTTTCAAACGGTGGTCAAATTCGCTTTTTTCATTTACATGGAAACCATGCCTACATGACGATAAAATCTCCAAGTCATGTTTATGTTTCTCTCTAATTTAATTTTTTAGAGGAGTAGAATTAAAAAATTTGTAAAAAAAAACACTTTTTTTAAAATTCTTGTGTGGTGTATTTGTTAGGTTCATCTCACATTGGTCACAGTGCAACTTGTAAATTTACAAGGTGCACCGAAAATCGATGTGTTCAATTAACACACTGGTTTTGTTAGTGTGTTAGGTAAATTGAAATGCATCGAGAAGGGTTATAATTTTTACAGTGGTGCGCATGGTAAAAGTTACTTCCCAATACATTTTTTTTTACTAAACGCACTTCTTGCCAAATATTAAAAATGTATAGCTCAGTGTGTTTGTTAATCTGAGCATTTTGTTCTAGTACAAAAAGGTTTTGTATACACATTGGTATGAAATGTTATGTCGACACACCACGTTGAAAAATAAAAATAACTATTTTTTGTATGTATGTGTACCAAAATTGGTGCATCAAGTAGATGTATGCATTTTGGGTAATTATTTCCATTTTTTGTGGCACACCGTTTATGGTGCATTCCTATTTTTTTGGGCACTAAGGATGATTTTTCATTTTTTTAATTGAAATTTATATGTCCATATTTATAAACACATTTTTTATTTATTAGAAACAAATGTGTTTTATGTATTAGGTTTATGTACTTATATGTCAATCATGCAGAGATGTCAACAGAGGGAGGAACAACAATAGCGGGAGAAAAGGGTGGACCATTACAATATGGTCCGACTATGGGAGGCACGAGAGAGGGAGAGATATTTATACCCTCGACCTATTACTGCAACGACCCAAGTACTCGTGAGGAATGTAGGCATCCTTAAGTACTATGAGGATGCTATATCCCTAAAGGGGCACTTTGGCTTGTTAGAATAGTTGATCCATTAGTCGGATTTCTGCCAACAGGCTTTCCATGTTCGTCCTAATTAGTGGTATCATCCCACTAACGAGGATATTTATTTTATCATTGGCCTATCCATGATAAAGGAGGATTTTTCCTAGTTCTTTGATTTCCCACATGGTATTGCAACAGAGAGTCATCTTGCCTAATTAGAGATATGTTGGTGATCATGTAGTGCATCCAACAGAATTTTAGATGTTTGGTAGACAGTTGTGGATCACTAATTTTGGTGAAGAGCAGGTTAAATTCCTCTCACTATTAGTGAGAACCATTACACACTATATTAGTGATGGGTAGCACATTAGCTTCCCTCTTTTATTTTAGGTCGATTATTTGGTGTAGAGGCCACAATGTATCATATGGTCTGCCATTTTTTTGTAGAAGTTTTGTATGGCTTTAGATGGAGGGCATGCTATGATACATGGGAGGGTAACTTTCCTTCTTCATATTTCTTTTGTTTATTTTTTGAGATGTTTTCAGAGATGAGGCCTACTTTTTACCGTCGCCCTCCTAGATAGATGAATGAGGCGTGAATTCACATGTGGGGAAAGATGATTCCAAAAAGGGGCTAGACAGGGTATCCGGCTATGATTTCCACCGAGGCACTGGGGCTTCTGGCCAGTGAGGATGACCACATGTTTTTCTTAGTGTTGTGTCCTTAAGGGGGGATATATTAGCGGCATTTTCCCAACATCATCTTCATATCAGATTAGCCTACATATAATAGAGGTAATATTAATGTTTTATTTAAATTAATAGAGTTTCAATTTATTGTCTTAATTAACTAGAATAAAATATATTCTGGCACGTTCTTTATCTTGTTTTATTAAATTGTCTAATTATTGTTCTGTACTATATAATTTTTATATATTGGCTCATTTTTTGGGGAAATTCCTCCTCCCCCGCGGTATGCAGAAGCATATATGGTCAAGGTCATGATAGGTGAGGCACATCCTCAGATGTCGATGGGCACGGGCATGCGACCGTGTAGGGCTTCTCCCAGATTCAGGATGGAGTACTACAACCGAATCTCTATATTGTTGGTTGAGGAGGGAGTCTTCCCTATGATGGCTCGAGACATCAGGGTAGATCCTATGATACTGGATCCCTTTAGCAACTGTTTGCATGATATGATGAGTCGGATGCATCATATTTTCAGAGCTACTAAGGTATTGTTCGTAGTGAGGAGGGATGGGCATGCAAAAAGTACACATGAGTGTTCACCAAATACTTCCCCATCGGATGATGATGATTAGGGTGATGATCCTTCTGGTGATCAAGGTGGTGATCCTTTAGGTGATCAAGGTGGTGATCCTTCTAGTGATCAGGGTGGCGATCCTTCAGATACAAAATCTTCACCCAGATGTACTACCCCATCGAATCATAATCATGGTGTCGATGATCCTTTTAGTAGTACTCCACCTCCTCATCATTCACCTTATGATCACCCACTACCTTATTTTTCTTCCCATAGAGTAGACTAGCCAAATTCTCCTCCACCTCATAGTTCAATTGCTGATGAAACTGACTATCCATCGTCTTCTGCTATAAACTAGGCTACCACTATTATTTTTGTATCATCTTCTACTATAGACCAGGATGCCACTACTATTGTATTATCATATATTTGACTTGTTTGTATATGTGTGTGTGTGTATGTGTGTACATACACACACACACACACATATATATATATGGTGCAATTTTGTTTGTTCATGTTGATGCACTTAATTTATATGCTAGCATTGATTTGTATATTGTTAGGTCATGTTAGATATGTTCATTTAATGTGCTTGCAGATAGATGTGTATGTGATAGCATTTATTTGACATGATATGTATATATGAGGATGTGTGTGGTTATGGTGCTAGATAACAATGCTTGTTTCTTGTTAGATGTGATCACGATGATGATGCCCTATTAGATTATCATATTTGTGTCCTATTTAATGATGTTTATATGTGCTAGAGGTGTATATAATTAGATGATGTTAGCGAATTTGAATGTTTATTTTGGAAGATGTTTATGTTTTTTAGATGGTTATCATCATGCTATTTATTTTTATGAAATGATATTTATTATAGATTATGTGTTGGTGAACTTATATCAAAATTGTATATATGAAATTACATGCAAAATGACTTACTTTAAAAAAAATGCAGAGATATTTTTATAAATTACAAAATTTAATATGGTTGAAACTATAATTGTAAAATTACTATAAATATTTTTTTATTGCTTAGATAGTTCATACATATTCATTCTAACCTAATTACTAAAATATTTCAATACTCACAAAGAAAAAATAATTAAAGGTAAAATAATTTAGTTAGTTTTTAATAAGATGAAAATGTATAACACATTCAATTTTTAATATAAAATATTAATAATAATAAATTATTCAAAAATACACTTTAAACAATGAAAAATTACACATGGTTTAAATCTAGAGATAGAAAACCACTATAGATCCATCCTAATCATAGATTTATGAAGCACTATAAAAGACATTAAATCTTTTGACATGTACATCTTTTTCCAATTTTTGCATTCTAAAAAAATATTTTCATATAATGAGATTTGATCCCTCTCGGTTCTTGGTAGATCCTTTGTTAAGATGGATCTATATTGGTTTATAAAATTCAATCTATTATTAAATTTAAAAAACTTAAATCGGATTTTTTATAATTATTTTAGATTTAATATAACTTAAAAATTATATTCTAATAAAATCTGATTTATCCCTAAAGTTATGAGAGTTTCAAGCAATTTAAATTTAATATATGTAGCAACTCTTATCGATTTAATTAAGAAATTTATCTCTCTAAAGAGGAGGGAGAAATCTAAAATAAGGCTTGTGAAGTTACTTGCACTTGGGTATTTGCTCTATTGGATGTTCTACCTTAAAGAGGCAAGTGAAATTTTTTCTAGTAATAAATATATAACATTTTCGTGTTATTTTGGTTCATTTTTTGCTATTGTGGTTTAAATTTATCTTTCTTTAATAATAAATATGAGTTAAATAAAACATAAATCATACTATATTAGATTTAACTTTTTGACAAATAACATGTTTGATTATTTCTTAATGAAGAACTCAAGAAATATTATTTTTTCCACATACTTATCACGAAATAGTCACTATAATTCATGTTTTCACATTTCTCCTAGCTAATACGTCATGTTTACAATGATAAAGACATGTCTACTTTAAATAATTTACTTATAAATACATAAACATAGATATTTGTTGTACATAATCTAAATAGGAAAGAAAAATGCATCACCATCTATTTATCATTTAATTCTTAGCCATAAAATATTTATTAGTTCAAATTTTATTTATAATTACCATTTAAAATAAAAGTAAAAACTCTTCCATTATCCATGAAGAAAAAATTGAAACCTCTCATGCATCCAAGTACTCCCATTTGTTTCTCTTATGGTCCATAAAAAGATGTAAACAACATTTTACACATGCACATAAGATCTCATCTTAGTTTACATAATGTAGCAAGAACTAGAAATAAAATATAGTAAAGATGAGTTTACCTCTCATGTTAAGAATTTAATCTTATATATTAATACAAAATTTTCTCATTGCTAAAGTCCTCATAGATTTATCACTACATGATTAATATTGGTTTTCATATAAACCTAAATAAAAAACGTGTGAAATGATTAATAAACCAATAAGTATCTAATGTCTAATTATACAATCATTTGCTTTAATTCTTTCATCTCAACCATTTTATGTCAAGTAGGGAAGAATCAACTTATATTGTTGAAATCATGGAGTGCTCTTGTTAACCTTTCTAGAATAAATCTTCAATGTTGTTCCCAAATTCCCTATTTTCTCATTTTTAGGATATTATTTTCATTTTCCTATTTGATAAGGATTGTCACCTTGAATCCTTATTATCATAGATATTGTACATTGTGTTTTAAACATTTATATTTATGGAGATATTTTTCATAGTGAAAATAAGGGAGGTCATTTTACTATATTGAAAAACTTTGAAAATGGTTGTAGTAGGCCTTATAACTCACATATATAACATAAATATGATTTTGCTTCTCCATTTTCTAGCAATTTGTGAGTTATTTTATATTGACACTCACAATGTCATTTAAGAAAGGAGATAATGAATATATTTAGATTGATGTCTTAAAAAAAGAAAGTTGTTATAAATAACCATTCTTAATGGAGTGCTCACCTTTAAAATTCAAAATGGACTTCTATATTATCTAGAGTAGAAAATATTTCATATTAGAAATCTATGTTTGAGGTCAAAAAAGTACAAAAAAAGAGTACACAAATGATAACTTGTGAAAGTCTATACAAATTATATAGAAGAAGTCTACTGTAAATAAGAATTAAACAAATCAAACAAATATGTTAAAATTTTAATTTTTAAATTATAAATTACACAATTTGAAATACCTAGTTTTAAGTGTAAAAATGTTTCCACCAGAAAAAACATATAAAAATGTTTCTGAATCATACCAATTATATAAAATTCCAAAAATATGAATAAAAAAAAATAATTAGAAAATTAAGGAAAACTAAAACATACATCAATAGTATAAATGATGAAATAACACAAGTACACAAGTACATATCACTCTATGTTGGCATCACCCTAATTATCTTTCTCGCTTTACAGGATAACACTGTAGTTCTCAAAAATATATTTTGATCTAGTGTCATGTTTTAATACAAACCACCAATCCATATCCAACACATATGGGTAAAAAAACACATGGTTGTAATGTTTGGGGAAAACATAAGGTTCCCTTGCCTCATGCCACATCTTTTTAGAGTTGATAGATATCAACCCATTATCGCAATATTCCTTTAAATTATTATGATAAAATGTGTCCCACCTCTTGCACCTAAAAATAACACATTGGAACGATGAGAAGTCCACTTTAATGATCTATTGTATCTTTATAACATAACCTAACACCACCTATATTAGGATTTGATCACAGTGGTTGTCATGACTAGATTGGTTGAACTCTACTTCCACTCCACATTCTTGTGTCATGCATCCATAATTGGTATTCTCTCTTAAAAAATGATCTCCATATTCCTACACAGATGGGACAAATGCACCTATTAAAATGTGAAAAAATCACAGTGTCATGCGTCTAATAACCCGAACATAATTAAAATATAAAATATGCATGTTACAATTCAAAGGTGCATTATGAAGTTAAAATAAATGTATAGAAATATATTATTACTTATTTTTTGCACCCAATCCCTATGTTTAGCACATCCTCTTCAACATGAGAGTAATGACCAAAAACACCATATTTCTCTCTTACTTTATGAGAAACCCAACTATAAGGGCATATCATTAGCATATTTTCTTTTAAATGATCAAGATAAGGCACACTTCTACCTTCAACCATCTAAATTATTTCTTGTCACTATCCCATTTCCTCCTCTCTCTTTTTTACAATGTGACCCATAGTTGTGTCACTTCCAAATTATAAATAATGAATATTTTGATGTCTTTGATTCTTGAATCAATTAATGAAATAAAACCAACATATATATTACGTGTGAGATCAAAATATGCATTATGAAGTTTAGGTGAATATTTACTGTGTATAAATTTGACAAATGATAAGTCACTTACTCTTTATCGGGTTCCTTTTTCCATTTTTTTGGAGAATCTCCCCTTCTCTTTTTTCTTCGTCCCTTTTGTAGTCCCAAATCACCGCACCTAGTGTGTTTTTTATTTTCTTGATGTACTCACTAAAATAATATAAATACTCGTACAATATATACCCCTCTGCCGTAAACCCCTTAGTTTTCACCGTTTGTCAAACAAAAAATTTTAATTTCTTCATGCACCTCTCTAATAAGAACATCGAATGACAAGAAACAACCCAAACTAATTCAACCTCATCTACTGGGTGAATTATAATATGAACCTACAAGTCCATGAAACTCATCAATAGTTTCTTCTCAAACATACAAACAGTCTCAAGTATCTCTTGACACCACCATGGAATGTTATCCATATGAATCTCCTTTGATGTGATCCAACATACAAATGTAGATAATTTAGATATGGCATGTCGTAGGTCTTGGGGGAAGTCGTGGTTCACACACCCATGCATGAGCAGAGGATAATGAAATTGGAAATTAAACATATACAAAAATTAATTATATTTTGTCCCATTACATAAAAATAATAACAATAAATAACATCATGTTCTTGACATGTGTACTTTTATAAAGTTCAAATGGTCATGCAATTTCAACCTCGACAAATGGAATTCCACATTCAAGCAATGCCATAGTGAAGACCCATATAGATAAGGAACCTTCACACCCATTTTCCTTTGCCAAAGAAATATGATATTTCTTTAAAATCCAAGGGACATCACCTTCTTTGAAAGACCAAGAGGGAATATCATGTCCTCTACTTTCTTATCTTGGCCAATATTTATTTTTAGTTTTTGAAGAAATAATATCTCTCCTAACATCCAATGTGTCATTTTCTTCGATGATATGTGCCTCCATAAATAAGATGAAACATTTTTTAATATATGCATAGGATATAGTAAGTGGGAAATATTAAGATGCTCCCAATATGTGAGCTCATAAAAGACATTTCCTTTTCATCCCAATGGGAAATTCTCAATATAGGTGTCGAAGAATTATAAATCATCAAACATATGCTCCCCATTTGAATCGAACATTTTTTTCATATCCTTCTCTTCTCTCTCATCTTCTCTAATCCATTCAGCTAGTGTCAATATTGCAGGCCTTTGGGTTCTCTTTGGTTTACCATTGGCTTTCGTAGGTGGTTTTACCACCTAGCCTTTAGAGAAGGTTCGTAACATTTACATCCATGATACCCTTTTGTTACAAGAATTGTGAAATTATTGTACAATACAGGGCACGATAGCAATCATGAAGATCATAACAATTGAAACGAATTAAATTGATATGTGAAACGATATTGTTACGTATATAAACAAATAAATAAACATGTCATTTACTAGAGAAAACTCCTAAGCATAGATAATCATGTGGGGTGTAAGCACATATGCCATACAACATAAAATTCCTTTATGTTGTGATGGGTCTATGATACATCATATACATGTATCCCTTCCCAGAATTCCTTCAATTCATCTTCCAATGGTTGTACGTAGACATCCATATTCTTCACTTGTCTTCTACCAGGGACTATGAGAGAAAAGATAAGATGTTCATTCTTCATGGAAAACCATGGGGGAATATTGCTAATGATCACTACTACATGCCAAACATAATACTTGGTGTCTTGGAGGGAATATGGGTTGACACCATCCATGGCTATGCTAAATCGTATACTTTGTACTTCAACCTTGGATTTTTCGGGCCATGTATCCTCTATATGCTTCATGGCTATTGAATCTGTTAGGATTCGCATAACTCTTGACTCGCTTCTATGTGAGGCATGCCATCCCTACAACATATTTAATTCTTTGCAATGAAAGAGCCTTTAAATCCTTGGGATTATAGGCATGTGCCTCAATATCTTATGAGGAGTACCATGTGATTTAACCTTTTTTTAATTTATGGTACCTATCATGCCTACATTTCAGACATAACTCTTTATCTGATTTTTCTCCTCTATATAGAATACAATCATTTGGACATGCATGATACGGTATGTACTCAAAACACAACATTTTCAACAACTTCTTTGCCTTTTCACAGCTATCAAGAAAGGAATTATCACTCGCAAGAACCTTATCTTTGAATAAACTCCGATTGGCGGATACAAATGTACAATGTTAATATTTAGCATTCATAAAATCGACGATTTTTAATGTTGATTGTGTGACCAAATTTCTCAAAATATAATGGAATTGATCATGTTAAATTAGCTCAATATTTCCAAGAAACATGCATTCAACATCCCAAACTTTGCTTTCAAGTTTTACAATAATTTTTTTGTCCACGTCTGGGTAGAATTTGATTGGCCACTAGGTCCAAAGAGAGGGGTGGTGGAAGTATATTTTAGGTTTTCGAAGAAGGTATCAGGAATATGAGCATCATCCTCTAACTCATCTTTCTGGAATGCGTCTAACAACATTTCCTCCATCGCAGTCGTATACTATAAGTAATCATCCATACCAACCTCTATTTTATTGCCTCCATTAAAAAACTTGTGATGAAGAACTATTATTGTTATAGTCATTCCTAATTGGTGCATCTAGAAGTAGTGGGATTTAAATAGGTGGTTGATTCAACCATTCTTTGTATGATTCCTATCTGAGTTTTGATCTTAATGCAACCTTCTTTTGATTTGACATTGTAGTGGAGTGCTCTAAAATATGGTAGGTGGGTCACTTATCATCACTATAATAATAATTTCAAAAAATATTGAACATTAGTACATCAATGATATTAGTAAGCACAATGACATTGGTTTGTTTAAATTACATTATACCAAACAATTATTACCATTGTTGACCAAGGATTGTGGCTAAAATATTCCATGTTATAATTGGCAGGTTGAAGTGGCTATCCATTTTCATCTACCAATTGCTTGTGGTATGTTGCTCCTAGTAAGAGCTTCCGATGTTTTTGAAATGGTGGAATATTTTCTACATATGTACTCGATTTTGAATCAAGATCCTAAAAATTTGGATACATTTTTATTCAAATTGACATGGATTAAAAAATCAATTAAGATAATCAAAATATAAATAAAATATGAACTTACTAGAGATGGAAAGGGAGAACCATGTGAAGGACTTTGAGCAATATGGAACAAGTTAGAATTTGATATTATGATATTTTCACCCTGCATTTGAGAAAAATCAACAATGAATTTGTTGGGTGTGGAGCCTGATTATCTTTTTTATTTTGTATCACAGCATTGGACCCCTGTACCTTATTGGGGAAGCAACGCCGCCCAAAATTAAACGTTGCCTGGGGGGTCCAGGGGGTGGTTGCGACTTTATGGAGCCCCCCCTGGCGAGGGGTTTTGGGGGTAGCGCCCCCGAAGCTAAAAACATATGTAAATTTGCCTTGTAAAAGTATAGTAATTTCTAGTCAATTTGGGTTTTTCATTAGGTGGATGATCTAACGGTAGAAGTTATGTTTAGTTTAGCTTTTTTTCCCTAGAAGGCAACCCCTTACTTGTATGAGGGTATTGTATTGCGACTGTGTATTGTATGTGTATTCGCAGAGCGAGAAATAGATAGGGAGACTGTGAGAGAGAATAGAGGATATTATAGCGGATCTGTTGTAGGTTGTGTCTCTTCATTTTGTTGGATAATAGAAAGGAAGGATTGGTTGTTCAGGTTGGACGTAACCAAAATTGGTTGAACCACGTATAACTGTGTCTCTCTGGTTTTATGTGTTTTGTGTGCTTGTGTTTTCCGCATATTTTATGTGTTGCATTTCTCTCTAATATTTATTTTTCTAACAACTGGAATCAGAGCCGAAGGTCTATTTGGCTGATAAACTCGCAGGAAATAAGGGTTCTTGGTTCGAGTGGGAGCAATGGCGGAAGATGGTAAATTTAGGGTCGAGAAATTTAACAGCCAAAACTTCTCGTTGTGGAAGATGCAGATGGAAGATTATCTATATCAAAAAGATATGTACCTATCATTGAGTGGAAAAACAAAGAAGCCGGCGGCTATGACAGACACAGAATGGGAGATTCTCGATAGAAAGGCACTCGGAATAGTACAGTTGTGCCTCGCGGTGTCAGTAGCCTTCAATATTTCAAAGGAAACAACAACAGAGGGTTTGATTAAGGTGTTGGAAAAATTATATGAAAAAACCTCGGCCTAAAACAAGGTATTTCTTATGAAACGTTTATTTAATATGAAGATGTCGGAAGGTGGATTTTTTGCAGACCATTTAAATGATTTTAATACAATTACCAGTGAGTTAACTTCTGTAGGGGTAAACTTTGATGATGAATTTAGAGCTCTGTTATTTTTGTGCTCATTGCCAGAAAGTTGGAATGGTTTAGTTATGGCCATTAGTAACTCTATCTCTGGATCTATTACTTTAAAGTTTGATGATGTTGTCAGTGCTATCCTTAGTGAGGAAATGTGACGGAAAAGCTTCAGTGAGACAACGGGTAATGCTTTGAGTGTAGAGTCTAGGGGAAGAAGAATGAAAAGAGGAAAGATCTCAGGATATTGCAGTAAATCAAGGAAAGGTAGATCCAAGTCCAGATCGGGGATAATGTGCTGGAAATGTAGAAATAAAGGACACCTAAAGAAAGATTGTAGATCTCGGAAGGGAAAATAAGGAGACGCACAGCAAGAAAACAATCATGAAGAAAATGTGACAGGTGATGTTTTACAAGATGCTTTGATTCTTTCTTTCGAAAATTTTACTAATTCCTGGGTGGTAGATTCAGGGGCCTCATTCCATGCCACACCTGATAAGAAATATTTTGATGGCTATGTTCAAGGAGATTTTGGACAAGTTCATTTGGGTGATGATAAACCCTGTAAAATTGTTGGAATGGGTAAAGTTCTTGTAAAACATCAAAATGGAAACCAATGGCTATTAAAGGAGGTAAGGCATGTTCCAGATCTGAAGAAAAAACTGATTTCAACAGGGCAGTTAGGCGGTGAAGGTTGTGTGACAAATTTCATAGATAAAACTTGGAAGGTCACCAAAGGAGCCCTGGTAATAGCAAAAGGCGAAAAGGTTGGTACATTTTATTTATGCAATGGTATTTATAACTCTATTAATTCTTTAACTTATAAAGGAGAAGATGCAACATTATGGCATTATAGTCTCGAACACATGAGTGAGAAGGTAATGAAGATTCTTCACTCAAGGAACTTGTTGCCAGTTTGAAGAATGTTGATTTGGATTTCTGTGAGAATTGCATTTATGGTAAACAGAAGAGAGTTAGATTTCTCTGAGTTGGGAAAGAAAAGAAGAGAAAAAAATTAGAGCTTGTGCATACAAAATGTATGGGGACCTTCTCAGGTATCATCTCTTGGTGGCTCTCATTATTATGTTACTTTTATTGATGATGCAACTAGAAAAACTTGGGTTTATTGTATTTAGAATAAATCTAATGTATTTGATACTTTCAAGAAATGGAAAGTTTTGGTTGAGATTGAGACAAGAAAGAAGTTGAAGTTTCTCAAATCAGAAAATGGAGGTGAATATTGCAGCAAAGAGTTTGATACGTACTATTTAGAAAATGGAATACGCATAGAGAAGACAGTTCCAAGAACACCATAAGAAAATGGTGTGTCAGAAAGGATGAAAAGAACAATCATGGAGCTTGCAAGGTGCATGAGATTGCATGTAGGATTTCCTTTACAATTTTGGGTAGATGTTGTAGATATTGTTGTTTATCTAATAAACAGAGGGCCTTCAAGTTCCTTGGATGGTGGTATTCTAGAGGAAGCATGGACAAGTAAAAAGGTAACTACTTTTTTTTAAATCCTTTTGGTTGTGAGGCCTTTGTCCATATTAATAAAGAAAATAGAACAAAGCTTGAGGAAAAATAAAATAAATGTACCTTTATTGGATATGGTGTTAATGATTTTGGTTATCGCTTATATGATTGTGAAAATCACAAAATAATTAGGAGCAAAGATGTAATATTCAATGAAAAGGTCTTGTATAAGAATCAGTTGCGGGAAAAGAAACAGGAAAAGGAAAACAAAGAATACATAGTTCTTGATGAGATTATAGAAAAAGTAAAGGTGCCTGAAAATAATAATAATCAACAACCACAACCACAAAAACCACCACAACAGCAACAGGCACCTCAAACACCTGAAAGTGGTGTCAGAAGATCTACCAGGATAAGTAGACCCCCTGAACGATACTCTCCTTCATTATATTATTTATTGTTGACTGATTCTGGTGAACCCGAATGTTATGAAGAAGAAACGCAAGTTGAAACTAGGAAGAAGTGGGAACTATCCATGGAAGAAGAGATGGAATCCTTAATACATAACCAGACTTGGGACTTAGTCAGGTTTCCTGCAGGTAAAACTACATTGCAAAATAAATGGGTTTACAGGCTGAAGGAAGAAGATGGACGAAAACAAAGGTACAAAGCTATAATTGTGGTGAAGGGGTTTGCACAAAAGAAAGGTATTGATTTTGATGAAATATTTTCTCCTGTTGTTAAGATGACTTCAATCAGAACTATTTTAAGTCTTGTAGCAGCAGAATATTTACATCCTGAATAGTTAGATGTAAAGACAACATTTCTCCATTGATATTTGGAGGAAGAGATATTTATGGAGCAACCAAAATGATATGAAGTCAAAGGGAAAGAAAAAATAGTGTGTAGGTTAAAGAAGAACTTGTATGGCTTAAAACAGGCTCCAAGGCAGTGGTATCTAAAATTTGACAGGTTTATGTATGAACAAGGTTATACTAGATGTCACTTTGATCATTGTGTTTATCTGAAAAAGAAAAATGATGGAATCTATATTATATTGTTATTGTATGTAGAAGACATGCTTGTTGCAGGGTCTAACATGTAGGAAATAAATGTGCTCAAAAGAAAATTGGAAAATTCATTTGCAATGAAGGATTTGGGAGTTGCAAAACAAATCCTTGGTATGAGAATAAGTAGAGATAGGAAAAATCACAAATTAACACTGTCTCAAAATGAGTACTGTTAGCCCCTTATAAATTCCTTGACAAGCAAGCAAGGGGCTAGTTTGTTTTATAAGCCTGCAAAGAATGCATTTCCCTTGAAAACACATCATCCTTGCAGCCTTTTCATGTTCCCTGTCTTGTGATTTTTTCCCTCTGCTGTTCTGAGTCAATAAGCCTTGCTGATAAAGAATTATGCTCCCAAAGGCTTTATTTCGCCCCTAGTATCCCTGCAAAATGTCCCATTTCACTCTGTTGCCCCTTTTTCTATGTTTCCTTTCCACCTTCTTCTCCCCTTTCTAAACTTCCTTCATTAATCCTCTAATCCTCCCAAAAACCCGTGTATACCCTCCAAATACTCTTGGTTTGGGTTGATAAACCTTTTCCCTCCCTGTCGTCACCCCTTTAGGCCTTTAATTTCATTGAAAATGGGCAAAACCCACTTTCCCACCTTATAATAAGGCCTAAACCCATAGGACTTTATAATTAAAACTTTATATTATAAATTCCGCGCCGTTAAACCATTCCCCTTTTCTACCCCCGCTATACATTGCATTAAACTTTATTATAAAGTTTATATCATATAACCCTCTGCCTTTTAAACTTTTCCAATCACATGTTTATGTTAAATTCTCTGATCGCGCTATCACCATTCATTTACCCGCCAGATCGACGGTTCGGAGTGTACCCGCCCCTGTGGACCCCGCTGCACACTATGCCAAATCCAGCCCGGTTTTCATCGCACCACTGTTGGGCGGTAGGTGGTATTCCCCCATTGCCCAGCGATTCCACTCAGCTTGCGACGCGTGGCTCCTGTACGATCCCAAAACTTCTTGCCCATCGCATGTTATCTTTCGGTACAGGATGCGCAGCGATATTCATATCAGTTGTCAGATCTGCCCTTGCCCATCCAACGGTCATCGCTCAACGAAGTTGCGCGGGGTTTAAACCATGGTCACCATACTCCTGGCCCACCGTTCGTCATCCTCCGCCGCATGTTCGACCGTCGATCTCTTTGAGATCGATGGTCCAGATTCGTTTTCCCGCTGTTGACTTTTCTATCGCCCCCACGTGTATCCACCGTACATCTGCCTATTCCATTGCATATATTCGTTCAAAGGTCGATTTTTCGTAGGTTTTATTCAATTTCCGCTGCGATCAACCCACGTCCACCTGACCTTGTTTCCCTGTCATACTGCACTGTCCGCCATAGTCCCACGCTATTCCGCCATCTCATCCGTTTGCACAGTCATCCTCGCCACCCCCATTACATCCACCATGTCCATGCATAAGTTTTCCTAACCCGTTTTCATGTTTTTAAGGGTTCTGATGCGGTGAAAGCCGCCATAATTTGCACACGCTGTCACAGTGACAGAAAATACAGGAAAATACCATGTGCAGAGGCAGAGATCATGAAAAAGGCCCGAAGAGGTACCGCAAAGGGATTTTCATTTAAAGAGTAGGGTCTAAATCTGTGAAACTGTCTCGGCGCCATTAACACACAGACTCCACAGTCAAAGATGTAAATGGATCAACAGAGAGCTTAAGGCATGCAAGTGAAGATATTTAAGCCTTAGGTTTAAATATTTAGAGGCAAAGTAATGGATGGAGATCCCATAAATCAACGCATAGCAGGGTTTCTATAGCAGTAGAATGTTTTTTCCTCCATAAAGGACAAAGCGCCCATGCGGTTTTTATTCTACACCGTGATCCTGAAGAAATTTCCACCCTGACAATAGTCTGAAGCTACCAGAGCATTTTTTTCACAAGTATACCAGTCCATTCAGTCATTCTGTTTATGCACCAAATTACAACATAGTACTACAGTCATAATACATCAGAGTTATATCAAGGTAATCTAAAGTCTGGAGAAGATCTTTCGTTCACCCAAAGAACACCAGAGATTAATGCACAAGGGTTCATACAGAGTGAGCTTCGGCCTTCTTCTTCTTCTGAGAGTTTAAATGTTGCATTTAGTTCTTCACCTACTTTCTCCGCTCTTTTGGAGCTATAAATTCATGAAGAAACTCATTGAAAAGGTTGTTGATCAGTTATCAGAGAACTGCAAGTAGTTTCTTTTGAGACACAGTCTTTGTGTAAAGTTGTAAGATAGGTTGAAGGAGATGTTTTCAGACTAAGTATTCAGCTATTGGCAATGTTGTACTTGATTGGTATTTCTATTTAATATGACAAGCACATTTCTTTGGATCCTGATCTGAAGCAGCGGTGATGTTTTCCTATCTTTGTGTTTACATTCATTTCATTTCGTTTCTACTAGCTTGCATTAGAATATTGGCATAGGATTTACCCTTGTTAGGTACCCTATGTTTATGCTCTCCTTACCTTTGATGTTTCTCTTCTGAATGTATTATCTAAGAAATAATTTCAGTTGGTTTAACCAGTGTAGTGGATGTTATTGCCTACTCTCTGATGTATGAATTAAATGAATTCAGTTCTTAGATGTTTCTTGTTATGGATTTAGTTGGAAGATTTGGGAACACTGGGGATTAGAGTTAGCCCTGTCCACTAGGATCCTTGTGCGCCCAGCTGATCTTTTACTTTGTGCTCTAAAATCTGTATTGTTTCCTCCTCTCCTACCTTTACATATCACACAATCATCTTTACAATCCAATGTTTTAGATGACTAGCCCAATTGAAAGCCTGCCTATTGAGTAGCAAGCAAATCCTTTCCTGACTCCATTGCCCAATGGTCTTGAATGCTTTCCTGGAATACTTCACCTCTGCCTTATCCCTCTTTTCTCATCCTTGTCTTACATTGAACCCTTCTTTCCTGATAACCAACAACCAAACAAACAATCAAACAAACAAACCTTGTGCCTATAACTAGCCTAACATCTTAACATTCGAGCTTCAAAGACATATACACCTTTGATATAACATAGAGAGATCCCTCTCTGGACCCAGGAGGGCTAGATCCTAAGGTCTGAAAGTGGTTTTATGTTGTCTCATCTTTTGGTCTTGCCAATCTGGCCAAAACATGGGAAACCCAACATAATGGTGACTCCACTGGGGAAACCTTGAGTGCATTACACCTTAAACATTATTAGGCATTCAAAAAACCTACAATCTCTAGTTAGGTTGGTAGTTAAACATTCCTATTCACACAACAACCTCTATACCATTTGTTGTGTTTTCCCATACTCTTGGACAGAGTCTGGAAAGGGCCAGGTAGCCTCCAGATCTCACGCTCTTTCAGAGGTGACATATCTGGTAAATTCCCTCCCAGTAAATCTCTGGTGAGAGTTTGTTGTGTTTGGAAGATATCCTCGAAAGGGGACATCTCATAAGCACTGTGGTGGATAGTGTACCCTCAAAAAAAATTCTAAACCTTCCACCTGGAGACTCCATAATCCCTAAACAATTCAAAGACTCCACTAGTGATCAGTAGGCCTGCTGATTGTCTTGGTTTCACATAAGACTCCACTGGAAGACCAGCCTCCATAACAACATCAACCACAATAGTAGTAACAAGTAGGGTTAAGCTGCTTGGTCAGAAAACAACATTCTGGCTTCTAGAACCATTCATACAAGAGCTTACCCTAACCCAGACCCACCTGAAATAGTTGACAACCCTGAGAGTATCCTCAAGGGAGCTCCTACACCTAAAATACCAACTATTTCCAACCACATCCATAGAGCTAACTCTGCACCAGAAGATCTTATAGCTCTATCACACTTTCGCCTTGACCTGGACCTACCTAATAGATTACCTAGGACTAGGTCATTCATTTTTTTAGACTAGCCAAACCCTGAGCTTCTTGGTTCACCACCCCAAAGTGGTAGACATCTTGAAAATAGACATACCCCTACTTCTACACCTCCCGATAAACATTTCATACAAAACTTTGGGCTCAGTCACCCTAGATCTGCGTATCAGTCTTCTGCTGGTCATAATATCTATGTCATCCATATACCAGTTGCCCTAGTTAACCCTTTACCTCATCATAATATCACCATGGCAACCTGGTATGCACCTATGGTTTTACCTCATCCTCTAGTACCCTTACCAAATTATTATCGGTCAAAGATCCCACACTTCACTGCAAAAGAGTCCATCACAGCCCAGCAACATGTAGATAAGATGGAAGATTCTTTTGACTACATGGAAATTGATGATGATACAGTCAAAATGAGAATCTTTTCCCAGAGCTTAGGGGGTGATGTGAAGAAATGGTTTAAAGGCCTACCTCCAGGTAGCATCAATGATCTTCCAGCCTTATATCAAACTTTCATAAACAAATGGGAAACTAAGGCTAACCCTTGCCAACTCTTAGCAGAATACATGAGCCTTAAAAGAAACGTAGGAGAGAGTGTCCATGATTACACAACAATATTTAACAGCATTTACAATGCCCTCCCTCCACATATGAAACCTCCACAAGGCATGGCTTTGGCCAAATACCTCAAAGGATTTAATGCTGACATGGCCTATGAGCTTAGGGATAAAGAGTATAGCACACTGGAGGACATGCAGAAAGGAGCAGTGAACATAGAGGCAAATATGATTGAGAAAAGAGCAAGACTGAGATCTGAGAAAAGGGTAACATACAAAGATGACAATGTAGCTTCCTCATCTGACCAAAATTATGACCGTCTATCTAAAAAAGTGGAAGAGCTACAAAAAATGATGGAAAAAATGGTTGTCACAGTCAGTAACCAAAATAGAAACCAAAACCAGAACAAAAACTTTAGAAGAAACAATGCCACTCCCAATAGACAAAGAGAATCATATCAACAAGTTATTCCCCCATTCCAAGAGAATTTTCTTGATGAAGATGAGGGAATCATAGAAGAGTCTGAGGGAAACACAATTAACATGTTTGAAACACAAGATTCAATCCATAACTGTTACTCAGAAGAAGATCAACCCTCACCCTCTGGTTGGGAGGAGGAATGGTTGAAATCTGAAGATTACAGGTTAGGTTTTGAAAATGCCATGATGCAGGTTAGGGAACAATATGAACTTAGAAGAAAAAAGAGCCAAGAAAATTCCAAAGCAAAAGGCTTCTGAGGTCACCATCAAGAAAATACCTAAGAAAACTTCTAAAGCATCTGCTGAAGGTAACAAGTCAGCAGCTGAGAGTTCTGGAAAGAACAAAGAAAAGGACAACCAAAATACGGATACACAAGGTAAACCAACAAGCATCACTAGTACTGCAGCTAGTGCTCCTGATAAAACTGTCAAAAACAATATACACAACGAAAATCAACCCACTAATTCAGTCACTAAAGTAGTGGATAACAAAACAGAGTTGAACATTCCAAAGATTCAGTCCACTTTCAATCTGGAGAGTGAGATTGCAAAAATTAAAATCTCTATCCCACTCTCTGAGATGGCCACTCAGGATGTATATAAAGGACAAATTTTGAAAGCATTGAATTTAGGTGAGAATACTGACACTGTAAATCTGAGTGATGATCAACCTGCCCTTCTGTTTGGTCCAAAGATAGAAGGAAAGTTTCAGGAAGGGGTAGTGCCCCCTTTTTATATCAATCTTAATGTCCATGATAAGATTCTCCATAATGCAATGCATGATTCTGGGGCGTCACACAACCTGATGCCTAAAGTAGTGATGGAAAGATTATGCCTAGAGATAACAAGATCCTTTAAAGACCCTATATTCTTGCAGGCTATGTTAGAGTAAGGTATGTAGCCTAATCAAAGATTTATGTGAGCCTTACTCAAGGATTCACGCTTCCCAGGCATGGTCATAAGGATGTTGTTTTTCCTTGGTGTGCAAATCACCCACCAAATATGTTATTATCAAGATCATGGGGAGCCAAGCTACAAGGAACAATGCAGATGGATGGGGCTTATGCCACAATCCCAATTTTTGGCCAACTTAGAAGACTGTACAGGGAAGCACAAATGAAATTCCTAGTAAGTAGCCCTGAAAAACCTGAAAACTCTCCTTTATACTCTGTACATACAGATCTGGATTCCTTTATCTTCTGCAATGATGAATCTTTGGGAGGACGAGGATCTGAAAACGTAGATATAAGCAAAGGTACACATGATGAAGCAGAGACAATGGACTTTAACATAATGGCTACCCTCGACTCAGAGGATGAAGACGTAGAAAACCTTGAACAGTGCACTGAAACAACAACTCAGAGTGAACCAGAAGTAGAACACAATCAGCCAACTAGTCACCTCTCTGACTTCCACATTCATAACGAAAAACTAAACAACCCACAGCCTAGTGCAGACCCTATAACGCAACATAACGGCAAACCCAGTTGTAGGGAAAGGAATGATAACAAAAATGAGAGTGACCCACAATGAAGCCAGGTTTCGATGGGTCATACTGAGAGGAAGCTGGCAGGGCGGGGGTGTGGATATAACACGAGTGATTATGCGAAGGCCATGCCTACAACCTGCACTTCAAATGTACAAACAATGTTCAGGAATACGAGGGCCCTTATCCTGAAGCCGGAACATGTTAATAAAATTAGGAGCCGTAGGATAGCGTATTGCATGGGGACTGCGAGTTGATTGTTAAAAACAGGTGAATGGTGAATACACGACGAAACATCCTAGATTGAGAGCTTACGGGAATGACACTATGGATTTATTGAAAAAAATTGTTGAATACGAATTGGTGTTTGTTCCTAGGGGCCAAAATGTCATTGCAAACGGATTAGCTTACCTAGCTAGTTCATACCCTAAGACTACAAGCGACCAACAGATCATCATTCAGACCAAATACAGATCTGCAGTGCCCGACAATGAAAAATATTGGCAGGTTTTCGAAATGAAACAGGATTGAATTTTGATGGGCAGGGACGAGTTTGAGTTTTCCGATTCAGACTCTACATCTAGTGATAGCTGCCTAAGTGAGGAACCCTCGGACGAGGAAGAAACTACACCCCACGATGTAGAAATAAACTCTTTAAATGAAGAAGCTGGAAATTCAACCACGGAGTGTAAAAACGCAGACATCGAAGAAGTAGAGGTGCTGCAGGCCAAAGATAAGAACATTCCTCGAGGTCTGGCGCCGTTAGAAGACCTTTTTGACTTCGATGATGTGGCAAAAAGCCCACCATTGAACACGCGGAATCTGACGTAGAAGAATGCAATATAGGCACAAAAGATAATCCCAAAATAATTAAATTGGCTAAGTCTCTTCCCGCGAACATGAAAAAGAAATACATTAACCTTTTTAAGGAATTTATTGATGTGTTTGTGTGGAGTTATGAAGACTTAAAGGCTTATGACACGAACATTATACAACACAAAATACCTTTAAAATAAAATCAGAAACCATTCAGGCAGAAACTTCGTAGGATAAACCCAAAACAATTGCCTGCAGTTGAAAAAGAAATTAAAAAGATGTATGAGGCAGGCATAATAGTTCCTGTGAGGTTCTCTGATTGGGTATCAAACTTAGTGGCTGTGAGAAAGAAAACTGGGGAGATTCGATTATGTATTGACTTCAGAAATCTTAATAGAGCCTCACTCAAAGACAACTACCCTTTGCCAAAAATGGAACACATTCTACAGCGAGTAGTAGGCTCAAAAATAATTTCTTTGTTGGATGGTTTTTCAGGTTACAACCAAGTCTTAGTAATCCCAGAAGACCAACTCAAGACACCCTTTACCACTCCATGGGGCACCTTTATGTATGTAAAAATGCCCTTTGGACTGATGAACGCTGGTGCAACCTTCTAAAGGGCAATGGATATAGATTTTTCAAATGAGATAGGACACTTCATTGTTATTTACTTAGATGACATAACAGTCTATTCTAAGACTGAGGAAGAACACCTAAAACATCTGAGAAAAGTGTTTGAAAAATGTAGAAGGTTCGGTCTATCATTGAATCCCAAAAAGATTGTATTTGGGTTGTAAGAAGGAAAGGTTCTTGGCCACATTATATCAGAAAAGGGAATCAGGATAGACCCACAAAGAGTTGAGGGAATACTACAGATCACACACCCAAGAAACATCAAATAATTACAGTCCTTCATTGGGAAGATTAACTTCCTTAGGAGGTTTATCCCCAACCTAGCTGAACACCTTAGGAACATGACTAACATGCTGAAGAAAGGTGTGGGAGTTAAGTGGACTATTGGAGCTAAAAAATATTTTGAATCAGTAAAACTTGCACTCACCCAAGCTCATGTTCTGATCAGCCCAGATTTCTCTAAAGATTTCCTGATTTTTTCATTTGCCTCTGAGCATACAGTGACTGTAGTCTTGCTGCAGAAAAACACAGAGGGAATGAAACAGCCAATTTCCTTTTTTAGCAAAGCACTAAGGGATGCACCCTTGAAATACAACATAATGGAAAAACAGGCCTATGCCTTAATCAAGGCCTTAAAGGACTTCAGGGTGTACATATTGCATTCTCACACCATAGCTTATGTGCCCAACATCATAGTCAAAGATATACTATCCCAAGACCCAGATGGGAAGAGGGGCAAATGGATTGCTGTGATTTTAGAATATGACCTTGAGATGAAACCCACCAAACTAATTAAAGGTCAGGGCTTAGCTCGATTAATGGCTGAATCAAACTTACAAGCCCTAGACACTAACATGGTAAATACCTTGGATGAGAAACAATAATTTCCTGATCCCACTGTTGAGGAAAATTTTCAAAGCTCTCCTTGGTATTCTGACATTCTATATGTGCTTACACACCTCAATTCCCCACCTGAACTGTCAAAGACTAAGGCCAGATTCATAAAACTAAAAGCCAGAAACTACTGCATTTTGAATGAAAACTTATACTGGAAAAACCCAAATGGCCTATTGCTTAAATGTTTGCCTGAAAATGAGGCAGAGAGGATTAAACAAGAATTCCATGCAGGAGAGTGTGGAGGCCACCTGAGCTGGAAAGCTACTGCAAACAAAATACTAAGAGCTGGTTACTATTGGCCTACACTCTTCAATGATATCCATAAGATGATAATTGCCTGCCACAAATGCCAGATTTTTGAAGGCAAAAGAAAACTCCTCCCCTTACCTCTACAACCCATCACTGTTGAAGGTCCCTTTATGCAATGGGGCCTAGATTTCATAGGAGAAATTCATCCTGCTTCTTCTACACAACACAAATGGATCCTAACAGCCATAGACTACTTCACTAAGTGGATAGAGGCCATACCTACTAGGAATGCCACAGATTCAGTCATCATTAGGTTCCTAGAGGGTCATATCCTCTCTCGGTTTGGCTGCCCAAGGAAAATAATCACTGATAATGTTGCTGCTTTCGGATCCAAGAAAATGGTTGATTTTTGTCATAGGTATCAAATAGCACTCGGTCATTCAACTGCCTATTACCCTCAAGGTAATGGATTAGCTGAATCATCAAACAAGAGCCTGGTGATCATCATCAAGAAGCTGTTGGAAGAGAACAAAAAGTCATGGCATAACAAGCTAGTACATGCTTTGTGGGCTGACAGGCTTACAACAAAGAAATCTATTGGCATGTCACCTTATCAGCTTGTCTATGGAACAGAAGCAGTGTTTCCTACCAGCCTTGGATACACCATGATCAAGGCGGGTCAAGGAGATTCAAACGGAAAGAAAACGGTATGGTGAGGAGGAGCCGGCAAGCAATCCATCTCCGACGAAGCAAGGGAAGAGGTCTACGGCATAGCGGTGAAAGTTTAGGAGAGTATAAAGAAATTGTTGACAAAGAACCAAAAGGCCTGGCGATTTCAAAATTGGAGATAAAGTTATGAAGTGGGACTCAAGAAGAGAGGACAAAGGAAAACACGGCAAGTTTGACAGTTTGTGGCAAGGTCCATACATCATCCAGACCACTATTGGTCCAAATGCCTTCTTCCTACAGGAATTAGATGGTATAGAGCTGTTTGGAGGTCCTGTTAATGGCAGGATGCTCAAACACTACTTCTGCTGATTTTCAATTTCCAGTATCATTTCCATTGTACATACCGTTGCAGTTTTTGTTTTCACGAAAAAAGAGAAAATGTTTAAAAAAAAAGAGGAAAAGAGAGGTTCAGAAGTGCCTAAAACATGAACCTCTGAAATACAAAAGATTGGCTCTAGTAAGCTCAAAACCCGATCCAAAAAAAGTAAAACAGTTGGTCCTAACATGCTCAAAATATGGGCCAGCAAAGAAGAAAAATAATTAGCTCTAACAGGCCCAAAACCAGAGTTGAAATGAAGAAAAGAAGTGACTCTAACATGCTCAAAACTTGAGTCACAAAGAGAAGAAGGATACTTCAAGTTTCAGATTTCAAGCCTTCACAGTTTTGTTTTCAGTTTTCTGCAATTTTCTGTCCATGTGCAACTGTCTTTATGCCTTGGACCCATAGCAAGTTAGACATTATAATCCACGGCTTGAATGTTTTTCAATTTTTATTGTTAGATATAAATACGGTAGACGGTTTAATCCCGGCCCAGAGATATTATATTGAAGTAAATATATAAGGACAACGGTCTAATGTTTGGTCTCATGGAGCAATAGAGGTAGATTTAGAATAGGTTTATTTTATGTTTTTTAAAATAAATGATGTAAAGGGTCTGCTGGCTCAAATGCACCCTAGAGGAAAAAATGCTGGACATGGGTATGGGTAGGTACTTTGTTGGGGAAAGTTTTTACTATTTGTGTAATATGCACTGTGTAGTAGCTAGTGAAAATAAAGGGATGTGAAAGCAATAGGCAAGCTGGCCTACACCAAGAGATCATTTTCTGAATTCTTGACTCCTTCAAGAAGAAGCCATCCCCATGTGGAGCCACTTTTAGCCCCCCCTATAAATTTTTTGGCAAGCAAAGGGCTAGTTTTTAGCACACAAAGAATGCATTTCCCTTCCAGCTTGTCTATCTTCTGCGGCCTTTTCATGTTCCATATCTTGTATTTGTTTCCCTGTTTTATTTGAGTCAATAAGCCTTGGCGATAAATAATTATTCTCCCGAAGGCTTTGTACTTAGTATCCTTTTACCAAAATGTACGATTTCACTATTGCCTTTTTTACGAGTTTCTTTCCACCTTATTCTACCCTTTCTAAAATTCCTTCATTAATCCTACGATCCTCCCGAAGCATGTATACCCTCCAAATACTCTTGGTTTGGGTTGATAAACCTTTTCCCTCCCTGTCGTCACCCCTTTAGGCCTTTAATTTCATTGAAAATGGGCAAAACCCACTTTCCCACCTTATAATAAGACCTAACCCCATAGGAATTTATAATTAAAACTTTATATTATAAAGTCCGCGCCGTTAAAACATTCCCCTTTTCTGCCCCCGCTATACATTGCATTAAAATTTATTATAAAGTTTATATCATATAACCCTCTGCCTTTTAAACTTTTCCAATCGCATGTTTATGTTAAATTCTCCGATCGCGCTATCGCCGTTCATTTACCCGCCAGATCGATGGTTCGAAGTGTACCCGCCCCTGTGGGACCCGCCATGCACTATGCCAAATCCAACCCGGTTTTCATCGCACCACTGTTGGGTGGTAGGTGGTATTTTCCCATTGCCCAGTGATTTCACTCAGCTTGCGACGCGTGGCTCCTGTACGATTCCAAAACCGCTTGTTCATCGCACGTTATCTTTCGGTACAGGACGCGCAGCGATATGCATATCAGCCGTCAGATCTGCCCTTGCCCATCCAACGGTCATCGCTCAATGGCTTGCGCAGGGCTTAAACCATAGTGCACGCCATACTCCCCTGGCCCACCGTTCATTGTCCTCCGCATGTTCGACGCGTCGATCTCTTTGAGATAGACGATCCCGAATTCATTTTCCCGTTGTTGAATTTTCCATCGTCCCCACGTGTATCTCCACCATACATCCGCTATTCCATTACATATATTCGTTAAAGAAGCCCAGATTTTCGTAGGTTTTATTTAATTTTTGTTGTGATCGACCCATGTCCACCCGACTCTGTTTCACTGTCATAATACATTATCTGCCATATTCCCATGCTATTCTTCCATCTCATCCGTCTGCACAGTCATCCTCGCCACCCCCATTACATCCACCACCTCCATGCATAAGTTTTCCTAACCATTTTTCATGTTTTGCAGGGTTTTGAGGTAGTGAAAGCCGCCATAATTTGCACACGCTATCACAGTGACAGAAAATACAGGAAAATACCATGTGCAGACGCAGAGATCATGAAAAAGGCCCGAAGATGTACCGCAAAGGGATTTGCATTTAAAGAGTAGGGTCTAAATCTGTGAAACTGTCCCGGCGCCATTAACACACAGACTCCACAATCAAAGATGTAAATGGATCAATAGAGAGCTTAAGTCACGCAAGTGAAGATATTTAAGTCTTCGGTTTAAAGATTTAGAGGCAAAGTACCGGATGGAAAGCCCAGAAATCAACGCATATCAGGGTTTCTACAGCAGCAAAATGTTTTTTCCTCCATAAAGGACAAAGCGCCCATGCGGTTTTTATTCTACACCGTGCTCCTGAAGAAATTTCCACCCTGAAAACAGTCTGAAGCTACCAGAGCATTTGTTTCACAAGTATGGCAGTCCATTCAGTCATTCTGTTTATGCACCAAAGTATGACACAGTACTGCAGTCAGAATACATCAGAGTTATATCAAAGTAATCTAAAGTCTGGAGAAGATCTTTCGTTCACCCAAAGAACACCAGAGATTAATTCACAAGGGTTCATACAGAGTGGGCTTCGGCCTTCTTCTTCTTCTGAGAGTTTAAATGCTACATTTAGTTCTTCACCTACTTTCTCCGCTCTTCTGGAGCTATAAATTCATGAAGAAAATCATTGAAAAGGTTTTTGATCAGTTATCAGAGAACTGCAAGTAGTTTCTTTTGAGACACAGTCTCTGTGTAAAGTTGTAAGATAGGTTGAAGGAGATGTTTTCAGACTGAGTATTCAGCTATTGGCAATGTTGTACTTGATTGGTATTGCTATTTAATATGACAAGCACATTTCTTTGGATCCTGATTTGAAGCAGCGGTGATGTTTTCCTATCTTTGTGTTTACATTCATTTCATTTCGTTTCTACTGGCTTGCATCAGAATATCCGCATAGAATTTACCCTTGTTAGGTACCCTATGTTTCCGCTTTCCTTGCCGTTGATGTTTCTCTTCTAAATGTATTACCTAAGAAATGATTTCATTTGGTTTAACCAGTGTAGTGGATGTTATTGCCTGCTCTCTGATGTATGAATTAAATGAATTCAGTTCTTAGATGTTTCTTGTTATGGATTTAGTTGGAAGATTTGGGAACACTGGGGATTAGAGTTAGCCCTGTCCACTAGGATCCTTGTGCGCCCAGATAATATTTAACTTTGTGCTCTGAAATCTGTATTTTCTCCTCCTCTCTAACCTTTCCATATCACACAATCATCTTTAAGATCCAATTTTTTAGATGACTAGCCCAATTGAAAGCCTTCCTATTGAGTAGCAAGCAAATCCTTTCCTGACTCCATTTCCCAATGGTCTTGAATGATTTCCTAGAATACTTCACCTCTGCCTTATCCCTCTTTGCTCATCCTTGTCTTACATTTAACCCTTCTTTCCTGATAACCAGCAACCAAACAAACAAACCTTGTGCCTATAACTAGCCTAACATCTTAACATTCGAGCTTCAAAGACATATACACCTTTGATATAACATAGAGAGATCCCTCTCTGGACCCAGGAGAGCTAGATCCTGAGGTCTGAAAGTGGTTTGATGTTGTCTCATCTTTTGGTCTTGCCAATCTAGCCAAAACATGGGAACCCCAACAAGTACATACAAAAGGTGTTGAAAATATTTAATATGCAAAATGAAAAACCAGTTAGTACACCTTTTGCTATCCATTTCAAACTTAGTAAGGAGATGTGACCCAAGACCCAAGAAAAAATGGATTATATGTCTAAAGTTCCATATGCATCAGCAGTTGGAAGCTTAATGTATGCAATGGTCTGCACAAGGCCTGATATTGCACATGCAGTGGGAGTTGTGAGCAGGTGCATGAACAATCCAGGAAAAGAAATTTGGATGGCGGTGAAATGGATTCTCAAATATTTGAGAGGTACCACAAATCAAGCATTATGCTTTGGTGGTTCAAACATTTCTCTACAGGGATATGTTGATGCAGATATGGCAAGTGACAGAGATAACAGGAGGAGCACTATAGGATATGTATTTACTGTAAGTGGAACAGTTTTCAGTTGGGTTTCAAAAATCCAAAGTGTTGTTTCACTTTCAACAATAGAAGCAGAGTATGTTTCTACTACAGAGGTTAGTAAAGAAATGATTTGGTTACAAAGGTTTATGGATGAATTGGGTAGAAAGCATGATATGGGCACGTTATACAGTGATAGCCAAAGTGTCATTCATCTTGCAAAGAACTCAACATTTCATTCTAGGACTAAACACATACAGCTCAAGTACCATTTCATACGGTCAATATTGGAAGATGGATAGTTGAAGCTGGAAAAGATACACACTAGCTAGAATCCTACAGATATGTTAACAAAATTTGTAACCAGGGAGAAACTAAGAATATGATCAGTTTCAATTGGTCTTCAAGAATGACGATGAACATGAGAAATAGCCAGTTCCAAAGAGGATTCATTGTCCAACAAATGAAGTAGTGGTGTAGTTGCTACAATAAGTCTCTAAGTGGGAGATTGTTAGGTGTGGAACTTGATTCTCTTGTTTATTTTGTATCACAACATTGGACCCCTATACCTTAATGGGGCGGAAACGCCGCCTGAAATTAATTGCTACGTAGGGGGTCTTGGGGGGGTGGTTGCAACTTTATGGAACCCCCCCCTGGCGAGGGGTTTCGGGGGTAGCGCCCTCGAAGCTAAAAACATATGTAAAATTTCCTTGTAAAAGTATAGTAATTTCTAGTCAATCTGGGCCGTTCATTAGGAGGATGATCTGATGGTAGAAGTTATGTTTAGTTTAGGGTTTTTGGCCCTAGAAGGAAACCCCTCGCTTGTATGAGGGTATTGTATGACGGCTGTGTATTGTATGTGTATTCTCAGAGCGAGAAACAGACATGGATACTATGAGAGAGAACAGAGGATATTACAGTGGATTTGTTGTAGGTTGTGTCTCTTCATTTTGCTGGGTAATAGAAAGGAAGGACTGGCTATTGGGGGTGGACATAGCCAAAACTGGGTGAACCACGTATATCTATGTCTCTTTGGTTTTATGTGTTTTATGTGCTTGTGTTTTCCACATATTTTATGTGTTGCATTGCTCTGTAATATTTAATTTTCTAACAGAATTTTTTTGTACATATCTAAAACTAATTCTGAGAACCATATAACCTCAATCTGAATTTCAATATAGTTTTCAAAACATTTTTCTAGAAAAAAGGTGTCTTTAAGGGAAAAATGTATATTTTCAACTATTGTACCTCATGTGGATACATCCTAAAGGATAATTTGAGATGAAAATACCATTTTATGGGAAAATAAAAATGTGGATAACTTTTAAAGCATATCAGTGTGCTTGTAAAAGTAATTTCACTTATGTGTTTAAATAATAACAACATTGATGCGTTAAAACAGTAACTGCACCGGTTTCTGGGATTTCAAAAATAAAAAAGGAATTTAATCATATTAGTGTTCTTCTAAAACTAAACGCATTGATGTGTTTAAGTAATAACTGCATCAATTCATTAAAATAATAACCGCACCAGTTTCCGAGATTTTGAAAATAAAAATGTATTCTATCATATCAAAGCTCTTCTAAAACTAATCGCACAGATGCATCATAACAACACTAATTTCCAGGATTTCAAAAATAAAAAAGGAATTATATCATATTGGTGCTCTTCTAAAACTAATTGCACTGATATTTTTAAGTAATAACCGCACTTATGTGGTAAAATAATAACCGCACCAATTTCTGGGATTTCAAAACTCAAAAAATGAATTTTATCATATCGGTGTGTTAAGAAAAATTAGCATTGAATGTTTCTCATAAATGTACCGGTGTGATTTACTATGAAAAGCGTTGATGTTCAGAAAAAGTAAAAAAAAGAAGTGCTTGTTCATTTTTTTCAAATTGAAAAATGAGTAGTAATTGATTTTTTGAAATCTAGTTTCATAAATTATTTTAAAAAGTAAAAATTTATTCACTATGTTGTCCTTTGAGATAACCTAAGGTCGATTAGTTATCCCAAAGCATCTAAAATGTTTGTTTGTTTTTAAATAGTGGATGACCAACGAACAATTTTCGAAAGCAAGTGTTTTAACTTAGAAATATTTTTGAATAAATAAAAGGTTGTTTCTTAATTACATATGGTTAATTTGATTTAAAGTGTGATGGATATAAGAATGTAGATTTATAAATGATTTAATAATAAAACAAAATACTTAATCATTTATAAGAAGAAATAATGAAAACTATGTTTTCACTATCAATAAAATACAATTAAGTCATAACAGAAACCTGTGTGTAACTAAATTTCAAGAGGAATTTACAATAGAAAATAGCTTTGTAAATTAATCTCTTAATCCAGTCACAACTTCACAATAAATAAAAAATGAAATTGAAATTCAATCAAATTTTTAATTGGATAATTGTTTATGAAATAAATTGTATGAGGAAAACATAATGAAAAACATAATTGAAGTAACTTACAAGAACACAATCCATATGAAGTAAAATGTAGAATCCTTTATTCAATCAAAAATTCTCCAGCTATTATAAATCCGTTGAATAACTAGTTCAAGGGTGAAACCTCGAATACTTCAATGAATGAAGTATTTATACAAAATGTAAAATATTAAAATCAATGCCTAAGTGACAAGGAAAACTATATTTTATGAAAATGAACAGAAAGGAAGGAAATCGATCTAAAAGGAATGCATCTACATATCTAGTCTTGTTCTGCTAGAAAACTGTTGCTGAGTCACCACCCTTTTAGTACTGCGCTGGCAAACTGAGTGTTGTGCTGGCACAGTGGCTTGTCATTTAATCTTGGTATTCGCAAACCTTGTCCCATCACTCTTCATCCAGAATTTAAGCTTTAATAAATTTACGATAGATTTCATCTACCTCAGTGTACTTTGTAAAAGTTAGTTTTACAATGAAAATGTTTTTTATCTCATGGTGAATAAAACTGATATTTTCAATAGCTTTATAAAATGCTTTAGCTATCATAGAACCTTGAATAGAAGACATAGATGTGGACCTTGTTGTTTCTTTGAGCTTCTTCACATAATATTCCATGGGCATTAATTTGTCATTTATAAAAAACAGTGATGGGAGACATTTTTTAATCAATGCATCAATCGTTGTAAGAAACCTGTTGATTATCATATCAAGAGTATGACATTTTTCTGTTAACTTTACTATAAGTTATTTTTAATTATAACTATATTTACTTCAAGAATAGTGTCAGTCCTATCATCTACCCCTAGCTCATCCAATTCCTGGCTATCCTTAGAGTTTAGAAATTTTTTAATGCTACTTGTTGTATTAGGAATTTCTCCTAGTTGACTGTTTATATCAGAAATTGCCTAATTTTCCTTTTCTACTAACTCCTTCTACCCAAAGATGATCTTGATAGATGGCCAAATTTCATTAATCTCCTCAATGATTTTATTCCAAATTATTTCTTTGACATTCCCAAGAGTGTAGCCAATAGAAGCTTCAGTGGCTGACTTCTTCCATATTTCTACTTGGTTTTGGGCTCTCTGAATCTTTGATGCATGGAAAGTTTCAAAATTCTTCTGTTGATCTTCAAGAAGATTCACTTTGTCATGTAACTTATTTATTTCTTCAGTCTGCAAAGTCATGTTTTGGAGTGTGGAGGCTAATTGATGATGATGAAACTATTTTTTCTTCTACCTCATGCAATGTGTTCTTTGTCCATTCTGACTTGTTCTTATACTGCTCTATCTCTGGCCTTAGTGTGTGTGAAATTAAGGAGTAGATTTGGTTTCTACCCTTAAATTAGAAACTATGCCTAATGGATCGTATGACCAGGTGAAGCTTAAATCAAATTGAATTTTCTTTAATAGCTGATCTGCCTCTACTGCTGCTTTCCTACTATTACATATGAATGGGCCAATCTGAGTTTTTAGCTTAAACTGAGATTTCTTCTTGGCAGCCATAAATGTACCTGATCCATGTTGATCATCTGCCTGATGAATTCCAAATCAAAAATCCTCAATGGGAGGAATTTAGGAAACTTATATGGTTGCAGCTCACATCCAAAAACTCTTATTTCTATGTAGTTTTCATATAGGTACCAATATCATGTTTGTACCTGCTATGTCATCTGCAAAATCTTTTGAATTTCTTCACTGATTCTTGGTTCTTCTCTCTTGTTTAGAAGACTGATAGCTGGGTGGACAAACATTTCAATGAACTGCTTATAGGTAAATTCATTCTAATCTTCAATGACCATAGTGGTCAAGAAAATCATTGACTGCTTGTCTCCTTTATCATTTAATTTCTGCAATGACAATTTCATGTTGTCTCCTTGAAAGTATATGAACATGTAAGCTAAAACAGAGATATATTTAAATACCTCCTCTGTCTTGAAATCAAGAAATTGTTGATGAATGGACTCTACAAGGAAATGACTGAAATTGAACACTACGGAAGGCTTGGCATCATTGGAAAAGATTGATAGAAATCCTATAATAGCCCCATCTATGTATTGATCAAAGTAGTATCCAAGCAAGTAAGATAGGATAGTGGTTATTTTCTTGGTTCTCTCATGGAATAGGGATGAAGGATAAGGAGGATTTCTTTTAGGAAATGCAGCATCTTGTGCTAGGCATAGTTCTAAGGTTTCGGTTCACTTAGTAAGGTATAATATCTGATATATTTCAACCAAAGCTTCATGAAATAATGGGGTACCATTATCAACTATAGGGGCTAACATGATTTGTTGAGTGGCCTGATGGGTTATGGTAAATAGAACTTGACCATTGGAATTGACTATGGATCTCTGGCTTGGAAAATAGGAGGCATGACATTTCCTAATGAAATCGGGAGCACTGTGGGTAGGAGGAAAGATAAAATGGGGAAGATTTGACTCCCGGAACTGGATTTCATCAGATTTCTCAATCCATTTGTCTTCTATCCAATAGTACATCTCGAGAATATCAATATCAGAGTGTGTTTCATATATTATATAGTCTCTGTAAGCCATAGGGATATGATGAAGGTCTAGAGGAGGGAAAATTAGAGGATTAATGTTTTCCTCGAGATATTTATCCTTGGGAGGCATAATGGCTATAGCTGACAATGGAACAGAGGGAAGAAAGAAGGTTTTGTGAGCAAGAGTGGGAAAGGGAATGCATAATAATAATATTGGGTGTGCTCACGTAGTTGTAGTGTCTTTGGATCAATGGACAATTTGCAAACAATGAAGCATAATAACCTATAATCAGAAAAAGGAGTTTGCAGAGGGATTTAGAAGGTTTAATAGTGATAAATCTTGTTTCTGTTGATGACACGGGTTAATGGATAGGTAATCAGATTCATAACAGAAATATGGAGGGAAATCATTTAAGTGGCTAACGGCTAATGAGGTGGAAGCAGAGGAGTGGTGTGCAACGGTCATCAAGGTAAGTGGTATAATAGAAACATCTTTCATGGGGGGGGTAAGATGGTTTACGATTTTCTGCCTAGGGGGTCCGAAATCACGTGGGGCTGACACATATTAGTGGGCAGTTTCAAAATACAACTCTTTTCAGACCCCCCCTCCCCGGTGATAAGGCTCAGATGAAGGAGGGGGGCCTAATGGCCATACGGGCCGTTGGATGCTGACAGATGTGAAGATGATCGTCTGATATATGGGAATGTGTGAGGATGGTAGTGTAGAAATTTATTAATACTGATGTATTACCGTATCCTCCTGATCTCACAATATTTATCTTCTTGTAAGATACATAATCCTTCCACTATTAAACTTGCAGAAATTTAAAACTCAATTGCAAACACATGTGAATAAATTCAATCGCATATAGCACAGTTGTTTAACAGGAAAGCTTAAAGCTAAAAACCCCAACTATCATATATTATGTATATTAATCGAATCATGTAATAATATCATACAAAGCTTAGTACATCAAGTTCTTAGTACAATGTAGATTCATTACACATTGTCATGCAGAAATTTGCATCTCCATGCACCAATTTCTTGCCTCCTCACAGCCTGCCTCCACTGCACAATCCCTGCTGAAGAAGACCCCTGAATGAATTTGAATTGGCCTTGCCTTGATTACACAATTCTCATTGGAAACTCCAATGTGTTTCAAATGCATTGAATGCATCACTATAGTCACAACGAATAGTCCATCTCACCCTTTCACCTATCTCTCCACTGGGTCTCCACTAGAACTGACATGCACTGTAGTTAATTGTCATTTCTCTTTAGTTGTTAGTGAGTTATTGGTTATGAATTAATTAACTAATTAATTCACTTAACTCTCACTAGTGTATCTTTCAGTTAGACTAGATACAACTAGCTCAACTGAGTTTAACTCCCTTAACTGAGTCAAACTAAATAACAACTCCATAAACTACTCTTCCAACTCTGTCATAACTTTGCCACTTCAGTTCTAAATGAGTCCTCCATGCATGAGCCACCAACAACCCTAGGAATTTTGTAATTCCTTCAGCCCACTGATTTTCCAAATCTATTCACTGAAATAAAGTGCTCCAAGAGAATAAGTTGATGTTTATTGTTGGATTATTATTAAGGGTTTAATAATGATTGACATGCACCTATTTTTAGATCGACGATCTATAAATAGACTTCACCCAATATTCTAAAAATTGAATTTCATCGATTTTCCACATTTGACCAACCATCTACAAATAGAATCATGCAGCTTATAGAATATTCTCACCATGTCTAAAAATAGACATACACCTAAAAATAGCCTGCGGGCCCCACTTAGTGAAGGTGCTTACTTTTCACTAAGCTCATCACCTTGTTGAATCTCAAAACTCCCTCTCAAAAAGATAGGGATTATCCTTCACCTCGATCCTACCTCTATGGTATTCTAATTTTCTCCTGTCGAGCGCCTTCGCTAGAATGTCTGCATCCTGATCTTCCATAGGAATCTACTGAAGCAACATGATCTTTCGCTGCACACAATATCTGATATGATGATACTGAATATCAATATGTTTAGATCTATCATGAAACACAGGATTAATTGAGAGTTTAATGCAACTCTGATTATCACAATGTATCACTATAGGATCTAAATGTGAACCGAACAAACCGACCAGGATCTTCCTCATCCAGATAGCCTCACATGCAGCTTGACTTGCTGCCATGTATTCTGCTTCAACAGAACTAAGTGCCATGGATATTTTTTTCCTACTGTACCAAGAAACTGTTGTAGATCCGACACTGAAAACCCCTCCTGATGTTCTCTTTATGTCCGATGGGCTACCTGCCCAATCTGCATCCATGAAGCCATACAACTTAACCTCATTCGTCTGTTTGTACCATAAGCCATACTCAGATGTTCCCCTGAGATATCTCAGGGCATGCTTTCCTACCTTCCAAAATAGATTGGTGGGATTAACCATCGCTTGTGAAAGCCGGTTCACTGCATAGCATATTTCTGGTCTTGTATTAACTAAATACATGAGCAAACCCACCAAATTTAGATAAACAATGGCATACACTACCTCTATCGATGTAGCATCCTATTTCCTCCAATTTCCTGGAAGAGGAGTATCCATAGGCTTGCAGTCCTCCATGTGAAACTTACCAAGTATCTCCCGTTCATACTTGCCTTGAGACACAAACAATTCACCTTTTCGCTGCCATATTTCCAATCCAAGGAAATAATGAAGGCGACCCAAATCCTTCATCTCAAACTCCTTTGCAAGGTTTTCCTTGCATGAGTTTATCAACTACTCATCACCCATTAGTATTAAATCATCAACATAAAGAACATTGATTAAAAGCTTACCCTCCACCACAATTTGATATAGGTTTACATCTGCCTCACTCTTGGTGAAGCCAAGTCCAGTGAAATAGTTGTCAATCTGTGTGTACCAAGCACGTGGTGCTTGCTTCAATCCATACAACTCTCTTTTGAGTCCGCACACATGTGACTCACTACTGAAGATCTAAAATCCTTCAGGCTGCTCAATGTACACCTCTTCCTCAGTGATCCCATTAAGGAACACAATCTTCACATCCATCTGATGAATGTGCCAACCCATCTGCATTGAGAGAGAAAGGATGGTCCTTATGGAAGATTACCGTGTGACAGGTGCAAAGGTTTCTTCATAATAAATCTGCTCGATTTGTGAGAAGCCCCAGACAAAAAATATTGCCTTATACTTCTCGACGCTACCATCAACAACTTGCTTTACCTTGTAGATCCATTTTGAATCTACCACTAATTTACCCACCGGCCTTGGAAAAATCTCCCAAGCACTGTTTCTGACAATGGAGTCATACTCCTCCACCATGGAATCTACCCATGTGGGCTCCTACGTTGCTTCTTCAAAAGAATATGGCTTTTTCACGATACACTTGCTCATAAGAGCCATGTATCTAGTAAATCGGTCAGGTGATTTTCTCTGTCTGCACTGTGATGTAGGGACTCCTACATTCTGTGTTGCATCCAACTTCCATCTCTCAGCTTCTGTGGTACGCTCTTTGCCTATTCTAATGTTTGGTTCTGCATGAGTGGACTCCTCCACTCCATGAATCTCATCCTGTGGCTAATCCACATCTAGAGGCTCATCTTTGGGAACAAGAAGTTCCTCCTCTGCATGCAAGTGTAGCTCCCTCTCAAGCGACAACTTCATGGCTTTCACCTCATTGAATTTTATATCCCGTCGCACCACATTCATTCGACTGTTTGGAAAATACACACGATAATTATGGGGTGTTTCTGTGTACCCCACAAATATCCCAACTTCTGTAGTCGGCTCCACCTTCTTCATGGCATCCTTTGTCACATGAATGTAAACATATGAGCCAAAAATATTCAAATGAGAAATATCAAGCTTCTTACCTATAAAGGCTTCTTCAGATGTACGCATGCCAAGTACTCTATGAGGACAACATTTTTTCACATAAACCGCAATGTTGCATGCTTTCGCCCACAAGTGCATTGGTAGGCCTTGGTCATGCAACATATCTCATGTAGCACCCACGATCGTTCGATTATTCCTCTCCGCGACCCCATTTTGTTGTGGGTTATGAGGCGCTATGAGTTCTCTTCGAATTCCTTCTTTGCTATAGAATTATTTCAATTCATTCGAGATATATTCACCACCATTATCGCTTCATAGAGCCTTCACTTGCTTCCCCGAATCCCTCTCCACCAATTCTTTAAACTCACATAACTTTAAGAATGTTTCGCTCTTCTTCTGCATGAAGAAGATCCAACATCTACGAGAATAGTCATCAACAAATATAACATAATACTTGTGTTTTTCTATTGAAGCAACTGAGAAATATCCACACACGTCTATGTGAATTCTCTCCAGGATCATCGAAGCATGGTTATCCTTCTCATGAAAGGTGGTCTTCACAAACTTACCCATAGTACATCCCTTGCACTAATCTAACTGCGCAAGAGTACCCTTGGGAAGTCCAGTATAAATCTGGTGCAGAATCTTCAAGGCGCCATGGTGAAGATAGCCCAATCTCCTGTGCCATAATTTTCCCTCATCCCGGCTCACCACTTCTTCTGCCTTGCCCATCATTACAACACAGCCATCTACCTCCAGCTTGTAGAGATTCTTAATTCGAATCCCTATCCTCTTGGTTTGACCTGTTGTTTTATGTCGTAGGAAAGCTTTTCCCTCACTAAAAAAAATGTCATAACCTTTATCTTCCAACATTGCGACCAAGACCAAGTTCTTCTTCAGACCTGGAACATGAAAAACATCTTTCAACAAAAATGGTTTACCTAAATCCCTCTCAAAGGTGATGGTTCCAATTCTAGTCACATTGTATCTTCCATCGTCGCCCATCTCTATATGCATTTGGAGATCCTTCTCCTCCAAGCGACTAAACAACTCCTTGTCTCCCATCATATGGAAAGACCCACCACTATCAAGATACCACACTAATCCCATTGAGCTTGAAACCAAGCATGAAATCAAAGAGAAATCAAGTTCAAATTGCGAGGCTAAGTCATCTCCAGCTGCAGCTCCAGCAACCTTCTTGTTCTTCTTTTTCTATGGGTGGTTAATGGTGAGATGCCCATGTTTGTGACAGTGAAAACACTTCACTTTCTACAAATCCAGCTTCTTTCCTTTAGCTTTGGATTTAAAATGGGATTTATTCCCCTTCCCTCTCCTTGATTTGGAAGTCAAAGCGCAACTCTCTTCATCATCATTCTTCAATGAAGAGCCATCCCTCGTACTTCGCCTTATCTCCTCCTGCACAAGATCCGACCAAAGTCGCTCCCAACCTGGCAGTTTCTCCCGTCCATTGACAGAGTCTTCGTAGCTATGCCAACTCTTCAGAAGCCCAAGGAGAGCCAAGCTCACCAAGTTTTCATCATCAACTATAATCCCCACACTTCCTAGTTCATCCCTACAGTGGAAAAACTTCGTGAGATATTTTGGAATAATGTCGCCCTTCTCCATTTTTATTTTTCTGAGCTTATCTTTAGCACCAACTTCCTTTGGTCGCTGCTACTTTGGAAAAGATCTGTCAAAGCCTTCCAAATTACAAATGGAGTGGCTTTCCCATGAAGGCTTGACACAATATGGTCCTTCACACCTTCCAACAGAATTCTTCTTGTCTTTGCCACCTTCTTTTGCCATGCGTCAAGTCCTATAGCATCGCTAGAAGCAGGCTTAGGAACATCGCTATCGATGAACTCCTTCAACCCATTATCTTCAAGCACCACCTCCATCCTATCCTTCCAGGCTATGTAATTTGAGCTACCATCAAGGGCATACTTGTTGGTGAGGTAAATCCCCTCTGTGGACAGAGGCGATCCCACTAGCCCTAGAGTGGGTCTAGCCACAAACGAGATAAGCTATAATATCGATTCCTAGTTAACAAATGGATGAAGATTCGATAGATGACTTACCAGAGGTCCTACATTGTTGTTGCTGTCGAAAGAGTGGCTGCCTCTCACTCCTGGTTTGACATATCACGATCCGCTCATTTTCACGCTTGGATACCTGCACACACACAAGAAACAACGACAATATACAACGCACTATTTCACATTCGTAACTATCAGTCAGTCGAAGAAGAATAAATCAATTGCATCAATAATCAACATGACACAATGATGGAACCAACACCATAGTCGAGTATGTTAATGAAAGAAAGGAAGAGTACAACCAAGCTTCGACGTTGTGATCTCCTCCAATAGGGTTCTAGTGGAGCGCGTCTCACAAAAGCTCATCGGGAATTCAGATGGGGCTCTCTCTACAGAATTCTCCTTGGTTCTACCTTCTCTATAGAAATTACTCAGCTATAGTATCACTTCTCCAAGTTCAGCTTCTTGGCTATATGTTCAACTAGCTTTCATAAAGGCAGAAGGCTTGTTTATATAGAAGGAGAGGGAGAGGTCAAGATCCCTATAATCATGGAAGGGAGTCCTATCTTCAAAGAGTGTTCCATGGGAGGTAAAAAACCACTACCTAAAGGGAGAGATACGTGGCTTATCAAGTTTAACCACTTCTAATGAGTCATCCCTGAGGTAGTTAGAAGGAAACTTCCACCTCTATTTGTTAAAAAACATTCCTAAAATAGTTGGTGCGTGCACTACACAGAGACAAAGTGCTAGTTGGTGTGGGCTCTAGTGCATTCTTAACGCATTTGTGCGAGGGGTGAACTGGCTACCCATGCCAAGGCCAAAACATAGGTTTTTTTGTGCTTTTTGAGGAAATGTTCAATAGGAGAAATGAAGTCTTGATGCAGAAGGATGCAAAGAAGATGTTTTCAAAGTATGACACTGCTCATAGGTCACGAGAATGATCCTCCAATATGCAGGACGAGGGATTTCAAGGACGGTGACAAAATGTTGTGTAATAGATGTCCCCTAAAGCATGAGGTCTAAGAGAGAGGGAGGGGTGAAATGCTTTATGAGAACGCGTTCGACCCAAACACTATTTTCAGAAGACCTGCAAGTACAAATACAACTGATATTTCTGATACATATCATGTGGTATGGGTGTATCCATCCATAATAGAATATATAAAAATTGAGATCCAAGGTATGGAAACAGCCATCCAGCAATAGGGATCAACAAGTAGACTCAGGTATGGTCATAGCCATCCAATTAGAAGAGTCATGCTATAAGTTATATTAATCCACAAATAATCAGCAGCCTGGATTTCATTAGACAAAACCCAGGGTTTTGCGCTCCATCTCGACCCAAACAAAGTAAAAATTATAGCATGCGAGTATGTGATCTGAAGTCGAACATGTAAGAAAATCATCTGATTACCAACCAATAATGAGAGTTTTTAACAGACGCGAGAGAAACCACCAGTAATGACAATGGTCCTCAAGGTACAAGAGGTACAATCCGCAGAATGTGAATAGTGATTTGGCATCGAACACCCGTAGAATCATCCGATCAATTTCCAATGATGTAAACCTTGCATCGAATGTGAAGAACCTGCCATTGAGGCATGCAGGCTCCAAGGTACTTGAAGGGAATCTCTAGATCAACTTCCTGGAAAATGAGCTGAAGTTGACAGGAAGTGACCTAGTCGAAGGCAGGCCATAATGTTTCCCACATCATCGATACGAGACAAAGGAATATAATTTTTTTGAATCAAGACCAACAGAGAATCAGAGGGAGGTTGAAAACTTCAGAGGCAAGCTTATCTTGAACATATCATCGGCATGACACTGGATTTGGCAGTATTTGACATACATGGATCTGAGGTCATGTTGACGTGGCAAAGAGTAGATGAGAGGTCAAAAACGATTTCCCAAACCCATGGAGGCAAACAAATTACAAGGTGAGATGTCCCCAACCCGACACGAATGCAGACAAGTGCCATGTTCAAGAGCAACATACTGCCAACATGACTACAATCTGGTTCCATTTTCCCCCACCATTTCTTGCGAGTACCCCAATTATTTTTGAAAACACACTTGAAGGGGATAGCATGTGCTTGCGATGTAAGTTTGTCCTTCGGAAAAATCCAACCTAGTACATTTTACGAGCCCTAGGAAGTAGGAACTCGAGTAACATCATAACCAAAGAGTCTGATGTCATCAATTTTTAATGAGTTTGGCAAATGGAGAACTCGACATATTTTCATATTTAGAGAGTTTGAAAAGAAAGTGGAAAAGAAAACTCCATCAGTCCCTTTTTGTAAATAGTCTCACAGATCCGAAAAGGTAGAAAATTGTGTCTGGGAGAACCTCTTAGTCACGATAGGCTAAGGTATTCCTTTTTCGTAAATAATCTATCCCAGCCCGAAAAAGGGGTAAACGTATACTGGTTAGATATCATTTTGCAGCCAATTTAACGAGGTCAAAACGACAAGCGTCTGAGAAATATTTTCAGTTTTAGAGAGTCATAAAAGAGCTGAAAGATGACTCCAATAGTGGCTTTTTCGTATTTTTACAGAGTCCAAAAAAGTATAAAATACAACTCGTTCTTCGTCATAACCATGGCAAAACCTATCATTGCAAAAAAAGATGTGTGTAAAACGTATTTCTCGGCAATAATATGATGAAATAATTGACAAATATGTTTTAAAACCTAATTTAAGATTTTGAAAAGTTATAAAATTCCATAAGTGGTAAAAAATTATTTACTTTTCACTTTTACCTCTTTGTGGAGCAACAGTGGTCTATTTGCCTTGCGATCTTGTGGCAATGATTGCGAGTAATCCAATGAACCAAACTTGATTATGTCAGTCTCGGGTAAGAGCCAACACCATTTGCCATATTTTAAGCTATATTTCATTACCTTTATTTGTCATTTTGATTCCTTTAGGGGAGGATTTGCAAAATCTAGTGCATCGCGGTTTGTGCGGGTTTTGGGCACGGACCCGTGCCAGTCGCCCCCTTTTTACACAGGGGTCACGCCCATTGGCACGAATGTTAACAAAATATTCGCGCCAACCGCGCAACCCAAAATCCACCTCAATTTAAGAAAAATGCAACCATTTGCTTGCAAATTTCGATGCCTAAGGAGACTTACAATGCTCATATGAACAATGTGTGTAGGTACCAAGCAAAAAAATATGGTAATTGAGTGGAAAGAGAGATAACACAATGAGGAGGATGAATTGGCCATGGAGAATGAATAATGCATGAATTCCCTCAGAAACTGTGGGCTAAAGAAATTCTTCCTGACACTGTGCCTCCAAGCTCAGCCTAAATTGCTTCAATATTTGATAAGAATTTGGGACGAGGATCAAGAAAAGTTTGTGCTTTGGGATCAGGAGCTTGAACTCAAATTCTCTAATGTGTATTTTATCATTGGATTTTTCTGTAGGGGTGTAGTCCCTATCTTGACCGGTACCTGTCCTTCCAGGGAAAGCATGGGAATGGTGATTGATAGGGTGTGCCGAGGGGCACAAAAAGGAACAGGAAGTGGAAAGGTTGACATCCAAAAAATTCCTGATCTAGCACTAAAAGTAGTGTTGCACACTATCACGCGAGCTGCAGGATCGCAAGTACCGTATGAGGCCATGAAGTTACAACTAATTCTTGCTTCAAAGTGCATGAACCCGACTCTTTTCAACTTGGCAGAGTCCGTGACTACTAACATCAAGTGAAAGCTAACCAAATGCAAGAAGGCCAAACTGAAATATTTTGGGTATGGATCCATTTTGGTATCATTCTTCTTGGAACGACTACCCATATTCCAGCATCAGGAGGTCATTGTCCCAATGCCACCACCCAGGGAGCCACGAATGGACCAATGGGCCACACTGATGCCTAGAACATAAGGTGGCCAATAGATGTCCTGGAGGCCAGAGTTTTTTGATTGGCTCCAACGACAATTGATTGTCATGGAGGATTGGCCTTACTCCGATACAGACTTCACCGGTGATCCAGACCTCCCGCTTCCAGAGGGAGAGGATTGGGACGAAGAGCTAGGTGAGACTCATTTTTTATTTTCATGAGTTTATGATTTTTTGGTATATATGCATGTTCGAACATTTAATTTATATGTATGAAGATGTTGGCCCAGAGCGACCCGCAGGTATGTCGCCGATAATGAGTCGAACGCCTCATGATTTCGATCCTCATGGTGAGGGTAGTGACGAGGAGATAGTACAGAACCTGGAGGGGATCACCTGTGGGATTCCAGACTATGCTCATTTTGATGATGTTCCTCAAGCCTATTAGAGGCATATTGTAGGGGTGCCGAGTCGTATCCACTACTTGCTAAGGTGGTTGGTACGAGCGATGACGTGCTATCATGAGCACCACGCCAATTAGGCACTTAGGCTTTTATTTCTGCACATTTTGAGAGACATGTTGCCTCGCGATGTAACTAAAACATACATATATATTTTTTTGGGTTTTTATGATGCACATGTTGCAAACAATCGAAGTATATATATATATATATATATATATATATATATATATATATATATATATATATATATATATATATATATATATATATATATATATATTCTACATGGGTCTATTTACATATGATGATGCTTTATAAATTGCGCAAATGTCTATCTAGCACAATGTTAACTATTGTATCAATTAATGTATTCATTCGTCTTGGTATATGTTGATGTGTAATGAAATAAAAATGTATTTCAAGTAAATGAATACACAAATACAATCTCAAAATGAATGGGTTTAGAACTGAATAATAACTGTTAAGTTGAAGAACAACAAGCTGCGAATCCAGATTCACAAGCAATGCGTGTTTGCCGAGGTTAAATACCTCGGTTAATAGTTCCAAAAAAACACTATATTTAGTGAAATTGTTTGTAGTTGGTCCTAGAAAAATACCTTGTAAGTTAATCAACTCACCAAGAGGATCATAAATTACCCAGGTTGCCGAAGACAAGTTCTTGGTACTGCGGGAAGCACCATCCGCGAAACCGACATACGCGAAACCGACATAAGGGGAAATAGACTTCTGCATAAAAAAAATGACCCAATAAGTAGAAAAAAGCTCACAAATCACATCAAACCAAAGCATGCACACAAAATGAAAAAAATCACCTATGTACACATATCATGCATGAATGACTCAAGAATAATACTTTTTCAGGTACAACCCATTTCTGGGTTGTGCTAAGGGATAACCTCCATAATCAATAAGCTCATAAGCCCCATTTTGTAACACATGTTTAACGATGTAGGGCCCATGCCACATGGGTTGGAATTTTCTTTCCCCTAGCTTATCATGAGCTTGGTCGTATAGGAGAACGAGGTCGCCTTTGATAAAAGAACGAGGGGAAACTGTTTGGTCAAAATGAGCTTTGAATCGCTTCTTTTGTGCTTCGATGACCAAGGCAACTGAGCGACGAGTTTCATCCAATCTCTCTAAGTATAGGAGACACTTTTCTTCAGGTGAAGTATTAGGCTGTAATTCCACAGCTATTTTGAGTGAAGGGATTTCACATTCAATCGGAAGAGTAGCTTCCAGACCATACACCAATTGAAAAGGGGTAAATCCGGTCGCACTCTTAATCGACATTCGGTAAGCCCAAATATCTGAAAACAACATGAGATGCCAATTTTATTTATGGATCCTGATTGTTTGTTGAAGCATTGTAACAAGAACATTGTTTACGGCTTCAACCTGGCCATTAGCTTGAGGGTAATACGGCGTTGAGCTGTCGTGGCGCAGACCCAAATTAAATGTCAGTTCCACCATCATATAGTCCCGAAAATGAGAACCATGATTAGTAAAAATGGCTTAAGGGAAACCAAACTGAGCAATAACATGATTTAATATGAATTGCGTTATTGTATTACCATCCACAGCCAGTGTAGCCATTGCTTCGGCCCATTTCGTAAATAATAGATGACGACGATGATATAGGCATGCCCCCCAGACAAGCGAGGGTTACACATCATAAAATCGATGCCCCATTTGGCAAAAGGACCAACAGTAATGACAAGGTGTAAAGGAACAGGTGGCACACGCATATTACATTGATATATCTGGCACGCATGAAATTTGCGTATTGCAACAATGCAGTCGCTAAAAATGGATGGCCATAAATAGCTAGCATGAAGGATCTTCTATGAGGTGGCATAACCAAACATGTGACCACCACAGTTGCCACTGTGGCAGTCATTTAAAACTTTCTCAGCTTCCTCGAGGGTCGGACATCAGCGGAGTACAGAATCGACTCTAACATGATAGAGGGTATCTTCGATAATACAATAAGGTTGTGACTGATGTTGAATGCGGCGTCGGGCATCTTTTGTTAACTCGCACCTAAAAGTAGAATTTTGGAGATACACGATGATATCACCATACCACGGATCAAGGGTGCTAATCAAGAAAAGAGTTTCATCCGAAATATGATCCTCAGAATGAAAAGGAGCAGAGTCGATGGGGAGAGAACAAATTAGATCAACGAAAACAAGTGATTTCTTTGATTTGGTTGTAGAAAACTCCAAATCAAACTCTTGGAGGATAACAATTCACTTTGAGTATTTTTCCCCAGCAACTGCTGAGACAGAATATAGGTCATGGGGTTACAATCAAAAATCACAGTCACCATGCGTAAAAGGATATAATGACGAAAATTTTGGACGGCCTGGACCGCAACCAATGCTAACTTCTCGACATGTGTGTAATGTGTTTCAGGGTCAAGAAGGTTCTGAGACAAGTAATAAACGACATGCTCGTTACCGTCATCATCATCTTGAACCAAAACCATGGCGATCGTACTGAAGGTGGCAGCTAGATAGAGGGTGAAATCACGATGATAATTCGGAGGATGTAATAAAGGAGCATTGACAAGAAACATCTTAAGCGTATCAAAATATTGCTGAGAAATATCATCCCAATAGAAAGGGATGTCTTACTTTAAAAGTTGAGTGAATCCTTTGGCTACTTTGGCATAGTTTGAGATAAAACGACATAATAAATTTTCTTTCCCTTGGAGACTCTGGAGCTAGTGAAATGAGGATGGAGAGGGGAGATTAACAATAGCCTCAACCTTAAGTGAGTCAAGGCGAATTCAGTCTTTAGATACGATAAACCCTAAAAGTCTACTGGAATTGATGTAGAAGATGCATTTATGTGGATTGAGCCTGATGTTGTAGCGCCTACAATGAAGAAATATCTGGTAGAGATGGTTATGGTGGTCTTTTCACACAATGGAATGAGCCGAAATTTCATCTAGGTATGGTTGAACAATATGACGAATATCGTGAAAGGCATAAGACATCGCGCGTTGGAACATAGCTCAAGCATCCTTCAAGCCGAAAGGGAGTTTCTTATACATGAATTTTCCCCAAGGACAGATAAAAGCAGTCTTGTGTTGGTCGGACGGGAGAATGTTGATCTGATTATAGCCAGAAATTCCATCCATAAGGGAAAAAATCTCGCTCCCTGCACAATCGTTAATGATCTGATCGATGAAAGGGGTGGGATAGTTATCTTTAGGACATGCCCGATTAATATCGCGATAGTCAACACAGACACAAATTTTTCCATGCTTCTTATCCATAGGAACAATGTTAGAAACCCACTCTGTCAGAGGGATCAAATAAATGAAACCCACTTTAAGAATTTTTTCAACTTCAGCTTTTATGGTGGTGACTTTCCAAGGATGCACTGGACGAAGACGCTGGCGAACAGGTTTCGCACCAGGATAGGTGGGAATCTCATGCACCACAATACTGGGGTTTATTCCAGACATCTCTTCATAAGACTAGGTGAAAACATCACGGAATTCGCGAAAGAGACTAGTGTACACTTGGACTTCATTGGAAGAACAAGTAACTCCGACATGGATGTTCTCGACAATTCTTAGTTTCACGGAAATGTCGATAGGCATCGTCTGAGTGATGTTACCCAGGTTACCTTCAGTGGAGACTTCATGAGTCAAAATAGGCGTTTGAAGTGGCAGAGAAGGAACTTGAGATGAAAAACACTCAAGACAGTTAGACATTGCCCCGAGGCCAGGCATAAACGAGGAACGGCGATGCCCATCGCTCCATGGTGAGTCTTCGAGAGACATGGTTTCCATGATGAACTCATCGGATGGAAACACTTCTTTCAAAGGATCAGGCGAATTTGAATCTCCGAGCCAAGGAGATTGAGAAAAAAAGTCGAGAGACATGCTCGAAAGAGCACCTTCAAAAGGGGGAGAATCTGATGCATCTACAAGCTCACAATAATTGATTTCAATTGGAGTAAGCGACATTGAATCCCAAAATGAATCAACATGTTCAAGTAAAGGGACGATCCATGGGTCATCTGACCGAGAGACCATATTGACTTGAATGGTATTTGGTGGTGGAAGGGGAAAGATACCCATGAGGGCAGGGTATTTGAAAATACCCGACCCTATCTTTTCAAGAGAAGGAATTTGATCCACGTATGGAACATTGCTCTCAGAATACGAGGTAAAGAACGAAAACTGATCGACAGTAATGATTTTTCCCTCATGCGGTAACTTTAGAAGATGAAATAGGGTGGACGGAACGCACAGCATAGCGTGAGTCCAACTGCGACCGAGTAGAAGATTTTAATTGAGTTTAGCATCAACTACTTCCACTTCAACATTGACTGTCTTTCCTTGTAACGTGATCGGCAAGCTGGTGAGAACACCCAAGGGTTTCGATTCCCTTCCATTGAATGCCTCAAGGGCATTGGGTGACGAAGTTAGGGCTGGAGAGCCAATAGCCTTCCAACAGGCAGATGACATGACACAAGTGGATACACCTTCATCCAAAATGGCTCTATGGATGTTGAGATCATAAATGTTGACTTGTATGACAAGCGCAATTTGGTGCAGAAGTCGGGGGACGAAATTATCTAAATCGAAAGAGAGAAGGCTAGAATTAGTAGGATCAATTTCGCCAATTGCAGATAACAACGCATTCCGTTGAGATGGACAACTCTGGAGTACTTCCAACATGGACATCACAGATGGTGCCTGTGCTAAATCTTAAACAATACTATAATGATGAGCAGCACAGGCGTTAGGATTATAAGAATATTTCAGGAGAACACCTTTAGAAGGTGGCAGTACAATGGGTTCAGCACTGGGCCTTTCAATTTCAAGAGGACCGGAGGCAGGTGAGGGAGGAGGACCATCAGAGATCTCTTTCCCGACTGCCTGTCGTGATCCAATGTAATCTTTTGACCAAGTAGCAATGGAAAGGAGTGCATAATCGTTCATCATCAAGACCTGAGAGCCAAATGGTGTATATGGCGCAGGTTGATCAACCATATGAGTTTTCTGAGACAAAAAAGGTTCCTTAAGGACAGCTGGAGTTCCTTTAGCGCCTTTGAGCAATTTACTAACTTCGGCATGTCTAGGACAATCCTTAGTATAGTGTTCCTCATCGCAAATCAGACAGGGATACTTCGGCTTGCTCTGTGAACCATCATCAGCACGAGGTTTAGACGATTCTATTTTTAGGGCATCAGATTTGGCCTTGCCTTTGCCCTTCTTTCTTCCCTTGGATGTATTTTCTACAGGATTAGCCTGAATGGTGTTGACCTCCGAGGTTTTACCAGAATCTGGGGTAGGCTAAGTTGCAGAAGCATTGGAAGAATTTGATTTCTGCTTCCCATTGGAAGACTTGCATGAAGTCTGAGACATCAAACCAATAATGCCATCAACTGATGGGGTAGCCAACGCTTTAGAGTTCCCAGGTCATGGAGCCTCAGTCAAGATGTCATACAATATGCCCGATTGAGAGTACACTAAATCAAGGTATTGGGCATGAGTAATGGCTTGTTCCTCAGTTCACATGCCCCCATGGCGATGTCTTTCGCAATTTGATTGAAAAAATAGGTAGTGAACCAATGAGTAAGAAGCTGATCAGGAATTTCGAACTTGATCAGGCGATGACGCCGTCTCCATTCATGAATGTGGTCCGAGATATGGGTAGCCCGGTCTTGTTTCAAGGATGTTAGGAGATGCGTCCCGACTTCATAACGAACCGAAAACTAGAAATGAGTAAGCAATGCCATAGCGAGAGTGTTGAAATCTTCAAAGCTACCACGAGGCAGTTTGATATACCACTTAGCAGCAGCCCGAGTGAGAGTGCGCTGGAAAAGACAGATTCGAACAAAGTCATCCACGCAAGAATTGGAAGAACACCATAAATGGTATGTCATGACGTGTGCTTATGGGTCTTCTCCAGATTTTCCCTCAAACTTGGGACAATCACCAGGAACCTTTGTTGGAACCGGAGGCCAATAAGGATTATGAAGAATTGGATCATTTGTCAATTTGGAAACATCCGGTAACTCCAATGTGGAAAGAAAAGGTAATTGAGGGTTAAAAGGCATACCAAGTCCTTGATAAGGACCCGTACCCATACTCCATCCTGGTTGAGTATAACTCTGCCCCCATTGGTTCTGTCCTAGAGGATTCGTACCATGAGGGGTATAGGCTGGATAATTCGGTTGATATGGCGGTTGAGGACCAGGATACAAGGGTTGAAGACCAAGATACTGATTCTGAGTGTATGAGGGTCTCGATTGAGAAGCATAAGGATTTTGCTGTGGAATATAAGTATGGCCTGGCGGCTGAGGATAATGAGCAGAACCTTGAGGCGCATTGTATACCAGTCAATATTTACCTTGAGGGTAATAACCGCCTTGAGGTCAAACGGGCTACTGATAAGTAGGGCCCTGCTGAGCTGGATAGGTCGGGTGCAGAGGTTGATTCGACTACGGCATAGAGCAGAGCGGTGGCTAAGCAGGGTGAACTGTCTGTGCAGGTTGTCCTGGCTCAATAGGTTGACCTGACTGATGAGGGCCACCAGGTTGCCCCTGCTGAGCAGGTTGGCCTGATGGCTGTAGTGGGCTAGGTTGGGCCTAATAACCAAGTTGACCTAGGGCAGGACCATAAGATGGCCCTAGCTGTAATGGGCCAGGTTGTATCTGATGATCAGGTTGACCTGGAGCAGGACCATAAGATGTCCCTGGCTTCACAACATTTGGAAGATAGGGCTGTTGCTATTGTACGAAAGGTTTAGATGGATGGATTTTCCCCCGAGGACCGTATAAAGGACTAGGTTGATATACCGGTTGCCTAGCTGGTCCTTGAGGTTGCCCTAGTTGGACCATAGGCTGAGCTTGTAAAGGTTGACCTTAAGGATTGTAAGGCCGCCCTTGCGGGCCGTAAAATAATCCCTGATGGACTAAAGGTTATTCCTGTAAGGGTTTCCCTTGTGGGTCGTACGCGTACCCTTGCTGCACCGAAGGTTGTCCCTAAAAGGGTTGTCCTTGTGGGTCGAAATCATACCCTTGTTGAACCGAAGTTTTTCCTTGAAAGGGTTTCTCTTGTTGGTTAGAAGGTTTCACAGGCAAGGTAGGTCTAAAACCGGAAATGAACTGATAAGCCTCAGGAGCAAGCAAATAGATAGCGTTTCCATGCTCATCATATTGAAACGGAAGTGAATAAATTGGGGTACCATCCGCACCATAATGAGAAAATAAGGACGATTAGGATCTTGAGGGGAATGATTATTCTGAGAGCTCTGCTGCTAAACAGCCAGCCGATACTCCTCAAAAGAAAGGCAGTTAGGGATTTCCATGGCAATCAAAGTCTCTATCGAAGCCGAAACTCCTGGCGACTAAGTGGTGACGACCAGTGCCCTTGCAACCACACAGACAGTAGGCCTAGTGGGGACGTAAGTAAAAAAATGCGTCGACAATATAGAGGTCGTCGACGACATCCATAATGATGGGAGAAACAGCCCCCTCGACAAATTTGATGTTTCCATGGAGGCAATACCGGCTATAATCTGACCCAAAGACCTATATCTAGCTGGAAGCGACACCGATGGTGAAGATTAAGCAGGATCTTGAAGGATGTCTTGCGGGAAAATTTCGTATTCTTCATCAGAAACTGGAATTCCCTCACTACCATTAGGACCATATGAGTCCATATCTAAATCCACCATGAGATCTTGTAAAAGACTACGGGGGATAAGAGGTATGATAGCAGCCCAAAATGGTGATCCCAATGTGAGAGGGGGAAAATGTTACCCGATCCCAAACCCAAACCAAGCGTCTGAAAGAGGCCAATGGAACTCAATTGGTTCCCCAAAGGGGTACTCTGACGGGATGATAGGTTGCTGAAGCTTGGCAGACCTAGAGCTTTGCGAAGTTTTAGATGAATCGTCCGAGAAAGGACTACTAATAGAAGAAACCAATGGTTCCATCACTGTGACCGTAGCACACTAGAAAAGGAAAAGAGATCAAAAAATAAGACTCTTGGATCAAAACCAAGGCAAACAAATACAGGCCAAATAATCAAACTTTAATGGGCGTGTAATCCTAGGTAGTTTATTTTACCACATTGAAACCAAAAATTTGTTGTTTCATGTTTTAAGAGTCAAGAAACAGTCAAAGATGACTCTAGTCTCTTTCAGTTTTAAGCGAGCGTGAAAGGACAAGTGCTCGATGATATTTTCAAATTTATAGAGTCAGTAAAGATCAAAAATGACTGCTCAGGTAGTCTAGGTAGAAGGGTGTACCAGGTTTCCGTGAACTACCATATACACCTTGGTAATAAAATGAAAGAATAATTAACCAAGGACTTGACGTACGTGCAGGTAGTCTCTCTGAATGCTGTGTTTGGTGCATCACAGTAATAAGGTGGCAGACTCGGCTTCCTATGGATAAAAATATTGCAACCTAGAGGGGTCTCCCTTTATATACTCTATGATACGGGGAGCACAAGTCCGTACTAGTGATGTCTGAACCCAGATGGCGAGCGACAGCTGCTAGGTTTAAAGACGTCGGAACACGTCTCTAACTTAGATCACTAAATGTTTCATTAAGTTTCAATGTTGCCTTAGGTTAATTGAATACGTTTTAAGTTGATCTTGTATTTATGTTTCAATTCCAAGGTCCTACCGAATGTTGAATCTCACAAATCCCTAAATGCAAGCTACATGCCATAAAATACCATTTCGTTCGATGAAAAGCTATCTACGAGAAAGTCAGGGGTTTTCAAGCGATAGCAAATAATGAGAACACACAGAAGCATCCACTATAGTATCTAATGCAAGCAAATGAAAATGAGAAATATTTCCTAGAATGTCCAATGCTAGTTATACGAAAGGTTTTAAATTCCACAATGCAAACAAGAATGCAAGCACAAAATTATTTGATTTTTCAATGTAATAGGGAAAATAGTGCACTAAATGACACAAAAAACAAACCAAAACACTAGTTTGAGAATGTCAATATGAGAGTTGAAGTGAAACAATTCAATCAATTCAAAAGCAAACAAAACAAAACTAAAACCAATGTTGCAATATCTCAAATCGAAGAAAGATGTCGAAACAGACCCATACAAGCAGTGTAATCTGTGCTTGGAGTGACAAGAAGCACAACTTAATGAAAGAGACAAGACTCATTTCACCAAATTTAATCACTCAAATGGATCAATGGAGCCGAATGCAATCAATCAAGGAATGAAGTTGATCATGAAACAAAAACCCAGACTCCTATAGGAGGCTCAGCATACCAAAGCACTAGAAAACCCTAAGGCTAAGATGCTGACAGGAAACGGACAAACAAATGAAGGAAGGAGGATGTTCACAACCACAAAAAATCCCAAAGCACTCAAAACATATCAAGAAATCGCCTAGAAACACAAGTACTGACCAAAAAACTCCAAAACAAGGCAAACCCTAATACCTACAGGAATTGGCGTGACTGTCAAACTGGAAAATGCACCAATCAAGTCAACCCTGGTAAAAGGAAAATTTAAGAAAAACAGAGGTCAGATCTGATCCTCTGGGGCTAAACAGGGGTCTTAGACTTAGCAACAATAATCAGAAAAGGTAAGATAAGCAAGCAAATACCAAGAATAAGAGCTAATGGATGAAAGACAAGCTCGCATTGATCCCCAGTGGAGTCGCCAATTTGTTGGTGAGGTAAATCCCCTCTACGGAAAAAGGTGATCCCACTAGCCCTAGAGTGGGTCTACCCACAAACGAGACAAGCTATAATATCGATTCCTAGTTAATGAATGGATGGAGATTCGATAGATGACTTACCGTAGGTCCTACACTGTTTTTTTCGTCGAAAGAGTGGCTGCCTCTCGCTCCTAGTTTGATAGATCACAATATGCTCGTTTTCACACTCGGATACCTGCACACACACAAGAAAAAACGACAATATACAACACACTATTTCACATTCGTAACTATCAGTCAGTCGAAGAAGACTAAATCAATTGCATCAATAATCAACATGACACAATGATGGAACAAACACCATAGTAGAATATACTAATGAAAGAGAGGAAGAGTACAACCAAGCTTTGATGTTGCGATATCCTCCAACAGGGTTCTAACAGAGCGTGTCTCACAAATGCTCGTCGGGAATTTAGACGGGGCTCTCTCTACGAAATTCTCCTTGGTTCTACCTTCTCTATAGAAATTACTTAGCTATAGCATCTCTTCTCCAAGTTCAGCTTCTTGGCTATATGTTCAGCGAGCTTTCATAAAGGGAGAAGGCTTGTTTATATAGAGGTAGAGGGAGAGGTTAGGATCCCTATAATCATGGAAGGGAGTCCTATCGAGTGTGTTGTACATATTAACCCTTCCATTCAAATTTCTAGCCTTCAGACCTGCATGAATCCTTTAAAATCTCCTTATGTGGCCGAAAACAGTCGTGTTCTGCCTATCGTCGCCCTTTACGCCTAAAAAATACCTTACCCAAAGGCTCAAATACATAATTGAAAATTTATCGGGCCTAGCCCCTGAGATCTCAGCCCCGCGCCTCTTTCTCTCCATGTGACCCGACGACGTGACTGAAGCGCTTCCACTACAGGGGCTTTACTCTATCCGTAGGTCAAACCTTGGTGCCCCCGTAGTTGACTCCTCAGGATGGGTGAAGGTTTAACCGGACGGCTGCCGTTAACTATGGGGGGTCGCTCCAAAAGTTTCGTGTCCATACACCTTGGCCCCCCGTAGTCCATCTCCGTCGTCCGATCAAAAATCAATCGACGGAGCGGAGCTGTTTCTCGTGGTGGTCCCCGCGCCCGCGATCACTGTACAGAAACCGGCGGTTAATTCCGCACCGCCATTGCTGGGCGAGCGGTTTTTCCAGCGGACCCAGCGATTCCATACACTGGGTGACAAGTGTCCTCATGTATGGTGACTGAAACCACTCATTTCGCGCGTTAAAAGTCATATCAAAGACGTGCAGCGGAATTAATGGCCACCATCAGATCTTAGAGCCCCCATCCAACGGCTGTGGTGCTCCGGAGATGCGCGCTGATTAACCAAGCTCTCGCCCTCCCCGCGTGCTAACCTCCGGACGAAAGTCGGGCAGCGGAATTCACCAGCGTCGTTGGATCTGTCGACCTCCATCCAATGGTGGATATCCTCCGAAGCTGCAGGTGTTTTAACCCATGTCTATCGCGCCCATGGCCCACCGCTCCATCGCTCTTAGATACAATCTTCACCATAGATCGCCTTCTAAATTGGGTGGCTAAGATTTATTTGACCCGTCACAGTTGACCAAGCCTCATAGCTCGTACTCCACGTCATAGTTTCCACGTGTCGCCCACTTTCACCTCCACCATCCATATAATTACATTCACATGCCATTTTTAGCATTTTATGTGATAAACCTCCCTCAGCCCATTCTTCACAGTTTTTTTGCGTCTTCACCACCACCATTGTTGTCACGACACTTCATCACATGGCCACCCTCATTGCGTGTCCATCACTGCGTCTGGTTACTTTTAGTGAGTTTGTGGATTTTTGCAGGTGTTTGGCGCTGAAAAACCATCGTAATTTGGGGTTTACATCACAGAGGACGAGTGCATTTCAAAGATCTGTTCAGCAGGTATTGGATGATGAAACAAAGATCCGAAGAGATGTTGTCGACAAGACTTTATTTAATGAAGCAGGGCCGAAATTTATCAAACCCCTTAGAGCAATACAAAAGGTAGGTTTCGGTGGCTGAAAACATTAATTTCGCAGCATGAAATATCAACGAAAGATCAAGAGACACAACGCCCTGTATTAAAGATCTGGGATTTAAATTCAAAGTTAGAGGGCCGCGAGTACTATGCACAATCACAAGAAATCTCAAGGATTCATGGCAGCAGTTGTTTCCCTTTCATCAAAGGGAAAAACATTTGTTTATTTTATTATTTGTATCTTGTTTATAAGGAGATTTTCATCCTCAGCATTTATTTCATGAAATAGTAGCAGAGTACGTTCAGCACTACAGCGCTGTCAAGCAGTATGGGCAGGCATCTTTCTGCCATTTTGTTCAAATTAAGCAATTTAATGTTTTCAGCTACCTTCATTCTCTAGAGCTTTCTGTTTCTCTTATAAAAATGAAGAAGAAAGACATTGTAAGGGTTCCAGAGTTGTATCAGAAAATTGTGTTGAGAAAGGCATTTTGTATATATTTTGTAAAGCTTCTGTGTGAAGGCTCAGAGCCCGTAGGGTCTCAGTGAGGAGGAGTTCCATCTGTAATGAGGATTCTGGTCTTTGATATCTCACAGTATGTAAACTTCTTTTCATGTGTTTAATACATAATTCCATTTCATCCTTCTTCTTGTGTTATGTTACTGGAATGCGGGTGGCTCACTGATCTGGTAAGGATTCATCCTAGTTGATGCCCATACTTAGATCAGTCAAGCGCCTTAAATATGGCTCAGGCATAGCATACTGTTTCATTATTCCTTTCATCCATATTTCGCTTATACGAGCGGCTTTGGGAGGGCGTAAAACGCCATTGTCATGTATGGATTCTTGAATTGGCAAGCCCATGCATGGTTTTGTTGTATATCTGGGTATCACTCCAAGGTTAGCGAATATCTCTTATGTTTCTTTCCTCTATTTTGGCCGATATCCTACTTCGCATATATTAGTTGAACGGCCCCTCACAAAGTATAAATTGTCTCTTAACCGTCTCGATGCCTTTATATTAGGGCTTTTCAACTTGTCTCTGCAATCTTACTTTCTTTGTGGCAATTTCTAAAATTTCTGGTCCCATTTGAATCATTTTCCTTGTTTAATAAGAGATAGCAGGAGAGCATTTGGATTGACACCCAAGCTATATTTCATGCTCCCTTGCTATGATAAGATGTCCTAGGCACTGGTCTATGGAAACTCTAGGTTGTCTCTAGGAGTGACAAAATTGTCTACAACATCTTTCTGGCACCGTTGTCGGGGACGAATTTGAGAATATCAGTTTCCCTGGGCCTCAAAAAATTGTTTTCACTCTCTAATCGGGTGAGCACAGAGAGTTGAAGAGTTGCGTATCTCTCACCTTGGCGACTCCACTGTTCTTTATTTGATAAATCTATTGGTAGTTCTGGCTCCTCGAAAGCCACATTTGAGGTCAGATTCCTCTAAGTTAAAGGCATCCTCTGTATCTGACCCAGAGAAGATTATTCATAGAAGAAGTTGGAAAGAAAGACAATCAGCTCGTGCTGAAGACCCTGAATATTCTCAAGAATATTATCCATCCTCTTCTTCTCAAGAAATTCCAGTAGAAAATCCTGACTTTACTGAAGAAAATCCTGAATATTACTCAGATAGCCCACCTAGGGGAAGTGCTAGAACCAAAGATAACCCTCATCCTACCCTTGAGGCTGAAGAAGTTAAAGAAGTCATAGAAGTAGATGTTGTTAACCGTGAATTATTTCCATCTACACCTCAGGCAGCTGTACAATATATTCCTATTGTTATTCATACCCCACTTCCTCCTCTTCCTCCATTTGTACATCAGATCGTTGCACAACCCCCACCTCCTCCAATGGCTAATTTTCCTGCTTTCCTATTGAATAAATATGCTCCACTGGCTTTAACCCAATTGCTAAATGATATGCCATAGGATTATCTGAAGATTCTGCCTAGATTTAATGGAGAAAATGAAATTGATGCTCAGAAACATCTTGAGACTTTCTGCTCCTTTGCATAGAACCTTAATGTTGAACATTTGGATGTGGTCTTGAGATTTTTTGTGAAATATTTGGATGGTGAGGCCAGAAAATGGTTCAAGACATTGGGAAACCGTTCAGTAACCACCTGGGATGACATGGAGAATAATTTTCTTAGGAAATGGGGAGAAAAGAAAGATCATGTACAGTGTCTTACCGAATTCAATACTCTTAAGAGGAGACACAATGAAGGGGTGTCGGAGTTTATTAAGAGATTTAATAAGTTATATCTAAATCTCCCTGCAGATATGAAGCCTCATCAGAACGCTGCAAAAGTTGTTTTCACTGCAGCCTTTGACTCAGATTTCGGTTTCTCCCTCAGGGAGAGAAAGCCTGCCACCCTAGATGATGCTCATTCAGATGCTCTTGAATTGGAAGCGAACTTTGCTTCCTCTTGAAAATTAAAAGGGAAGGTTGAACAAGATACTAGGAGGAGAGGAAAAGAAGAGGTTTCCTCCTCTAACCAGGATAAGGATTCAGATAAAATGGAGGAAATAAGAAAAATGATAAAGAAGATGGTCAAGCTTGAGTTGGAGGCTAAGACTGCTGCTCCCAAGAATTTCTATAATGCTCCAAACAGAGGATACAATCCCCAGTATAAGAGACCACCATTGCAAATATTGCCAAGGGAAGCAAAGGAGCAGCAAGATCAGGTACCACATCCTTTGTACCTGGAAGGTCCAGCAGATGACTTCACCGAAGATGCTACTTATGAATTAGAAGACTCAAATCTTGCTTTTTCAAACAACGATGATATGGAATGCCCATTGCAAGAAGAAGAAGAAGCAGGGATTGATCATTATTGCAAACAATTTGCTGATTTCATGCAAGCACAATTCAATGTAAAATATGATCTCAGATCTTCAAGGAAGAGGACCCAAACTCAATATCAAGAAGAGGAGCCACCTCAGAAGGAGGTACCTGCTCAGAAGGAATCATCAACAAAGAGAAACACAGAAAAAGGTAAGAGTCCTCTAAATACTTCCTTGCATCCTAATGACCAAATTCCTTCTTCTTCAAAAGTAGTCAGTCCTCCTAATGATGAATCTGTGTCAAAAGAAATTAAATTTTCAGCTGAAAATAAAGAGTCAAAAGAAGTTGTGATAGAAAAGCCCCCTCCTGCTTTTAGTTTGCAAAAATAACTTGAGAAAATTAAATTCCAGTCCCCTTGATCGAGCTGCTAAAACAACCTGCATATCAGTCTCAAGTTACTTCTTTTATGCTCCCTCCTGAAATATCAATTGTGCCTGATAGTTTAAACCTTCAAGAAGAAAGACCCATGGTAGTCTTTGGCCCACATGTTGAGGAAGTAGATCCTTCTACTCCTCCTTTTTATGTGTCCCTAGTTATTCATGACCTACTGCTACACAATTGTATGTTAGATTCTGGGGCTTCCCATAATCTTATGCCTCTATCTGTCATGGAACAACTAGGACTGCAAATCACACGCCCATATAAAGACCTTTATTCATTTGATTCCAAAAGAGTCAAATGCTTGGGGATGATTAAATATTTAGTGGTCAATTTGGCCCAAATTCCAGCAAAGAGTGTGGTCATGGACATTGTAGTGGTTGATATCCCAGCCCACTTTGGCATGTTGCTGTCAAGGTCCTGGGGTACAAAAATTGGTGGATCAATTAAGCTGGATTTAACATATGCTACCATCCCAGTTTTTGGTGGACAGGAGAGGAGGTTATACAGAGAGACTAAATTTGTCAAGGTAGTTACTAAGGCTGATAACTCTGAAAATTCACCAGTCTATAGTAAAGAAGGAGATTTTTCATGCTTTATGTTAGAAGAAGATCAAAATTATGTGCCTGAATCATCCTTCAAAATTAAGGATGAGCAGCCTTCAGAAAATTATGAAGCTGGAATCTAGACTTTACATTTTGATGGGGCAAATTCAAGAGAAGGAAATGGAGCTGGGGTGTTATTAATCTCTCCTACAGGCAAATGGGTCCCACTGTCCTTTAAATTTGAATATGAAGCTACCAATAATGTAGCTGAATATGAAGCACTTTTATTGGGATTACAGACAGCCAAGAATATGGGCATCTAGAATTTAAAAGTCGCAGGAGACTCTGAGTTGGTGGTGAGACAGGTCCGAAATCAATGCCAAACCAAGCATCCTCGGCTGAGGGCATATAGAAATGAAGTTTGGGACATGGTGGATAATTTCTTCTCAGCCTTTAACATACAGTTCATGCCCCGGGAGCAGAATCGAATGGCAGATTCTCTTGCTGTGGCTGCCAGTACATTTCATCCTCCACAGAATCCTTTATAGAGGTATGAAATTGAAGTACGATACAGACCATCAATCCCTAATAATATTAAACACTGGCAGGTTTTTGAAGATAATGAACAGATGAAGAGATTCCTGGAGACAGTGGGTGAGTTTTCAAATATGGATATTGATGATAATGAAGAAGAGAAAGCTGAAAATGTTGTAGAAAACAAATGGGAAGAAAAAATAGCAGGCAATAAAGTGCTGCAGCTAAAAGGAAATATCATACCTAGAGGGCTAGTGCCCCTGGAAAGATTATTTGATAAAAATGATGTTCCATTGCAGCATAATAAAATAGTAGAAGAAAATCAAGTAGAAGACTTGAATTTGGGCACTGATGCTGAGCCCAAAATTGTTAGATTATCTAAGAAGGTTTCAGAGGAATACAAAAGAAAATATTTGAAATTATTTCAGTCATACAAGGATGTATTTGCATGTTCCTATCAGGACCTAAAAACTTTTGATGTTAATATAATGCAACATAAAATTCCTCTGAGGGAAGATGCAAAACCATATAAGCAGAAGCTCAGGCAGATAAATCCTCTGCTGCTTCCCTCTATTGAAAAAGAAATCAAGAAGCTACTACATGCCAAAATAATTGTGCCACTGAGATACTCAGAATGGGTAGCAAACCTTTTTCTTGTTCGAAAGAAAAATGGAGAAATAAGGTTGTGTGTAGATGTCAGAAACTTAAATAGAGCATCTTTAAAAGATAATTACCCATTGCCTAAGATGGATCACATTCTGCAGAAAGTGGTCGAAGCCTCCAGAATGTCAATGATGGATGGGTTTTCTGGTTACAATCAGGTAGCTGTGTTCCCAGAGGATCAGAAGAAAACTGCATTTACAACACCATGGGGAACATTCATGTATGCCAGGATGCCATTTGGATTAATTATTGCAGGAGCTACTTTTCAAAGGGCAATGGACATAGCTTTTGTTAGAGAGCAAGACAAGTTTTTGGTGGTATATCTGGATGATATCATAGTATTTTCAAAGGATGATACTGAACACATTCATCATTTGCAGAGAACCTTTGAAAAATGCAGAAGGTATGGTCTTTCCCTCAATCCTCAAAAATATTTATTTGCATTAGATGAGGGAAAACTCTTAGGGCACATTGTAACTAAAGATGGTGTGAAAATAGACCCTAAGAGAGTTGAAGTTATAAACATTATTCCTTTACCCAGGAATAAGAAGGAAGTGCAGGTGTTTCTAGGCCGAATCAATTTCCTGAGAAGGTTTATTCCTAACTATGCTGAGATAGTTAGGCATATAACTGATATGTTGAAAAAGAATAATGAAGTAAAATGGTCTCAAGAATCTAGAGATGCATTCACCAGAATAAAACAGGCATTTGCTGAAGCTCCTGTGCTAGCTGGACCTGATTATACAAAGCCATTTATGATCTTTTCATTTGCTTCACCTCATACAGTAGCTGGAGTCTTGTTGCAGAAAAATGAAGATGGATATGAACAACCAATAGCCTTTTTCAGTCAGGTATTGCATGATGCAGAATTGAAGTATAACATACTAGAAAAGTAGGCATATGCCTTGGTGAAGTCTCTCAAAGCCTTTAGAACATATGTTTTGCAATCCCACATTACTGCGTATGTTCCTACAACAGCTGTCAAGGACATCCTTGTTCAAGGAGATAGTGAAGGCAAAAGAGGAAGATGGATAGAAAAAATACAAGAATATGATTTGGACATCAGACCTACTAGGCTGATTAAAGGACAGGGACTTGCTAAAATGTTATCTGAATCAAATCATCAGGCTCTAGGCATAAATTTATCCATGATAGCAAATGAAGAATCTGAGAAAGGAGAAGAACAGCAAGGACTAGAGATGGCCTCTCAAAAGATACACATAAAATATCTCACTAGTCCTTGGTACAAAGAAATAGTTGAATATCTTTTAACACTCAGCTGTCCACCCAGCTGTGATAAATCAAAATACAGGGCTTTGAGGCTGAAATCACAAAAGTATATAGTTTCCAATGGTCAGTTATATTGGAGAGATCCTTCAGGCATACTATTATTGTGCCTCACAGAGGATGAAGTAGAAAATATAATGGTGGAGTTTCATGAGGGAATTTGTGGAGGTCATTACAGTTGGAGGGCCACAGCACATAAAATAGTGAGAGCTGGTTTTTATTGGCCTAAATTATTTGGAGATGTTTTTAATTGGGTTAGAGCATGTGATAAGTGTCAAAAATTCGCTGAGAGACAAAAGCTGCCTGCTTTTCCCCTAATTCCAGTCCATATACATGAACCATTTCAGCAATGGGGATTAGATTTTATTGGAGAAATACATCCCCCTTCAAGTGGTCAACATAAATGGATATTGACTGCAACAGATTACTTTACAAAGTGGGTGGAAGCCATACCTGCGAGAAATGCTACAGATGTTGTAATCATCAAATTCATGGAAGAGAACATCATATCCAGGTTTGGCTGTCCAGCTAGAATTGTAACTAATAATGCACAGGCCTTCAAGTCCAATAAATTTGTAAATTTCTGCCAGCAGTATAATATTTCATTAAATCACTCCACAGCTTACTATCCACAGGGGAATGGCTTGGAAGAATCTTCCAACAAAACTCTGGTGAGGGCCTTGAAGAAGACAGTTAATGAGAATCAAAAGAATTGGGATTCCCAATTGAAATTTGCTCTGTGGGCGAATAGAGTAACTAGCAAGAGAGCAACTGGGAAATCTCCTTATGAACTGGTATATGGGCGAGCAGCTGTGTTTCTTGTGCAATTGGCTTTGCCAGTGGCACGTTTCATGCAGGAAAGTTAGGAAGAACCAGACGACATGGTCAGAAGGATAACCCAATTGGTGGAATTAGAGGAAACACGAGACCAGGTGAATCAAAGGTTAGCAGAATATCAGGAGAAGACGAAAAACATTTTTGACCGGCATGCAAAGGATAGAAAATTCCAGAATGGCAACCTGGTTCTCAAATGGGATGTTCGAAGAGCAGAAAAGGGCAAACATGTTAAATTCGATCCACTGTGGTTTGGTCCATTTAAAATTGTAGAGCTGAAAGGTAATAACACTTTCATATTGGAAAACCTATAGGGTGATCTGCTTGAATCCCCTGTAAATGGACAATTCCTCAAACCATATTTTCAATTTTGATTCAGGCAAAACAAGCTTGATGTACCATACTGTATATATGTTTTGCTTCAATTTTGGTTTTATGAGTGCGCTGATAAGTTGTGAAGAAAAATGCTAAAGGAAGTAGAAGATCAAGGTATACACAGAAACAATCAGTGGTCTGCATGTTCTCGGCGCGTCCAAAAATCAACACGCTGTCCCCAGATGGAGCCAATGTTGTACATATTAACCCTTCCATTCAAATTTCTAGCCTTCAGACCTGCATGAATCCTTTAAAATCTCCTTATGTGGCCAAAAACAGTCGTGTTCTGCCTATCGTCGCCCTTTACGCCTAAAAATACCTTACCCAAAGGCTCAAATACATAATTGAAAATTTATCAGGCCTAGCCCCTGAGATCTTAGCCCCGCGCCTCTTTCTCTCCATGTGACCCGACGCCATGACTGAAGCGCTTCCACTACGGGAGCTTTACTCTATCCGTAGGGTCAAACCTTGGTGCCCCCGTAGTTGACTCCTCGGGATGGGTGAAGGTTTAATCGGACGGCTGCCGTTAACTACGGGGGGTCGCTCCAAAATTTTCGTGTCCATACACCTTGGCCCCCCGTAGTCCATCTCCGCCATCCGATCAAAAATAAATCGACGGAGTGGAGCTATTTCTCGTGGTGGTCCCCGTGCCCGCGATCACTGTACAGAAACCGGCGGTTAATTCCGCACCGCCATTGCTGGGCGAGCGGTATTTCCTATGGACCTAGTGATTCCATACACTGGGTGACAAGTGTCCTCATGTACGGTGACTGAAACCGCTCATTTCGCGCGTTAAAAGTCAGATCAAAGACGTGCAGCGGAATTAATGGCCACCGTCAGATCTTAGAGCCCCCATCCAACGGCCGTGGTGCTTCGGAGATGCACGCTGATTATCCAAGCTCTCGCCCTCCCCGCGCGCTAACCTTCGGACGAAAGTCAGGCAGCGAAATTCACCAGCGCCGTTGGATCTGTCGACCTCCATCCAACGATGGATATCCTCCGAAGCTGCAGGTGTTTTAACACATGTCTATCGCGCCCATGGCCCACCGCTCCATCGCTCTTAGATACAATCTTCACCATAGATCGCCTTCTAAATTGGGTGGCTAAGATTTATTTGACCCGTCACAATTGACCAAGCCTCATAGCCCGTACTCCACGTCATAGTTTCCACGTGTCGCCCACTTTCACCTCCACCATCCATATAATTACATTCACATGCCATTTTTAGCGTTTTATGTGATAAACCTCCCTCAGCCCATTCTTCACAGTTTCTTTGCGTCTTCACCACCACCATTGTTGTCACGACGCTTCGTCACACGGCCACCCTCATTGCGTGTCCATCACTGATTCTGGTTACTTTTAGTGAGTTTGTGGATTTTTGCAGGTGTTTGGCGTTGAAAAACCATCGTAATTCGGGGTTTACATCACAGAGGACGAGTGCATTTCAAAGATCTGTTCAGCAGGTACTGGATGATGAAACAGAGATCCGAAGAGATGTTGTCGACAAGACTTTATTTAATGAAGCAGGGCCGAAATTTATCAAACCCCTTAGAGCAATACAAAAGGTAGGTTTCGGTGGCTAAAAACATTAATTTCACAACATGAAATATCAATGAAAGATCAAGAGACACAGCGCCCTGCATTAAAGATCTGGGATTTAAATTCAAAGTTAGAGGGCCGCGAGTACTATGCACAATCACAAGCAATCTCAAGGATTCATGGCAGCATTTTTTTCCCTTTCAGCAAAGGGAAAAACATTTGTATATTTTATTATTTGTGTCTTTTTTATAAGGAGATTTTCATCCTCAGCATTTATTTCATGAAATAGTAGCAGAGTACGTTCAGCACTACAGCGCCATCAAGCAGTATGGGCAGGCATCTTTCCGCCATTTTGTTCAAATTAAGCAATTTAATTTTTTCAGCTACCTTCATTCTCTAGAGCTTTCTGTTTCTCTTATAAAAATGAAGAAGAAAGACATTGTAAGGGTTCCAGACTTGTATCAGAAAATTGTGTTGAGAAAGGCATTTTGTATATATTTTGTAAAGCTTCTGTGTGAAGGCTCAGAGCCTGTAGGGTCTCAGTGAGGAGGAGTTCCATCTGTAATGAGGATTCTGGTCTTTGATATCTCACAGTATGTAAACTTCTTTTCATGTGTTTAATACATAATTCCATTTCATCCTTCTTCTTGTGTTATGTTACTGGAATGCGGGTGGCTCACTGATCTGGTAAGGATTCATCCTAGTTGATGCCCATACTTAGATCAGTCAAGCGCCTTAAATATGGCTCAGGCATAGCATACTGTTTCATTATTCCTTTCATCCATATTTTCTGCTATATTGGTTGCTTTGGGAGGGTGCTTTTAAAACGCCATTGTCATGTATGGATTCTTAGAATATTAAGCCCATGCATGGTTCTGTTGTGTATCTGGGTATCAGTCCAAGGTTAGCTAATATCTTCTTATGTTTCTTTCCCTGCATGGCTTTCTGATATCTGATTTCTGTGATATATTAGTTGAATCGGCCCTCTTTATAGTAAATTGTCTCTTAACTGTCTGATGCCTTTATATTAGGGCTTTGCAACTTGTCTCTGCAATCTTACTTTCTTTGTGGCAATTTCTGTAATTTCTGGTCCCATTTGAATCATTTTCCTTGTTTAACAAGAGATAGCAAGAGAGCATTTGGATTGACACCCAATCTATATTTCATGCTCCCTTGCTATGATAAGATGTCCTAGGCACTGGTCTATTGCAACTCTAGGCTGTCTCTAGGAGTGACAAAATTGTCTACAACATAGTGTTCCATGGGAGGTAAAAAAACCACTACCTAAAGGGAGATATCCATGTCTTATCAAGTTTAACCACTTCTAATGAGTCATCCCTGAGGTAGTTAGAAGGAAAATTTCTCCTCTATTTGTTAAAAAACGTTCATAAAACAGTTGGTGAGGGCACTACACAGAGACAAAGCACCATTTTGTGCGGGATCCAGTGCAATCTTACCACATTGGCGCGAGGGGTGAACTGGCTACCTACGCCAAGGCCAAAACATAGGTTTTTGATTGCTTTTTGAGGAAATGTTCAACAGGAGAAATGAAGTCCTGATGCAGAAGGATGCAAAGAAGATGTTTGCAGAGTATGACACTGCTCACAAGTCACAGGAATGACCTCCAATATGCGGGACGAGGGATTGCAGGGACGGTGACAAAATGCTATGTAACAATACTCCAATCGCAACCCATGTAAATACATTTCAATGAATACTCAACTGTTGCACCAAGAAATTTCTACAGCAATTTCGAATTTTCCACCAGCACAAATCTCAACACTTATTCACAATTGCAATCTCTAGTGATAAAAAAATGCTTCGATGCCATGTAGAAATTTATTAATACTAATTTATTACCAGATCCTCCTGATCTCACAATATTTATCTTCTTGCAAAATACAGAATCCTTCCAATGTTAAACTTGCGGAAATTTAAAACTCAATTGCAAACACATGTGAATAAATTCAATCGCACATAACACAGTTTTTAACGGGAAAGATTAAAGCTAAAAACCCCAACTATCATATATTATGTATATCAATGGAATCATGTATTAATATCATACAAAGCTTAGTACATCAAGATCTCAGTATAATGTAGATTCATTACACACTCTCATGCAGAAATTTGCATCTCCATGCACCAATTTCTTGCCTCCTGATAGCCTGCCTCCACTGTGCAATCCCTGCCAAGGAAGACCCCTGAATGAATTCAAATTGGCCTTGCCTTTAATGTGAAATCCTAATTGGAAACTCCAATGTGTATCAGATGCATTGAATGCATCACTATAGTCACAACGGATAGTCCATCTCACCCTTTCACCTATCTCTCCACTAGGTCTCCACTGGAACTAACATGCACTGTAGTTAACTCCTATTTCTGTTCAGTTATTAGTGAGTTATTAGTTATGAATTAATTAACTAATTAATTCAATTAACTCTCACTAGTGTATCTTTCAGTTAAACTAGATACAACTAGCTCAACTGAGTTTAACTCACTTAACTAAGTCAAACTAAATAACAACTCCATAAACTACTCTTCCAACTTTTTCATAACTTTTCCACTTCAGTTATAACTGAGTCCTCCATGCATGAGCCACCAATAACCCTAGGAATTGCGTAATTCCTTCAGCCTGCTGATTTTCCAAATCTGTTCACTGAAATAAAGTGCTCCAAGAGAATAAGTTGATGTTTATTGTCGGATTATTATTAAGGGTTAATAATAATCTACATGCACCTATTTTTAGATCGACGATCTATAAATAGAATTCGCACAATATTTTAAAAACATAATTTCATCTATTTTCCACATTTGACCAACCATCTAAAAATAGCATCCTGCAACTTATAGAATATGCTCACCATTTCTAAAAATAGTCATACACCTAAAAATAGCCTGCGGGCCCCACTTAATGAAGGTGCTTACTTTTCACTAAGCTCATCATCTTGTTGAATCTCTACAGGTAGATCCATTGATGTGGATGGTGGGGTTGGTTTTATTAAATAAAGCGTCGGGAGATTATGAAGGGAATGATTTAGGGAAATGTTGGGATATATTTTAGGGATATATGATTAAGGGAAATGAAATTAGATGGTAAGTATGGCAAGGGTGTGATAATATGGTTTAAAACTTAGGATATGAAATTAATAATTAATATTTAAACCATACAAATCTATGTTTTTTGAGGGTGCATTTAGACTAGCAGCCAATCAAATTTTTATAACATAATGAAGCTTTCCTTTTTCTTTTTTCTTCCCTAACATTTTATTTTAATTTTCCTTCTTTATTTAGGGCAGCTAACACCTATCATTTTATTAATATGGATGGCTACAAAACATAATAATTTTCCTAACATTTTTAAAAAAAAATCATTCTTTTGCATCCATATCCTACCTTAACATTTTCAAAATTATTTAACTACTTATGCTAACATATCAAAACTAGAAAATGTTACAACATCGGCTCCATCTGTGGACTGCTTCCCCCTATGGGATGCAAAGAATAAGAAGATCCAAAATCCTTCTCCTCGGGCTATGGAGTCTTTGTTGAAACAAATACTCACTTGCAATTTTGAAAAATAAATAAACTCTCCAAATATTTACAGATGTTGAATGAAATGGAAAATCAATACTGAATATAATGTTTCATGTACTTCCCATTGACAGGAAATGAGGAATAAGCTCCTTCCAAATTCTGTAGGAAAAATGTATTGTTCCCTTTGACTTCTGCAATTTTGAATGGACCAAACCATAAGTTGTTGAATTTAGCATGCTTTCCTTTGTCTTCTCTCCTTGTATCCCATCTGAGCACAAGGTCACCTTTCTTAAATTTTATTTCTCTTGATTTTCTGTCAAACAACTCTTTCATCTTTTTCTGATACTTTCTTAGTTGAAACTGAAATTCATCCTCGTCTTCATTCAGCTCAATAATTTGGTTAATACTTCTTGAGAAATCATTCTTTTCTTCATAATATTCCTGAAGAGATCTCATAACAGGAAAAGCTAAATGAGTGGGAAAATTTGCTTCCTTACCATAAACTAATTGGAAAGGAGACTTGCCTGTTGATCTCTTAGGAGAAACTCTGTTTGCCCAAAGGGCATGAATTAAATGGCTATCTGAACTCTTTTTATGATCTTCAAGATTCTTCTTAATGACCTTAACTAAGATCTTGTTGGAATATTCTGCAAGCCCATTATCTTGAGGGTAATATGGTGTAGAATGATGTAGTAGGATTGAATATTTTTTACAGAACTCTATCATTTTAACACTGTTGAAGGTTGTTGCATTATCTATTACAATTTGTTGAGGACATCCAAATCTTGATAAGATATTCTCTTCAAGGAATTTAATTACAACAGTATCAATTTCATTTTTAACAGGTATGGCTTCTACCCATTTGGTAAAATAATCAGTAGCAGTTAGAATCCATCTCTGTTGATTACTTGATTGGGGATGGATTTCCCCAATAAATTCCAACCCCCAATGTAGAAAAGGAGCATCAACTGACACTGGAACCAAAGGAAGTGTTGAAAATTTTTGTTTCCCTGCAAATAATTGAAATTGTACGCAACCCCTTACTCTTTCTCCAACTTCTTTGAAAAGTGAGGACCAATAAAAACTTGCTTTCAAGATCTTGTAGGTTGTTTCTCTCCAAGCATAGTGTCCACCACAAAATCCTACATGGAATTGATCTATAATTCCCTATGTTTCATTTTTAGTTAAACAAAGAAGAATAATATTCAGAGGACCTTTACAATATAGATTAGCATTGATAATGAAATATTTTATTGATTTGAGTTTTATAACTTTGTGTTGCTTCAAATTAAGATCTGTTGGACATTGGAAATCTTTGAGAAACTGCACAATATCATAATACCAATCAGAAAGTAGATACTTCTGATCTATGTGAAGAAGAATGGATTGATCTGATGGAAGAGGTTCTTGTGGGTTCTCTCCTTCCCTAAGAGAAGGAGGTTCTTATGGATTCTCCTCTGATATTAAAGAAGGTTCTTATGGATTCTGTTTTGATGATGAAGGAGGCTATTGTGGATTCTCCCTAATTGACATTTTAGCAACCAGATTTATCCCTAATACTTTGTAGTTTGATTCATCTAATAATTTGGCTAGGCCTTGACCTTTTACTAGATTTGTGGTTTTAATATCAAGGTCAAATTCAAGGATTTTAGCAATCCATCTTCCTCTATTTCCATCAGTATTAGGCTAGGTTAAAATAGTTTTGACAGCGTGATTGGGAACATAGGCAGTAATGTGTGAATGCAGGACATAGGTTCTAAAGGCTTTGAGGGATTGGATTAAGGCATAAACTTGCTTTTCCATAATATCATACCTAAGTTCAGCATCCCTCATAACTTTGGAAAAGAAGGCTATAGGCTGGTCATCAGCATTGGAGTTATTTTTTAAAAGTACAGTAGTTAGGGTAGTCTCTAATGCAAAGGAGAATATGCTAAATGGTAAAGAATAGTCAACACTAGCTAAAGTATGGGCTTCAATATTTCCTTTTTGATTTGGTCAAAATCATACCTAGTTGTAACTATCCTTTTGACTTCATGGTCTTTATTTAGCATATCAGATATTTCCTTTACTATATCTGGATAATTGGGGATTAACCTTCTGAGAAAATTAATCTTCCCAAGGAAGGTTTGAATCTCTTTCTTATTCCTTGGTAGAGATAGAGTCTGAATAGTTGAAACTCTCTTTTGGTCAATTACAACTCCATCTTTGGAAATTATATGCCCTAATAATTTTCCTTCCTTTACAACAAATAGAGATTTCTTCAGATTGATGGATATGCCAAATTTCCTGCACCCATTAAAAACCTTGGTCAAGTGTTTTATATGATCTTTATCCGAGTCAGAGAAAACAGTTAAATCATCCAAATAAATAACAATAAATTCAACAGTTTTACCTACAAACGCAAGATCCATTTCTCTCTGAAAAGTAGCTCATGCATTAGTTAACCCAAATGGCATCCTGGCGTACATGAATGTACCCCAAGGTGTGGTGAAAGTAGTTTTATCTTGATCATCTTGGCTTACGATGATCTGGTTGTAACCTGAAAATCCATCTAGCATAGATATCCTACTTGATCCTGAAACTTTCTGAAGTAAATAATCCATTTTAGGCAATGGATAATTATATTTTAAGGATGCTTTGTTCAGGTTTCGAAATTCTACACATAGCCTAATCTCTCCATTATTCTTCTTGACTGGAACTAGGTTAGCTACCCCATTAAAATACCTTATAGGTAAACTGATATGAGCATCAAGCAGCTTTTTGAGTTCCTTTTCAATGGTTGGAAGTAGTATGGGATTAATTCTTCTTAATTTATGTTGGAAATGTTTTGCCTCTGATTTTAAAGGAATCTTATGCTCTATCAAAGTTGTATCATAAGTTTTTAATTCGTTATAAGACCAGGCAAACACATCTTTGAAATTTTTAAGAAGATTTAACTATTTGTGTTTCACATCCATAGGCAAAGTTGATGATAAATTAATATTTCTAACATCATCTGCAGTCCCAATATTGCATTCTTCAATTTATTCATCAGGTTATTTAGAAAAAGGGTTTTTTGAAACATCATTATCATCAAATAGTTTTTCCAGTGGAATTAATACTTTCGAAATAAAATTATTAGATAATTGAATGATATCATGATCAATAATTTTAGAATTAAGTGAATTTTCTGGATTTTGATGATTTAATTCTTGAATATCTCTTTGGTCTTCTTCAATTTGCATATTTGAGAATTCATCGATGACTTGAAGGAAAGACTTTAATTTTTCATCATCTTCAAAAACCTTCCAATGTTTAAGGTTATCAGGGATTGATGGTATGTATTTAACCTAAATTTGGAACTCTAATGATACTCGCTGAGGAATTTTGAAAGAGCTTATTGAAACAACAAGTGAATCAGCATGCATATTTTCATCTCTGGGAATAGAAGTTATATTAAATCCAAGGAAAGAGTTTTCAAATGTTCCCAAACTTCATTTATGTAGGATCTAAGCCTTGGGTGTTTAGTTTGACACTAGTTTCTAACCTACTTGACTATAAGATCAGAATCAGAGAAAACACTCAAGTTTTTAACCTTTAAACTTTTTCCAGCTCAAGACCAAAAAGAAAAGCCTCATACTCAGCTACGTTATTGGTAACTTCAAATTAAAGTTTACATGACTGAGTAATGTTTTCTTTAATTGGTGAAATTAAAACCATTCCTACTCCTGCTCCTTCCTTTGAGCAAGACCCATCAAAATAAAGTTTCCAGATATTTGATTCTACAATCTCTGGTTTAGAAACTATATTTCCAATGGAAAATTGAGTGTTTGATGGTTTTTGTGAAGATAACTGAAAGCAACTAAAATATTGATCTACTACATAGATAGGGCGGTTTTTTGCTTGATCAGATCTACAGACAGTGTGAAGGAATCTGAATTCTCTGTATAACCTTAAATTCTCACCTCAATAGACTAGAGTAGTAGCAAAATACATCTCCATCTGAAGTGATCCCCAAATTTTAGCACAACATGATCTAGATAGAATAATGCCAAATTTGGGTGGAATATTAGTAACAACAATGTCTAATACTATACTCTTGACAGGGATTTGGGCTAAGGTCACAACTAGATATTTAATCAATCCTAGACATGGTACTTTCTTTGAATCGAAGCTGTAAAGATCATGATAGGAACGAGTAACTTGTAACTGAATCTGATCCATGATTACCTTTGGCATAAGGTTGTGCGAAGCACCAGAATCAAGCATAAAGTTATACAATAAAAATTCTTGAGTCTTAAAGGTCACATAAAATGGTGGGACAATATCATCGATCATATCAGAACTAGGACCAAAGACTACTGAGGGCTTTTCATCTTATAAAATGATAATATCCCCCTCAACATCTACACTATAAGACTGTATACATTTAGACACTTGATTTTTATAACCAGGAATTTTGGAAAGTTTTGCTAAAGGTATAGGAATCTTGACCCTTTCCAATTCCTTTTCAATATTAAAATTTTTCAAAACGATTTCATTAGATGAAACAATTTTAGTGGATGACTCTGTAGTCTGAGGTGTTGGAGTTTATGTTTGAATATATTTTATTATAGGTTCAATGGTTGTAGTATATTTTGGAGGTCTACCTGGGCCTAATCTTGGTCTAAGATCATACCTTTTATTTAACTCTACAATAAGAAATTCAGAAAAAGCTTGGTATTTTGAAAGTTGAGTATCTTCTTGATCTTTTTCTAAAGACTGTGATGAAGATGAAGGAACTATGGCCATTTGTTCTACTGAAGAATCTGAAGTTGAGGAGCTCTTCGAGATTGATTTTGATTTTGATTTTGAGGTCTAACAACAATTTTCTTAGAAGATCTAGGTTGTGTTTCAATATTAGAGATTCTATTGGAAAAGTTTCTAAGTAAAGCTGTTATTTCATCAATTTTCTGATCTTTGAGTTTATATTTAGAAGAGGGTGATTCATCAAGCTTACATTTTAATTTTATTTTTTATTTCTCTTCTTTAGCTTTAATTTTACCAGAAGCTGACCTATTGGCTTCTACCTCAATAACATTAGTATGCATGTATTGTAATGTGTTAGAAACTCTCTCCCTTATCATAACTGCAAAGTCATCATCAAATGCTTTAGAAAATATGACTTTTGCAGCTGCTACTGGAGGTTTACAATCAACAGGCATTTTGTGGTAGATTTTTCTAAATCTCTTAATAAAATCAGCAAATGGTTCACCAATATTTCTTTTTAACTCTTCAAATTTAGTGAGAAAATAAACAACATATTTCTTTACCCCCCATTGATTTTTAAATATAGTTATAAGTTCGTTCCATGATTGAATAGAATAAGCTCTAAGTTGCCTGAACCAGATTCTAACGTTACCCTCTAAAGATTGTACATATGGTCTCATATAAATATTTTCATACTCGATGTTTATATTATCAGTGAAATCTAAGAAGGTTGCTATATGATCCTCTACTGAGGGGTCTGTTTCTCCATTAAATCTTGGTAAATGTTTAAGATATCCATCAGGAAAAATTCCCAAGACAATAGGAAGAATAAGAGCAGCATACCTTGCTTGTTTCATGGGTTGAAAAGCCATTTCAGATGATGGTGAGGTTGTAAGTGAATGAGTATTATAGGATGGAGGAGAGTGTGTAGGAGGAGGAGGAAGTGCATATTTAAAAGAAATTCTAACAACCAACTTTTGAGCTGATGGTGTTATATATTCTTCCTTATATTCAAGCAATGGATTAGAATAAATAGAAAATGTCTCTTCTTTCTTGATAGAGGATGATGGAATGGAATAATAAACTGGAGTGACAAAATATATAGGCTTAAATTCATGTAAATGTAAGCCCAATTATGCATCAAATGTAGGTGAATCTACAGGGAAAGATGGAACTCGATATGACTCAAGTCTTTCTGTCAACAAAGCTGACTAAAGATCTACTCCTTTTGCATAAAGTTCAGAAACTCTAGGATGTACTTGAGTCGAATTAGGATGGGATGGTATTACTGAAAAGGTACCTACAGATGAAATCTATTTAGGTTGTAAAGTTGAAGAGGAAGAAGCATAAATGTTTTGTTTTCTGCTTAAAGAGGCTTCCCTAGTAAGTTTTTCTGGATCTGGTAAAGGGTTAAAAATCTAAGATTCAAAATGTGATCTAGTGTGCTTATAAGGAGCCAGCTTGAACCAGTGGAATCACTAGGTGAAAGGTTTTGACCTATATCCTTATCCTTTATTCACCTTAAAGGAAAGGGGAAAATAGTTGGCCTAGGGAAAATTTAGCTTTCAATTCTTCGTCTCGCCGACAACGGCGCCAATCCGATGTTGTCCTTTGAGATAACCTAAGGTCGATTAGCTATGAAAAAGCATCTAAAATGTTTGTTTGTTTTTAAATAGTGGATGACCAGTGAAAAGTTTTTCGAAACAGATGTTTTAACTTAGAAATATCTTTGAATAAATAAAAGGTTGTCTCTTAATTACATATTGTTAATTTGATTTAAAGTGTGATGGATAGAAGAATGTAGATGTATAAATGATTTGATAATCAAACAGAATACTTAATCATTTATAAGCAAAAATAATGAAAACTATGTTTTCACTATCAATAAAATTCAATTACGTCATAACAAAAACCTACCTATAACTAAATTTCAAGAGGAATTTCCAATAGTAAATAGTTTTGCAAATTAATCTCTTAATCTAGTCACAACTTCACAATGAATCCAAAATGAAACTGAAATTAAATTAAATTTTTAACTGGATAATTGTTTATGAAATAAACTATATGAGGAAAACATAATAAAAAACAGAATTGAAGTAACTTACAAGAACACAATCCATATGAAGTAAAATGCAGAATCCTTTATTCAATAAAAAATGCTCCAGCTATTTACAAATCTATTGAATAACTAGTTCAAGGGTGGAACCTCGAATACTTCAATGAATGAACTATTTATACAAAATGTAAAATATTACAATCAATGCTTGAGTGACAAGGAAAAATATATTTTCTGAAATGAACAGAAAGGAAAGAAATCGATCTAAAAGGAATGCATCTGCGTTTCTAGTCCTGGTCTGCTGGAAAATTGTTGCTGAGTCACCACCTTTTTTAGTACTGTGTTGGAAAACTAAGCGTTGTGCTGGCACAATGAATTGTCCTTTACTCTTGGTATTCGCAAATCTTGTCCCATCGCTCTTCATCCGAAACTGAAGCTGTAATAACTTTGCAATAGATTTCATCTACATCAGTGTACTTTGTAAAAAAGTTCGTTTTACAGTGAAAATGTGTTTTTATCTCATGGTGAATAAAACTGATATTTTCAACGGCTTTATAAAATGTTTTACCTGTCATAGAACCTTGAATAGAAGACATAGATGCAAACCTTGTTATTTCTTTAAGCTTCTTTATATAATATTCCTTGGGAATTGGATGGTAATATTGGGGAGACGGGCGAAAGCGATGGCGAAAGATGAGAATAGGGTTTGCAGCGTTGTTTCGCTGGTCGGCGTCGGCTCGGCCCCTCAAAGAGCCAGCCGCCTTCTGCTCAGGGTTCAGATCGCAAACATGAATCGACAGGCTTGCAAGCTTCTGCGCAGGGATGTCCAGGGAAGAGACATCGTTTCCGTCTGGGTGATTACATACCCTGCAGACGATCCAGACAGCTTTGGAGCCACCGCCTTCACTGCTAATCGCAGAGCAAAAAAGACTTTCTTTGGAGACTTCTTAGATCTCATTTCAGCAGCAAGGCAGCAACAGATCTTCCTCTTGAACCTGCCAAATCGACAGACTGAAACACCACCGCTGGTATCAATCTTTGGCTGGGTCACAGACTTGATTCTACAGGTTAGCATGCCTTTGCATAGGGCCCCCCTCGGCTTAGATGTTGTCACCGTCTGGGTGTCTGCTCTCCCCGAAAAGGTTCCGGTCAGATTTAACGACGATTCTTTTAAAGCGGCTCACGTTGCTATTAGGGGCAATCTTGAAGATCCCTTAGATCTCTTCTCTGGCACATGCAAGTAGTGGATCTGCGTCCTGAATCCGCCAGATAGGACTATAGAGGCGACAAGAATGCAAATTCAAGCCGACTGTATTTGTGCTCCTCGTCTAGCTTTAACCATCGCTCGAAGCATGGCGAGTTTGGACGTGGATCTGTCCACTGTTTCCCGGACGCAGATTTCCTTTTCAAACCAGCCAGATCTGCCAGATCTGCCAGAAGAAGCACTTGCATTTCAGATCCAAGTCACACTCTCGGGTAAGACGATAATGCATTGGGTGCGCGCAACAGATCTTTTGCAGGATCTTCTGCAAAATCTCGAACGTAGGCTGGGGATCCCCTCCATCTACCTAAGACTTCTATATAAGGGTAAGCAACTTATGAACCCCCTTCCCCTCTTTGATTACATCATTCAAAAGGATGCCTCTGTTACAGCTACCTTTCGTTTAAGAGGTGGCTCCACAGGGCAAGAATCCTCTCGCCCTTCTCTCTCTTTCAAAGACGCAGTCCGCAGAGATGTTGCCCATCCATAGTCCTCTGCGAAAGCAGCTCAACCAACTATGGCTCCAAAGCCATTTTTGGTAGATAAATCGGAGGAAGTTCCCACTATCAATTTCTCTCATTCTGAGATTGACGAACGCTACCAGTTTTTTGCAGAATCCGCAATCATATGCAGATTTAATGGGCTATGGCCACGCACAGCAGATCTATACCAATGGATCCATACCAATTGGACTAAAAGAAGCAATATCTTCTTATGTTCAAAAGGTTTCTTCATCGTGGCTTTTGACTTAAATGAAGACTACCAAAAGGCCTTAACGGGAGGCCCTTGGTTCTAGGGCTCGGCTGGACTTTTCCTCACCCCTTGGTTTCTAGATTTCGACCCTTCTACAGTTGTCATCACCAAGCTTCCCATTTGGTTCAGGCTCTCAAATCTTCCGACACATATGTGGCATATCTCTGTCTTCATAGCCATTGGAGACACCTTGGGATGCTTTCTAGCTACAGACTCCTCAAGAAAGGAAAATGGACTCTTCACCTACGGTAGAATATGTGCAGAAATAGATATCAGCAAAGGTCTGCCGGAGCAGATCAACCTCAAGATTGGAGATTTCCACTGGACACAAACCTTGGATTACGAAAATACAACCTTTCGTTGTCGACATTGTCATCAAACAGGGCACCTCCAGAGTTCTTGTTCCCTGTTCCTCGACAAAAAGAAGAATCTGAATCGCAAACCCAAATCCAAGAGCTGGAATTCCTGTATCCCCCCTATGGAAGATACAGATTCCTCTAGTTCGGATGAGGAGGAAATTGAAGCAGATGGACAGAATGATGAGATTCCGATGGACGTTCCCTCGATCAGTCCGGTAATCCCCTCAGCCCTGTCGTTCTCCCAGAAATGTTCTCATGTATCTTCGTCCTCAGATTATGATAAGGACATTCCGCCGCCAAAGCAGAATAGTCTACAACTTGTTATGGCTCATCCAAACCCCATTGGCTGGGTCAAAGTAAGCAAGAAAAAAGGCAAAAAAATTCATGTGGAAGTAATCGCCCACTCTGGGTAGGCTCCTTTGCTCAGAGCCAGCTTTTTTTATTCCGTATTTTCTTTTGCTCATTCCCTGATGGTCTATCAGGAGCGAGGTGGATAAAAATTTCACCTACGGCTCCCATGCTTCTCTGTTTCACTTGCATGCAAGCTTGATTGTACTATACGTTTTTTATCTTAATAGAATTAGTCTTATTGAGAAAAAAAATATATTCCCTGGGCATTAATTTGTCATTTATAAAAAACAGTGATGGGAGACCTTTTTTAATCAATGCATCAATCCTTGTAAGAAACCTGTTGATTGTCATATCAAGAGTATGGATTTTTTCTGTTAATTATACTACAAATTTATTTTTAATCAAAACTTTATTTACTTCAAGGATAGTGTCAGTCCTGTCATCTACCCCTATCTCATCCAATTCTTGGTTGTCCTTAGAGTTTAGAAATTTTATAATTATGCTTGTCGTATTAGGCATTTCTCCTAGTTGAGTGTTTATATCAGAAATTGCCTGATTTTCCTTTTCGACTAACTCCTTCTGCTTAAAGATGATCTTGATAGACGGCCAGATTTCATTAATCTCTTCAATGATGTTATTCCAAATTATTTCTTTGAAATTCCCAAGAGTGTAGCCAATAGAAGCTTTAGTGGCTAACTTATTCCATATATATACTTGGTTTTGAGCTCTCTAAAGCTCTGATGCATGGAAAATGTTAGACTTCTTCTGTTGATCTTCAAGAATTTTCAGTTTTTCATGTAGCTTCTTTGTTTTTTCAGTCTGAAAAGTCATTTTTTGGAGTGTGCAGGATAACTGATGATGATGAAACTGGTTGTTCTTCTACCTCATGCACTGTGTTCTCTGTCCATTCTGACTTGTTCTTAAACTGCTCTATCTTTTGCCTTGGTGTGTGAAAGTAAGGAGTAGATTTGGTTTCTACCCTTAATTTAGAAACTATGCCTAATGGATCGTACGACCAGGTGAAGCTTAAATAAAATTTCATTTTCTTTAATAGCTAATATTCCTCTTCTATTGCTTTCCTGCTATTACATATGAATGGGCCAATCTGAGTTTTTAGCTTAAACTGAGATTTCTTCTTGGCAACCACAAAATGTACCTGATCCATTTTGATCACCTGCTTGATGAATTTCAAAGAAAAAATCCTCATTGGGAGGGATTTGGGCAACTTGTATGGTTGCAGCTCACATCCAAAAACTCTTATTTCTATGTAGTTTTCATACAGGTACCAATATCTTGTTTGTACATGTTCTGTTAGTTGCAAAATATTATGAATTTCTTCACTAATTCTTGGTTATTCTTTGTTGTTTAGAAGACTAATAGTTGGGTGGAAAAACATTTCAATGAACTGCTTATAGGTAAATTAATTCTGATCTTTCATGACCAGAGTGGTCTAGAAAATTACTGATTGTTGGTCTCCTTTATCATTTAATTTTTGCAATGACAATTTCATGTTGTCTCCTTGAAAGTATATGAACATGTAAAGTAGAACAGAGGTATATTTAAATACCTCCTCTGTCTTGAAATCAATAAACTACTGATGAATGGACCCTGCAAGGAAATGACTAAAATTGAACACTATGGAAGGCTTGGCATCATTGGAAAAGATTGATAGAAATCTTATAATAGCCTCATATATGTATTGATCAGAGTAGTATCCAAGAAGGTAAGATAGGACAGTGTTTATTTGCTTGGTTCTCTTAGGGAATAGGGATGAAGGATAAGGAGGATTTCTTTTAGGAAATGCAGCATCTTGTGCTAGGAATAGTTCTAAGGTTTGGGTTCTCTTAGCAAGGTCTAATCTTTGATATATTTCAACAAGAGCTTAATGAGAGAATGGGGTACCATTATCGACTGTAGGGGCTAGAATCATTTTTTCAATGGCCTAAGGGGTTATGGTAAATAAATCTTGGCCATTGGAATTGACTATGGCTCTTTGGCTTAGAAAATAGGAGGCATGACTCCTAGAGCTGGATTTCATTAGATTTCTCAATCCATTTGTGTTCTAGCCAATATTACATCTCGATAATATCAATATCAGAGTTTGTTTCATAGATTCTATAGTCTCTGTCAGCCATATGGATATGATGAAGGTCTAGAGGAGGGAAAATCATATGATTAATGTTTTCCTCGGGATAAGTTTATCCTTGGGAGGCATAATGGCTACATCTGACAGCGGAACAAAGGGAAGAAAGAAGGTTCTGTGAGAAAGAGTGGGGAAGGGAATGCAAAATGATAAGATCGGGGGTGCTCATGTAGTTGTAGCATGTTTGGATTAGTGGAAAACCTGCAAAAAATGAAGCATAATAACTTGTAATCAGAATTAAAAGGAGTTTACAGAGGGATTTAGAAGGTTTAATAGTGATAAAACATGGTTCTGTTGATGGTGCGGGTTAACAGATAGGTAATCAAATTCATAATGAAAATATGGAGGGAAATTATTTAAGTGGCTAACGACTAATGAGGATGCAGCGGAGGAGTGGTGTGCAACGGTCATCAAGGTAAGCAGTAAATGGAAACAAATTTCTGAGGGGGGTAAGATGGTTTACGGTTTTGCACCTGGGGGGTCTGAAATCACGTGGGGATGACATGTATTAGCAGGCGGTTTCGAAATATAACTCTTTTCGGACCCCCCCTCCCCCCTCCCTCGGTGATAAGGCTCGGATGGTGGAGCAGGTCCAAAAGGCCATACAAGCCGTTTGATGCTGACAGATGTGAAGATGATCGTCGGATATACAGGAATGTGTGAGGATGGTAGAAGTGTTGATGTGGATGGTGGGGTCGGTTTTATTAAATAAAGTGTCGGGATATTATGAAGGGAATGATTTAGGTAAATATAAATAAAGGGAAATGTCAAGATATATGATTAAGGGAAATGAAATGAGGTGGTATGTATGGCGGGGGTGTGATAATATGGTTTAAAAATTAGGATATGAAATTAATAATTAATATTTAAACCATACAAATATCTATTTTTTGTGGGCACATTTAGACTAGCAGCCAATCAAATTTTATAACATAATGAAGCTTTAATTTTTCTTTTTCCTTCCCTAACATTCCATTTTAATTTTCCTTTTTTATTTAGTGCAGCTAACACCTATCATTTTATTGATATGGATGGCAACAAAACATAATAATTTTCCTAAGATTTTTTAACTTTTTTCATTATTTTGCATCCATATCCTACCTTAACATTTTCAAAATTATTTGACTACTTATGCTAACTTATCAAAACTAGCAAATGTTACAACACACTATCTCATTATTTTTCCCAAAATTTGTAGGGAAATATTTTCAAGAGAGATACCATACCAACATTCTCATAAGAAGCTATTATTTTACCTATGGAAGGTACACTAAAAATGGTATTGAATCAGAAGCATAAAATGAAACTTGGTCTACAGTAACTATTTTCCCTTGTTGAGGACATCATAATACATGCAAGAGTGAAGAAACCACTACTGACATGGCGTAGGTCTAGCTACAACCTAGGAAAATGTTATAGTCAAGTTGTGCATCAATGAATTCTACTTCAATAGTAATTATTTTACCTTCTAATTTCATAGATGATGCATTTAAAATCTCATAGGATTTTAATCCTCTTTCGTCAAAATATTTTAAGGTAGTAGGTGATTGATTAATTGAAGGAGAACCCAAGGCTTTCAAACAAGATACATACATAATGCACGTAGAGGCTCCTTTGTCTATAATGGTATGGAAAAAAAATAAAAAATAAAAAATAATAATAATAATAATAAATAAAATAAATAAATGCCTTGTTCAACACCTTGAATTTGAAAATAAATTTGATGTGGGAGTCTAGGTAGATGATCTTATAGATCAAACCTATAATTCTCAAATCCGGTGAATCAGTTCCACCAATAGTGGATAAAATTAATTTTCGTTGCACGAGAAAATTTGAAGGACTTAGAGGTCTGACTTTACAGAAGAGGCTTGAGCCAAATATTCAATAATATTATAATTTTTAGAAGCCCTATATGCATACTAAAATGACGTACGAATGACATCTTTAGGAAGTGGTCGAATCATTGTTTCGGAAGTTAATTATTTGATATGTAGAGGATCAGAAGGAGGTGGAACTGATGTGGAAGGTTGATGTATAGCACTTCTATTTGGAGGATTTGGAGAACCATATCTTTGTATCTTCTAGTCACCAAAATTTTCTCTTCACACATCATCATGATGTCAGTAGAGTTTTCAGAAGAGGATTTTTAATTTATCATAAAGCATCATTGTTCTTTACCTTGATAGTTACATTTCTTCAATAACATGTTGCATTCACCCCAAATAATTATACCTTTTTACATCTCTATATTATTATCCATCATAATATGAAACTATGCAGAAAGAAAAATTCCATCATCATCATCATTTGAGCAATAGAAAGTAAAATATCAAAGGAAGAGAAGCATGAACATATAGCGACACGAGGATTGGTCTGAGACTAAGGAAAAACCCACTACGTGGAAAACCCTTAGAAATTCATATTCTTAGATCATAATCAAATGATTCAAAAAAAAGAGTACAATGATCCATAGTTACATATATTTACAATGAAGAAAAAAATGCCATACACGCAATAAAACCATACCCACAATTCTATATGAACGAAACTGAATCCGAGAATTGAAATGCACTGACACTGGTTGTAGTAAACTAATGAATACGGTCGATACTGAATGAGTATTGTAGATACATATTGTGGCGGAAACAAACATATATGATATACAAATTAGAATATGTATAATACCAAAACACGAATTTTATAGATCACCAATTGATCTCAACTCTGAAGTCCTAGATCTGAATCCAGGAGACTGTCAATGACAGTTCTGACGCAATTATGACTAAACGACTGATGTCCAAAGGCACTGCACAATCAACTGAAGGTGAACCAAATTATATTTTTCCAATAATTCTCTAAGTTGCGGCCTTAACATGCTCAGCGCATGGTTTTGGGGCTCTGAGCCACTACCATAGCACTTTGTGCCTATGACTCTGGTTCAGATTAGCCCGATCTAACCTTTGAGACTTGCTCATGCCCTTAACAAGTTGAGCTAGCGGCTCTAGGGTCATAGGTCGTGGGCACAACACACCCATCCCGTGGCTTTTCTTACCTAGGCTGCTACCTCAACTCTTCTTTCCTGCGACTTTGCCTTAGATCACCCATATTTGATGCTTGATCACATCTGTGATCTTGACTCTTTACGCGAACTCCTCCTGACATACCTGTGTGAGACAAGACACAAAAATAGAAGAAAAAAATAATGGACACAAATCATAGATCACTTGAGCAAGTGTACAAATGAGCTTGAGGCCATCTCCATTTATAACTTTGTGAGGGACTGCTTGGAGCTTTGACTGGATCAATATGCGGTTAGGCCAACCCATAAAATAATAAAATAATTCATAACATAATTTCTTCTTAACCGATTGGGGCAATCTATAGGTCAATTTTGATCCTCTCTAAAAGAGGAATATAATCAAATGACTTTTCCATAGTGTAATTTGACCCTAGTTGCAAAAAATTAACACTCCCTCTCAACTAGGAAGAATTCCACTTTGCAATATTTTCTTGTAGTTCTCTCCATCATGGTTTCATCACAACTCAACTCCATCTGTTGATATCTTATCAACAATCAATATGCCATTCTTTTATCATCACATGTCATCACTAAACATCTTTGTCATGCAATTGTCATGTTGTGAGCCTTTCTCATTACAAATCATCAATGAACTCTTCATGTTTATTTCTTCTTGTCTCTTGATTGTTCCTTCTTGTATGTTGAACATTCTTGTACCTAGAAGAAGAATTTTTCATCGAAGGGGGGCTTGGGTTTCCACCCTTCATCCATCAAGCTATCATTCCAGAATCTTTGCCATTGAGTTACTACCTGGAATATCATCATCGGAGAGCATATCATTAGGAAGAACATATTAACCTGTAACTGTATCGAGGATCACATGTTGACCTGGAATATCATGGGGGAGGTATACCTCTACAACCCCATATCTAAAAATTGGATATCCATCCATGCAAGGGATATTATCTCATACCTGTAATTACATTTGGGAGTGCACTCTCAACACGGAACCACATAGAGTTATCTCAACTCATCCTATTTCTTATTGATCTTCCCATCGATGACCCTAAATATTCATGTGGTAGAACACCTGCATCATAATCTTTCTTGGATGAAATACCCAACTTACCAAGAGGTAAGGATCAAACACCTCTAATCCTTTGCAATCAGTTTCCAAATAGAGAGGGGTAATCTTGACAAGCCCTACTTGTGGGTGTGATGCCAACTAGAGTATACTCTACAACGATGAAAGGTGGGGTAGATACTCGACTTGTCAAAATGGACAAGCATCACACACATCCCATGAGTGACGGATAAGGGAGAAACATCTATGACCCTATTTTCTAGATTTCCCTCAACCCCAGGAGCCCTTCATCTGAATTCCACACCTTGGTAGCTCAGACAGGGAGGAAGAGCTAGCTCAGTGTCCTCGATCAGCACTGCTCTCCTCTAGTATATGTTGATTCTTGTTCCTATAGGACATCAAATCAAGTGTTATTTTAGAATATATATAATAATGTAAATCACAACAAGATAGAAATCATAAAAAAATTCCATAATCATCCTCCCTTTCATGGAGGTGTAAAACACACATGGATATTATAATCATCCTCAATCTCACAGAGGTTACGTGGATACTATAATCATCCTCCCTCTCACATAGGTTTCAATCACAAGCCTCAAATTGTCTCAAACATCTGCACTATCTCAATAAATGGAGAAAACATAGTCCCAAATATATGTATTTTGGATTATTTTTCATCATAGTGTATCCATGTCTTATCCAGGTCATGCTTGATCAACATTCTAAGGAGCTTCTACATCATGCCTCAAATCTAGCCTTTCTAGCAGCAATGTACCCAACCTCGGTCATGATATGGACCTCTCGTCCAAGATATCAAGGCAGATCTCATACTAAGGTAGCATCCAAATGTGTTCGTCAATACTAATCCCAAACATCATCAGCATCTACAAATCATGGGAGAAATATCTCAACCTTTAAGAGTAGAAAAAATAAAAGATGTTTGGTGGAAATTCTGAGTGAAGTAGCTCAATCATTAATTCAATCATGTTCTACACATATCATATATAGATGGACGTTCAAAATAGAACATCAATGCTTCAACCAACTAACAGATGCCATGTCACATTTAGTCAACATTTGAACTTTAAATCAGAGTGTCCAAGGATTTACATTACATAAATACATTTCAACAGTCTTGCAATATGGAATTTATTTCTCAAATTCCATAAATCAATTCATCATGCCATGAGACATCATTAAGATATTCAAAAGTCATCTCCCTCTTACTTAGATTTTCAGGGACTCATCACCAGTCAAGGATAGAGTATCAGTATGTATAATAAAATCCATAATCAATATCAAGGCCGTACCTTGGAACTCATTATCCTAACTTAACCATATAAGAGAAAAATATAAACAAATCTGAAGCAAGGAGCTTGCATCATGCAGCACTCTCTACAAGAATAATACCTTACCATGCCAACATAGCCAACCTTACACAAATCAATTTTGTGTTAACAAAATCATCTCATTAGAATTCAGTCAAAACCATTATCAAATACATTGATTTCATAGTACCAATTCTTTCAACGAGAGATAGGTAACACAGATATCAACTCTTGACTTCATTTCATGTCAATCTCTCGATTATGTCATTTAATCATGCCATTTTCATCATTATATGCAAGTGCATTCACATCAAGGTTAATTCATGCATTTTCATCTTAAGTCACAACAACCATTGCGCTAGGAACAAGCAGGCCAATACAGAACCATATGTTTGTATACGACATTGAAAGTCATTATGCCCACTTAACATAGTCATATGGGAAAACCAGATCAAATCATGCCAAATCCAAATGCGTGATCGTGGTAAGATCTATAATTCTATACATATCTCAATCATTAAGCATCATGTCAAAAGTTCAAAATAAATCAACCAAAAACATGTAGCACACTCCTTAAACATAATGAAATATCCATATGAATGTCTCAATACACACAATTTTGGTTCAAATATACAAACTTTCCCAGCTGACAGTTATTACTGGCATCTGCAATACATATGCAGAAATAACATCTTCCAAGTGACCATATGATTTCATGCACAATTCCAACAATTCTAGAAATCAGTTCACAGCGGTAAGACAAATCAAAGATCCATGGATTCGAAGTATGGGCTGAATTCATTGCATAGAACTTGAATTTTGTTTTTCTCAGGCATAGTCACATCCATGAGCCTTCCTTGGCGTGAATGAGCCTCATATCAATTTCAAACATTCATAAATCATATTTCAATAAAACTGTTGTGAAACCAGCTCCAAAAATAGAATAAAAGGTATATCAACACCTTAGAAATAAGCCACTTCGAGGGGGAAACCTCCAATACATTACATGAAAGAAAAAATCTTGGATGATACAAATTACAAAACCTCCTTTCCATATATAGGAGTCCATGGGGCCACAATGTAATCCTAGTGGGGCCACAAAGTAATCCTAGCTGACCTAACAATAATAATTTAAGGGCACAATAATAAAAATATGGGGGTTACAAGGGTACAATAATAACAATAAAGGGGTTACACTAAAAACAATAAGGGACTATACTAGTAATATAGGGACCTAACATGCCCCTCTCCTTCAAAAAAGTGTTGTCCTCAACACTTGAGTAGCTTTGGGTGCTTCTGTATAAAATTCTCATCCTCCCATGTATAATCTTCCACTTGATGAGATACTCTGAAATGGATCAATTTCGTAGCTATCGAATTCTTGTTTCCGTGACCACTTCAGGTTCCAATATGATTTTTCCTTCCTCATCAAGTTTTGGAAATATTGTTTGAACTGGAATATTTTCACCTATAACCTTCTTTAAGCATGAAACATGGAAAACTGGATGCACTCGTGAAGAAGCAGGAAGCTCCAATTTGTATGCCATAGTACCAATCTTTTGCAACACCTAGTAAGGACCATAGTACTTTGGCGATAATTTATTATCCTTCTTAGCTTGCTTGAGGGACATTTGTTTGTATGTTTGTAGCTGTAAAAATACCAAGTCTCCTACATCAAAACATCTCTCGTTGCGATGTTGAACTTCCTGTTGTTTCATTCGATTTTGTGCCAAATTCAGGTTATCCTTTAAGAGTTGGAGAACTTCTTGTTGATGCTCAATGTGATCTTCCACTGCTTGAACCTTCGAATTTTCTCTTAAAGATGATGTGATGGATTGTGGATGATATCCATAAAGTGCCATAAATGGGGTCATTTTTGCTGCAGTATGGAAGGAAGTGTTATACCACCATTCAACGAGAGGTAACCACTTGACCCATTGTGTTTGTTTATCAGATACAAAAAAAACGAAGATGTATTTCCAAAAATTTATTTACTATCTCAGTTTGACCATCAGATTGAGGATGATAAGATGAGCTATGAGCTAATTGAGTACCCAAACAAGAAAATAACTCCGTCCAAAAATTTCCAGTAAAAATGGGATCTTTTTCGCTCACAATAACCCTTGGGTTCCCATGTAGCTTTTGAATTGTGTCCATAAATGTAGTAGCAACTGTACTTGGTTTAAATGGATGAGATAATGCACAAAAGTGTGCATATTGGGTAAGTCTATCAACTACCACCATGATGACACTCTTAACTTCGGACTTAGGTAAACCTGTGATAAAATCCATTGAAATCTGCTCCCAACGTTGACTTGGAATGGATAAAGGTTGTAGAAGACCCGGGGTCTTAACTGTCTCAACTTTATTATACTGGAAAACCAAACATTCCGCCACAAACTTTTAAATATCAGATTTAAGGCCATCCCAAAAAAATTCTTTCTTCACCCATAAGGAATCATTTTCCAACTAAATGTATTAGATGTACTAGGATCTCGCTGCAACTTTTGAATGAGTTTCCACGCTTCTTCATCCTTCTTCCATTAATCTCTTGCTTCGGTTATCCAATCTGTTTGGATAATAGAAATGACATAAAGCAAATGCTTCCACCTCTTCATTCTTTCTTAAGAGTGCATCTGCAACAACATTTAGCTTCCTTTTTTTTAGATTATTTCAAAGTCATAACCCAACATATTTGTGACCCATTTTTGCTACTCTTCTGAAGATATTATTTGTTCCAAAAAGTGTTTAAGACTATCATGATTAGTTTTTACCTTGAAGTGTCTTCCCATTAGGTAAGTACGCCATTTCTTTAGTGCATGTAGTATTGCTAACCTTTCCTTCTCATAAATAGGTTTCTGTAAATACTTTCCTTTGATTGGACGACTTTCAAAAGAAATGGGTCTTCCTTCTTGCATTAAAACAACATCAATTCCATTTCCTGAGGCATCACATTCCACAATAAAGGTTTTTGTGAAGTCTGGCGTAGCTAAGACCAGTGTTAGGCACAGTGCCTCTTTAAGATGTTCAAAAGCCTTAGTTGCTTCAGGATTTCATGAAAATGCATCTTTCTTCAATAATGTTGTTAGAGGTGCTACTATTCTCCCATAATTCTTAACAAACTTGCGATAATACCCTGTTAACCCAAGAAATCCTCACAACTGCTTTATGGTTATGGGGAATTTCCATTCCTTAATGGCTTTAATTTTTTTAGAGTCTACCTTAACACCCTCATGAGATACAATATGACCCAGATATTCCACCTCTTGTACTCCAAAGAAACATTTGGATGTTTTTGCATATAATTGCTTCTCCTGCAATAGTTTGAGCACCCTGTCAACATGTTCAACATGATCCTTCCAAGACCTGCTGTAGATTAGTATATCATCAAAAAATACTAGCACAAAATTTCTAAGGAAGGGTTTGAAAATGGAATTCATCAACCCTTGAAATGTAGAAGGTGCATTGGTAAGGCCAAAAGGCATGACCAAAAATTCATAATGACCCTCATGAGTTCGAAATGTTGTTTTCGGAATATCTTCAGTCTTCATTCTAATTTGATGATATCCTGAACGAAGATTCAACTTGGTAAAGTAAATTGCTCCATGTAATTCATCCAATAATTCATCAATCACAGGAATGGGAAATTTATCTTTAATGGTGAGCTTATTGAGCTCCCTATAATCCGGACACATTCGCCATGATCCATCCTTCTTGTGTACGAATACTACAGGAGCAGAGAAAGAACTTTGACTGGGTTGAATTATACCCGCCTCTAACATTTCTGCAATCATACGTTCAATTTCGCTCTTTTGGAAGTAAGGATATCTATAAGGCCTGATGTTTGGAGGAACACTTCCTGGAATCAAATGAATAGCATGATCATGATCATGAATAAGTGGGAGTCCTTTGGGAGTTTCAAACACCTTGGAATGATTGTCCAAGACTTGTTGGAGATCTGCAGAAATAGATGATTTTGATGTCGGAACTTCTAGTGAGCATAATTGTGCAATTACGCCTCGTTGTTCTTTCTTTAGAATATTTGTCATGACATTAGAGCTTATTATCCTTCCCGGCTTCCCTTCAATACCCCGTAATTCGACTTCCTTTCCTTCTGAAAAAAATTTCAAGAAAAGTTCTTGAAAATTAAAAGCTACCGTCCCCAAAGATTGTAACCATTGTACTCCTAGTACAACATCAGCACCTCCCATAGGAATGGAAAGCATTGGATTATTCAATACATATTCCCCCATGGTTAGCTTGATATTATGGCATTTTCCAGAGCAATTTATAGTTCCTCCATTTGCAACCATCACTTGACATTCTGGTGGTGGGTATAGGAAACAATTTAATTCCTTGGCTACCTTACAATGAATAAAATTATGGGTGCTACCTGAATCAATCAACACTATTACCTTTTTCTTCTTGATTTGTCCTTGTATCTTGAGAGTTTGAGGAGTGGTAATTCGTGCCAGTGCATTACATGATATGGTCAGATTCATTTCTTCCTCTTCTAGGGCTGGTTCCTGGTGTATATCCTCTTCTTGTTCATTTTCTTCTTCCTCTTTACAATCTATGTAAAATAATTTCTTCTCAGCACACTTATGACCTTTAGTGTATTTGCTATCACAACTGTAGCAAAGCCCTTTTGCTCTTTTTTCTTCCAATTTTTATGGTGTCAACCTTGTAGGTTGTGGAAATCTAGACATAGCAACACTTCCTTCTTTATAGAATTGAGTGGTAGGCTTCCTTGTCGCCATAATTTTACATTCAACTTTTCTTGCCAACCTGAATGCCTTCTCCAATGAATCAGGTTCCAAAACACGAACTTCATGTTGGATGTTATCCTTTAGAGTACCTAAGAAGAGATCAATCATGTGTTCCTATGGAATATTAGTTACCCTTATATTCAATTTTTGGAAGTCCTCAATGTGCTGCCCCACTAAACCCTTTTGTTTGAGATTTATCAATTGGCTAAAGAAGGTGTTGCTCTTTGTATCCTCATAATGTGCTATCATTTCCTCCGTAAAAATTGATCAAGTGACAATTTTTTTACGGGAGCAAAGCCATCGATACCATACAAATGTATTTTGTTCTAAATGTAAAGTTGCAATGCGTACCTTTTGTGTGTTTTGCACATTATGGAGATCAAAATATTGCTCCATCCGTAGTATCCATGTTACAGGATCCTTTCCATCAAACTTCCTCATATCCATTTTTGGAATATGGTGGTTCTTCCCTCCAACATTAGAGTTTATGAAATCACGATTAACATTTATTTTGTTCTCATCATGAGTTTCCTCTACTGCCTTTTCACCATTATGAAACATTTCTTGTATCAACTTTGTCAAAACTTCCATGTCTACTTTTAGATCATTCTTCATGTTTTCCATCTTAGCTTCCATTTCATCCATCTTAGATTCCATGCTAGCTTCCATGCCATTATTCAAACCATCCATATTAGATTCCACGCCTTTCTTCAAACCATCCATCTTAGTTTCCATGCCTTTATTCAAAACTTCCATGTTATTTTTTGTTGCTCTTTGCGAGAGCGAAATTTGTTGCACTTTCTCTTGTAATTTTGATATGTCATGTTGTCATTCTTCATCTTCATGAGTCATAGTAGCGCCTTCTAAAGGTTTAAATGGTGTTGAATTATTTTTAAGGGCCATTTTAGAATCCAATATTGATATCTATTCTACAATATGCCCTTGGAATCAATTCAAGTTGATTCTTCAAACAAGACTTATGCAATTCAGGAAAAAAAACATACACACCTTTTACTTGTTTTTGAGGAGCTCAATATTGAAATTGACTTATCTCTATACTTTCAAATCCTAAATATCTAAAATTTGGCCATGTAATATTCCTCTAAAGCTTCTTTTAAATGCCACAGGTCTGACTTGATTTGGATTCTTCAAGGAAAAGTTATGTCCAGTCTCCCACAATGACCTAATTATGGACTAGTTCAGTAGAGAAAAATTGTACGACTTGCCACGTGTCATTGTTTTTGCTCCTTTGGCTCTGAAATTTATAGACACAAAACTACATTCTGTGTACTTCCAGTCACTTTTTACATAATTCCAATCTGATGCTCAGAGAGAGAGCTATGAATATTTTCCCACGATCACCTCTTTGAGATAAAATTTGGGAGCTTGAAAAAGACCTAACTTCCACAGATCATATCTCCAAAAATGTTTTGAACCAAGCTCTAAAATTTTTCAATGATGTGCCTCAGGATTTTAGATTTGCGCTCTAAAATGTTTAGCATCTGAACCTTCATATAAAAAATGTTATAGCGAAAAGTCCAAGATGACCTTTTTAAGTGAAATTCAGGAGCCTGCAAAACACTTTAACTTCCACAGATCATATCTCCGAAATTATTGTGAACCTAGCTATGAAATTTTGCGAAAATGTTCCTTAGGATTGCGGCTTCGTACTCTAAAAATTTCCACTTCTGAACCTTCGTAGAAAAAAAATTATAGCAAAAATTCCACGATGACCTGTTTGGAGCAGCGAAACCCTAGAATCCAAAGCTCTGATACCAAATGTTGTGAAACTAACTCCAAAAATAGAAGAAAAGAGATATCAACACCTTAGAAACAAGCCAATTCAAGGGGGCAACCTCCAATACATTACATGAATGAAAAATTCTTGGATGATACAAATTACAAAACCTCCTTTCTATATATAGGAGTCCATGGGGCCATAATGTAATCCTAGTGGGGCCACAATGTAATCCTAGCCGACCTAACAATAAAATTTAAGGGAAAAACAATAAAAACATGGGGGTTACAGGGGTACAATAATAACAATAAAGGGGTTACACTAACAACAGTAAGGGACTATACTAGTAATATAGGGACCTAACAAAAACATATACTAGAAACATGAAAAAGAATGTTTTAGGAGATAGGTTCTCCCTCTGAATGAGAATCCACTTCATTCATGTCTAAAAATTGTCTTTACAGGGATCATGCAATAGAAGATCTAATAGATCATAAACACATATCTATCATGATCATCAATATCATGCCATAAAAATTTCATCAAGGGTTGGACTTGAAATATCATGGCAACAAGCTGATGTGAAAACACAATCTTATGATCCCAATAACAATACATCAAGTTTAGAGCATTTAATTCCACTGCATGTTGTAATTGCAAATAATCAAAGATATGAAACATCAATCTCATAGATATTCCTTTATTATCACGATTTCCAATACCATGCATATCATAATCAATAGGATCACGCTATATTATTCAATGTACCAATGAAATGCAATCACTCTTTTTCCATGAGCTTTCATCATGCTTAGCATTATCAATACCATATAAAGGAGGTAACCTTTTATAACATATATTATTTGTATCAAGAGTCAAGAGTACCATATAGTAGAGTGAGAATCAAGATCTCAAAAAAAATAGATGTTAGCCACACATCAAGATATCCCACTATATCCAAGATCATAAATCACATCAGGTACTCTTGTAGAATCAAGAAGGTCATCATGATAAAAAAATTCAATAATAGGTGCACCATCACTCTTATATCTGCATGCATGAGCCATCCGAGAAGGAGGCATTCTCAATATGTCGTAGGGTTTACCTAGCCATACAATGATGTATCTGAATCATAACACTAACATAATATACCATGCATGCGTTATGGTATTACCTATGTACCTTCACATAGGCAGCTTGTAGTGCTCAAGAGCCTCTTTACCTTTTCCATATCCAACCATCTTTCATTTTCCAGATCTAGCTGCATTTCCAAATCTAGCCAACTTTCCTGCATTTCTCGATCTAGCCATATTTTCTGAATTTCCAAAGATCCTCGAGAGGGATCCAATCTTCACATCTCATCACGGAGGTTAGATATCTCCAAGTGCTCAAATATACATGCAGGAAGTAATACTATAAATAATAATCATAAAAATCAGATCCATAAGCATAAACAAGAGTAAGGGTTATAAGTCAAGGAATACTTATCTTCAATGAGAGAAGATCATATTCTTCTTGAACCAACATTAAAGAGTTGGCCATAGATCATAAAACAAGGTTTCCTTAAATTAGAAAACTTATCAATAACCAGGTCATTTTTCAAATCGATCCCAAGTACTTTAGTATATTTACAAAGGTTATGCGAGATTTTCATATACCAAATCTTAATATTTTATCATAAACCATGGTTTCTTCTTATATCGTCATCAAATTATTCAGAAAAAATAGTACAATGATCCATAGGTACATATCTTTACTATGCATAAAACAAATGGCATACACACAATAAAACCATACCCATAATTATGCATGAAGGAAACTGAATCAAAGAACTAAAATGCACTGACATTGGCTGTAGTAAATTGATGAATATGGTCGATACTAAATGAGGATTATAGATACATATTGCACCATAAACAAACATATCTGATATACAAAGCAACAGATTTATAATACCAAAACACAGATCTGATAGATCACCAAGTGATCCCAAATTTGAAGTCCTAGAGCTGAATCTAGGAGACTGTCAATGATTGTTCTGACACAATTGTGACTAAATGACTGATGTTTGGAGGCACTATGCAATCAACTAAAGGTGAACCAAATTATATTTTCCTAGTAATTCTCTCAGCTAAAGCTTTAACATTCTCAATGCATGGCTTTGGGGCTCCGAGTCGCTACCACAACACCCAATGCCCGCAGCTCTGCTTCAGATTAGCACGATCTGACCTCTGAGATTGGTCGTGCCCTTAACAAGTTGAGACATTAGCTCTGGGTTCCTAGGCCACGGGCACAACACACCCATACTATGGTGTTTCTTACCTAGGCCGCTACCTTAAATCTTCCTTCCTGTGACTCTACTTCATATCACCCAGATCTGATGTGTGATCTCGACCCTTTGCGCAAGCTACTCCTAACGTACGTGTGAGCCAAGATGGATGCAAATCATAGATTGCTTGAGAAAGTGTACAAATGATCTTGAGGTTGCCTATATTTATAAATTTGTGAGGGACTACTTGGGGCTTTGACCGAATCAACATGCGGTTAGGTCGACCCATAAAATAATAAAATAATTCATAACTTAATTTCTACTTAACTGATTGGGGTAATATATAGTTCTATTTTGATCCTCTTGAAAAGAGGAATCTAATTAAATTATTTTATTAATAATCTAAGTTTTCCATAGTGTAATTTGACCCTAGTTGTAAAAATTAACAAGGAGGATTGCTTTTGTCCAACGATTTATGTCTCATAACCAGGGAAAGGGCACGCTAAAACAACAAGTGTGGAAGTACCTTGAAGAAATAAATTAACTTCAACATAATGTGGACATTATTTGGTATAATGATCCTCATTAAAAATGATACAAGGATACTGTGGTTTACATTTCTCATCAGGAGATTGGGTTTTTTTTTTTGTTTTTCCTATTGAGGGGAATTTTTTTTTGCTTTTCCTTTACCCATATTTTTACTTCCATTTTGTTGATATTTATCAATTGATGATGATTGAACTTCATTAATCTCTGACATATTAATAAGAGTAGTAGTAACAAGAGGTGATTTTTGACCTTCAACAGTGGTAGTAGACATAGTATTAGAATGGTTGAACGGTTTACTCATCGATTTTTTATTAATAGAACCAATCACACCATCAGCAGTGTGAGATTTTGTAAGAGCTAATGGAATAGTATTCGATGGATGAGAAACATTAGGAATTTTATCACACAACATGGCATATTGTGAATAAAAAATATCTAGATATTGGGTATGACCAATAAAGGCTACTCCTCGGTAACAACTCCACCATTGGAAACATCTTCAATAATAGTAGGAAGTAATGACTTAACAAACCATTATGCTAGTAATTGATCTGGAATATAACCTTTAACTAGATGACGACAATGTCTCCACTCATGTATGTGTTTGGAAATATGTGTGTATTATGACTGTCATAATCAATTTAAAAGTTCATTATGAATTTCATATCGAATTGGTAGTTGAAAATACGTCAAAAGTGTTTCTATGAAATATTCCAAATTACGAAAGGATTCTCACAGTAATTCGATTTACCACTTATCTACAAGACTAGTCATAGTCCACAAGAAAAGATGTAGTCAAATGGAATCATCATTCAGGAAGTTAGATGAGCACCATAAATGATAATCCATCACATGATTTGATGGGTATTCTCTAGGTTTACAATCAAATTTTTTTATATCTCTTGGTAACTTCCTAGGAATAGCTGACCATAAATGATAATGATAAATTGGATCATTGGTAAGCCAAGATAAACCTAGTGAATCTAACGCATCAATAAATGGTAATTGTCGATTGAAATCAAGTTTAGGATAGTAGTAGCCTTGTAGCTAAATTACAACTACTGGAAGAGGATACCCAAGATATCCTGGAATAGGTTGTGCCATAGGCATTTGCATTCCACCATGATAAGTTGAAGGAGGAAATCTAGGGTAACCTAGAGCCGGTTGAACTGTAGGTGGAACTCCTTGGAAAGGTTAACCTATTTTTATTTGAAGATAACCTTGATATGTAATTTTGGGTATACCATGAAAAGGTTTCTCAATGGGTATTTGAGGTGCATCATGAATAGGTTGAGCAGTAGGAATCTGGGGTACACCCTTAATAGGTTGACCAAAAGGAATCTGTCAAATTTAGATAACAATGGTATGTTCTATGTTTAATCACTATTTACTTCAATGCTCCTTATTATCCCAATATAAATTTCCAATTTAAAAATCACATTATCTTATTCAAATTGATAGTAAATGCAGATAGAACATAAACAAAAGTGCAGAAGACAAGCCAAGACAAGAGGACAGAATATTTGGTGGATGCCAGGGAAAAACCATAATGTGGGGAAAACCCTTTCATCAAATTATTCTTATTATTCTTCAATAGTTCAACAGAGAGAGTACAAATGTAAAAATGACTTGCCAAAAAATTGTCCTATCAAAATCAGCAGTCAACTACATCCCTAACCAAAAAGTCAATGCTGGTCAAAGTGGTTCCAAAATGTCCTCCAAGTAGCTCGATCAACAGTAGTCCAATTTGGCCTTCCAAGAGGGTCAAAGTCAACCCAAAATAGTCTAGTCAAACCCATTCAAATGTTGTTGTAAAATTTTTCGGTCAAAACTAAAGTCAACTTTGAATTCAACCCTGGTCAAATAGCTTCAAATGCATTGAAAATAGTGCCAATAAATGCATCCTTTAAAAATTGAATTTTTACCCATAAATCGAAGTCAATGGAGGTGTTTTGACCCTTGTTCAACGCTAGTCAATGCATTCGTCAAGGTTGGTCTGTTTGCTGGAATCTCACCTTGCAATTTCATCCTTTTGTTTCACATGTGTGAGTTAGAGAGGTTGCTCCAAGTTGTACGAACCAACAAGGAGAGGAGAGAGAGATGAATGTTGAGATGAGATGATGTCCAAATGAGGAGAAGGCCACTTCTATTTATACTGTGGAGACACATCTATTGGGATTCATGAGCCTCCATTTGACTCAGGTCGACCTCAAAAATTTGCACATGTGTGAATAACAAATTCAAAATCACACTTCTGCTCGTCCGAATAAGATGATCTTTAGATAAATATTGCACCTCTCAAAAATATTAATCCAACAAAAATATCATCTTAATCATATGATCTGTCCAAGGTGGATTTTGGCCCTAGTTTCCAATTTAATACTACCTCTCAACTACAAATAATTTCACCTGCCAATCCATCTTCCAACCTGTACCATATATGTCATCCCTTCTCTTCTCTACCCTACTCTGCTCTGCTATGTTGAACCATGAAGAAATAATGAAGAATAATTGATCGAGAGTGAGTCACAAGACCTTTCCACTATCCAATGACCCAATTCAGTCAAGAGGTAGAACCTCAATTGATGTCAGATCAAGATGTTTGAACATTATGCATCCTAGCATAGAGAGTACGTCAATACATGATGCGTCCATTGGTAGTGATATGGTCGTTATCCTCATTGGCCAGATGAGAGCTACTTCCCATGATTCTCGGAATACATGGGTAGGATGTATTTTGGGGCATCAATAGGAGAAGGTGAACCACTCATACTGCTCATATTCCATAGGAAAAGATGAACCACTCATACTGCTCATATGCCATAGGAGAAGATGAACCACTCATCCTATGCATATATCAATTGTAGGGGAAGGTGAACCACTCACCCTACACACATGCCAACCATCATGGGGTATCACAAGGGATGGTGAACCACTAACCCTATACATAACGCACCACTAGGGGAAGATGAACCACTCACCCTATGGTCGCTCATATCTCTAAGAAGTACCCCAAGACTCTAGGAGCTCCCGGAGCTCAGTTTCCAACTCATGCGGGACCCTCATAGGAGGGGCTTTCCACAAATCCAAGTCACTGATGAAAGGTTAAGAATTTTACCTTCCCCAAGGGCTTTGTGAGAATATATTTGACCTACTCATCAGTCATGATGTGATGGAGCCTTATTGATGCAGGGGCATTAGACACTAACCAGCAATGTAGGAGGTTTTGTCCACATGTTGTGGCTAGTAGGGGTCGAGAATATTTGAACTGTAACAGCTAGGTGCCAATACCTCAGCTGACTGTATCATTTAGATCAGTTAGAATCATAGAAGTCGAATAGTTCAGTTAGTCTATCTGTCATATTTGAGTTAGTTGAATTATTTTAATTAGGCTGTTGATTTTCTAAAATGGTCCTCGCAGAGGAACTGAATAGACAAATGTTTATGTATATAAATGTAATCCCTCGGATGTATTAAGGGGGGGAGAAGAGAAAAGGAAGAGATTCCGCGATAAAACTCTGTGTATTGAGCAATTGCTTCCGGTTGAATAAACTTCAAGTCCCGTTGATTTCCAACTATCTGAATTTATAATTGTGAAGAATTGTTTAACTGTGGGGCAATTGTGTACTGGTAATTATGTTTCTCTGTCTTTGATTTCCCGTAAATTGTTTGGATGAACCCTGTGAATTCACCCCACTCGCAAGCGAGATCGGAGTAGGGGAGCCATTGTCGTCGAGCTCTGTTTTATGATAATAGAAATCCCGCTCAATAAAGAGAATTACATTTGTTTGTTGGTAATTAGAATTCCCAACCCGAGTAGCAAACCTGAGTTGAGGCATACAAAGGAGAGCGTAAACCCGACGTGAACCTTGGTCAAGCCCTGTACTAAAACCACGAGCGGATTTGCGGAGGTGGATTGCCCATATCGCACTGCTTTTGCGGGTTGAGTGGTATTCCCAGAATTGGAGCGATTCCATAGAACTGTCGACGCATGGCAAGGGTGGACCCACGAAAACCGTCGTTCAAAGCACACCATCACGTGTTAACGTTCATACCAGGATGCCGAGCGATATGCGTACACGCCGTTGATTTGGGAAAGAGCCATCGAACGGTGGTCGCTTACTATAGATGCGTGGAAGATAACGAGGGTGTCGACATTAATATAAAGTTTCGAAGATTTAAACATTGGTTATAAGGTTGGCAGTATAATATAAAGCCGAAAGATTTATTTAACTTTTCAAATGGTAGTCAATGATATTTATTTATCAAATTCCTCGAATTTGATAAATAACATCCGAACAAAAAAAGAAAGAAAGTAGGCCACGTGGAGTAGGGAACGAAATTCCCAAGGAAATGCTGACAAAGCCATGTCTACAGTTAACCATCTCTCCTTAGGGGTCCGAATTCAGTTTTGTTGTGTAATTTGTGGTATCAGAGCTATTGTTTGAAGTTGTTTTATTGACATGGCAATCCGAGTTGGTAGAGGTGCTGGCAAAAGGAGACCTGTTGCCAACGCAGAGGTGTTGGGGATGTTGCAAAGGGTTGAGGCCAGAATGGATGCCATGGAGCAAAGACAACCCGCAGATCCTGAAGACATCAGTGAACCAGAAATAGAAGAAGCTGAAGAAAATGTTGAAATTCCTCCTGACATGAGGCTCCTTAGAACTGTTCTGGGGTCTGTAGTTAATCCCAGAATTGAAGTGTCGAGTTATGCAGGGGGACTGAATCCAGAAGAACTAGTAGACTGGATTAATGAAATGAACAAGTGCTTCGACTATGAAGAGATAAGCGAGGATAAAAAGGTCAAGTTTGCGGTGACAAAGCTGAAAGGGCATGCTACACTTTGGTGGGACTCGAGTGTGTAGAAAGGAGGAGAGTTGGAAAGCAACCTATCAAGAGCCGGACTAAATGATGTACAAATTAAAAGGTAAATTTCCGCTTAGTGATTATCACTGACATTGTATAAGGCAATGCAGAACTCCGAGACAGTGGATGAAACAGAGAAAAGAACAGCTACGTAGGAATTCTACAGAGTCAGCATAAGGGCCGGGGTGGCCATTCCAAGACAATACTGCAGAAGACTGCCAGATATGTGAATGGTCTCAAGCTGGAGATCCAAGATGAGATTGGTCTCCTGTCTCCTAAGACAGTGGAAGAGGCTTATCAGATGGCCTTGAAAGCAGAGGAGAAACTCCTGAGGAAACAGTCTGCCAAGAAAAGAGGTACTTTCCATGGAAAGGGAATTCAGGGTGGTAGAGGGAAGCCTGCTACACCCAGGGATGGAGCTGACAGTAGCTCACCTCAGAATGCATCTACAGAGGATGATGCAAGGGGCAGAAGGGGTTCTTACAGAGGGAAAGGAAGAGGAGGCAGAGACAGAGGCAGGGGTAGAGAGTTGAGGTGTTATAGATGTTAGTAAGTGGTACATAAGCACTATGAGTGTCCAAAGAATGTGGGTGCTAGTCCAAGAAATGCTGTTGTTGCCCAGGCTGGAGAAGAGGCAGAAATTGAAGAAGAAATTCTTCCAGAGAGGGGAGAATCCTTGGTGGTAAATAAGGTCTTTTTGAAGCAATCTAAAGAGGTCACCGAGCCTGCACAAAGGAAGACTTTGTTTAGGAGCATATGCAAATTCCAAGGGAAATGCTGCCAGCTAGTCATTGATAGTGGAAGCACAGACAATCTGGTTTCCACTGAGGTAATAGAGAAGTTGAAGTTGAAGACAAGGGAGCATCCAACTCCCTACAGGGTGTCCTGGCTGCACAAAGGGCACCAGCTGGTTGTAAAAGAGCAATGTGAGATAGAGCTGCAAATGGGAAAATGCAAAGATAAGGTCCTGTGTGATGTAATTCCCATGGATGTGTGCCATATACTGATGGGTAGACCTTGGCAGTTTGACAGAGCAGCAGTGCATGATGGCAAGAAGAACACTTACAAGTTCTTCAAAGATGGGGTACATCATATATTGATACCCATGGAAGAAGGAGAGCCATCCAGCAGAGTGATTGATCCAAAGACCTTGTTGCTGAGCGGGAAGGAATATCTGTAGCAGATAGAAGAAGAAGAGGTAAGCTTTGCTTTATTTTGCAAACCTAAAGTAGTTATTACTTCTACAAAGATTTCTGATTTGCCAGTAGAAATACAAGAGATGTTAGACAATTATTGTGACATCATTGTGGATGATTTACCTGATGAGCTGCCACCTGTGAGAAAGATCAGCCATCAGATAGATTTTATCCCTGGTTCAAATCTACCAAATAAGGCAACCTACAGAATGACTCCCAAGGAAAATGAAGAAATCAGGAGACAAGTACAGGAATTGGTGGACAAGGGGTTGATTAGAGAAAGTTTGAGTCCATGTGAAGTACCAACAGTATTGAGCCCAAAGAAATATGGAGGCTGGAGAATGTGTATTGATTCCAGAGCAATCAATAAGATCACAATCAGGTACAGATTCCCTTTGCCCAGATTTGAGGATTTGATGGACTGTTTGAGTGGTGCTAAATATTTTTCAAAGATAGATTTGAAAAGTGGATACCATCAGATTAGAATAAGAGAGGGTGATGAGTGGAAAACTACCTTTAAAACAAATGAAGGATTATATGAATGGATGGTAATGTCTTTCGGGTTGTCAAATGCACCTAGCACTTTTATGAGACTTATGAATGAAGTATTGAAAGAATTCATTGGTAAATTTGTGATAGTGTATCTAGATGATATATTAGTTTTCAGCAGAACTAGAGAAGAACATTTGAGGCATCTTAATCATGTCTTGAAGAAGCTGCACCAAGAGAAACTGCTGATAATTTTGAAGAAATGCTCATTCATGAAGGAAGAGTTGGTGTATTTGGGTTTTTTTGTTTCTGCAGAAGGATTGAAGATGGACCCAGAAAAGGTTAAGGCAATTGTGGAGTGGCCTTCACCCAGGAATGTTTTTGAGGTAAGAAGTTTCCATGGACTTGCCAATTTTTACAAGAAATTTATAAGAAACTTCAGTAAGATCAATGCACCCATAATTGAAACAATAAAGAAGAGAAAACAACCATTTAAGTGGACTGCTGAAGCAGAAAGAAACTTTAAAGTTTTGAAGCAAAAGATAACTGAGAAGCCTGTGTTGATTCTGCGTGATTTTACAAAACCATTTCAAGTAAAATGTGATGCCAGTGGAGAGGCCATTGGAGCTATGTTGAGTCAGGATGATAGGCCTATGGCATATTTCAGTGAAAATCTGAATGACACCAGAAGAAATTATTCCTCTTATGAGAAGGAATTCTATGCAATTGTCCAGGCACTGAAGAAGTGGAGACATTACTTGATGTCCAGGGAATTTGTATTATATCCTGACAATCATGCTTTGTAGTATATTGTACAGTAGCCCAAGTTGAAACATAAGCATGCTAAATGGGTTGAGTATCTCCAAGGTTTTAATTTTGTTTTGAAACATATAAGTGGTCAAGCAAATAAAGTATTTGATGCTTTGAGTAGGAGGCACATGCTTGTTCAAGAAACTAACTTTGAAGTTGTAGGATTTGATTTTCTCAAAGAATTGTATAAAACAGATCCAGATTTTAAAGAAGCATTTGAGGCATGTGGTAACCCTATTTTAACAGATAGAAGTCAGTGGCTGGATTATTTCCTGCAGGAGGACTTGTTGTTCAGAAGAAGCCAACTGTGTGTACCAAGATGTTCCATGAGAGAAAATTTGATCAAAGAGAAGCATAGTGGTGGACTTGTTGGACACTTTGGTACTGATAAGACTTATGAGCAGCTGAGTCACTTCTATTACTGGCCCAGGATGAGAACAGAAGTAGATAAGTTTGTGAATAATTGCAAGATCTGTCAATATTCTAAAGGAAGGAGCCAGAATGCAAGATTGTACACTCACTTGCCTATTCCAGACAGGCCTTGGGACATGGTGAGTATGGATTTTGTTCTAGGATTTCCCAAGACTCAGAGAGGGAATGATGCAGTCTTTTTTGTAGTGGATAGATTCTCCAAAATGGAACATTTCATTCCATGATATAAAACTAATGATTCCACCCATGTTGCTAACTTGTTTTTCAAGGAAGTTGTTAGATTGCATGGGTTTCCCAAGAGTATTGTTTCAGACAGAGACACCAGATTTGTGGGTCACTTTTGGAGGACATTGTGGAAGAAACTTGGTACCAAACTAAGTTTTAGCTCAGCTTATCATCCCCAGACTGATGGACAAACTGAAGTGGTGAATAGGATTCTGGGAAATTTGTTGAGAAGTCTTGCAGGAGAACATCCCAAGCAGTGGGATCATATTTTTCCCCAAGCAGAATATGCATATAATGACTCACCAAACAGGAGCATAGGGCAGATTCCATTTCATATTTTTTATGGAATGCACCCCAGAGGAATATCAGAGTTAAGAAACTTGGGAAAGGAAAAACTGAGGAGTGCAGATGATGAGGAATTTTCTTCAGAGATCCAGGCCATACATGAACAAGTGAAACAACAACTACAAGGCAGCAACATCAAATATAAACGCAGATCAGACTTGAGTAGAAAGGAATTTCATTTTGAAGTAGGAGATCTGGTCTTAGCACACTTGAGAAAGGAGAGATTCCCAAAAAATCAGTATAACAAATTGAAGTTCAAAAATATTAGGCCATGCAAGATACTTAGAAAGTTTTATGCAAATGCTTATGAGATTCAATTACCTCTTGATGTTGGAATATCTCCCATTTTTAATGTTGCATATTTGTACAAGTATGAAGATGATGGTGCAAAATAAAGATGAGCAGACAAGGAACAGATTGAGTGGAAGGAGCAGCTACCGCCAGCACAGCCATTACAACCAAAGAAGATATTGGACAAAAGAGTGTTCAAAAGGACCAGAGAACAAGAGTACTTTCAGTACTTGATCAAATGGAAGGACAAGCCAGAGGAAGATGCCACTTGGATGACTAAAGGAATGTTGCAGAAGATAGGCAGATAAGTGGAAGAGCTCATGGACAGGAGCCCATGAAGAATATTTCCCTCGAGAGTCTGATGCAGGGGCATTAGACACTAGCCAGCAATGTAGGAGGTTTTGTCCACATGTTGTGGCTAGTAGGGGTCGAGAATATTTGAACTGTAATAGCTAGGTGTCAATACCTCAGCTGACTGTATCATTTAGATCAGTTAGAATCATAGAAGTCGAATAGTTCAGTTAGTCTATCTGTCATATTTCAGTAAGTTGAATTATTTTAATTAGGCTGTTGATTTTCTAAAACGGTCCTCACAGAGGAACCGAACAGACAAATTTTTATGTATATAAATGTAATCCCTCGGATGTATTAGGGGGGGAGAAGAGAAAAGGAAGAGATTCTGCAATAAAACTCTGTGTATTGAGCAATTGCTTCCGGTTGAATAAACTTCAAGTCCAGTTGATTTCCAACTATCTGAATTTATAATTGTGAATAATTTTTTAATTGTGGGGCGATCGTGCATTGGTAATTCCGTTTCTCTGTATTTGATTTCCCGTAAATTGTTTGGATGAACCCTGTGAATTCACCCCACTCGCAAGCGAGATCGGAGCAAGGGAGCCATTTTCGTCGAGCTCTGTTTTATGATAATAGAAATCCCGCTCAATAAAGAGAATTACATTTGTTTGTTGGTAATTAGAATTCCCAACCCGAGTAGCAAACCTAAGTTGAGGCATACAAAGGAGAGCGCAAACCCGACGTGAACCTTGGTCAAGCCCTGTACCAAAACCACGAGCGGATTTGCGGAGGCAGATTTCCCATATCGCACCGCTTTTGCGGGTTGAGTGGTATCCCCAGAATTGGAGCGATTCCATAAAACCGTCGACGCGTGGCAAGGGTGGACCCATGAAAATTTCCATTCAAAGCGTGCCATCGTGCGTTAACGTTCATACCAGGATGCCGAGCGATATGCGTACATGCCGTTGATTTGGGAAAGAGCCATCGAGCAGTGGTCGCTTACTATAGATGCACGGAAGATAACGAGGGTGTCGAAATTAATATAAAGTTTCAAAGATTTAAACATTGGTTATAAGGTTGGCGGTATAATATAAATCCAAAAGATTTATTTAACTTTTCAGAGGGTAGTCAATGATATTTATTTATCAAATTCCTCGAATTTGATAAATAACATCCGAACAAAAAAATAAATAAGTAGGCCACGTGGAGTAGGGAACGAAATTCCCAGGGAAATTTTGACAGAGCCACATCTACAGTTAACCATCTCTCCTTAGGGGTCTGAATTCAGTTTTGTTGCATCACTTATTTCTCCCTATTGTACCATATCCTGGATAAAGTGGTACATGATATTTGTTATCACAAAATTGTACTTGATTGGCTGTTGATCAGACAACTCAGTGTAACTGTTTCAAACCAAATTTTGACTGAAGCTTAGCCTCTTCAGTCTGAGAGGGCTCTCTCAAAGGAATTTTATAATATTGGTTAATGATAGTGCTAGATGGCTAACTCTATAGAAATTGTATCTTTTTTTTTATGATTACAGGTTGAAAGAATATAGGCTTGCTACCATTGGGCTTATGGATTTAACAATCAGTATTTTCAGTGGTAAGGTTTCTTGACATGGAAGTTGAGGCAGATAGGGGTATTTAACAAAGGCAATTCACTCATAAAACATAGGAAGACACAACGATTTCATTACTAAAGGAATTTAGAGCATAGAGTTATGAATTCTGAGTAATAGAAATGAAATCTACTGCAAGTGGTAAAACATAAGATGTAGATCAATGTGACATTAAAAACCCCATGAGAATCTCAGGTCTTTCAAGAAAAAAGTCCCTTTGTATTACTGATATAAGTCAAAATACATAAAGCATCAGTTTGGTGCAAAAAATCTCCAACCCTCCACTACTTCGATGCTTTGTCTTTAAATAGACATTCTTACAACAAGAATGATATGCCTGGTGGCTAGATTCATAAAATTCTCCTATGACACATCACATAACTGAACAACATGACTTCTAACAAGAAACTGACAACTACACCTTAAAGAAGACATCTCCTAATAGGATTCTAACTCCTATTTATTACACATTCTTCCTTTCTTGTGAAACAGCTACATAAAAGTTACAAAATAAGCATCACATGATCGAAAAATACATGATAGGTTCATTTCCATTTTACATATTTAAAACTCTCCTAGACATATGGAACAAAACCCTATTTTTCAGGAATTTATAACCCTTATCTTCAACGAGAGCTTTGGTTGATGACCTGTCTCCACAACACTTCCTTTGAGTCATAAATATTTGATTTTAAAGTCACTTGACATGTTGGAGGAGTCCAACTGTCCAAAACTACCATTATGATGCTCCAAAACCTTCAAAAATAACTCGCTATGAAAACATGACAGTTTCGTAGCGAGCTTTGGTAGTGTTAAAAAAGTAGCTTCTGCATCCAATAACTTTTCTCCTTTGCTATTTTATGGTGTCAACCAAGTCATGACACATCACCACCATCAAAATCCCTCCTTGAAAACTATAAAAAGTGACTTTAGAGGCAAAAAGGATGCTACAGGTTTTTTCGTAGCGTTTTCATGGCTTTAAGCCTAGGAAATGCTACGAAACTATGTAAAAGTGCAGAAATTCCAAATTTCAAAATTGTCTCCAAAAAGTGACCTACAGCTATAAAAAATTGATCTTATGCATGTAATGAACCTCTTTAAAGCATATTTAACCTCAACTTATGGTCCATGTGGTGTTTCTTCCTCCTTTATGATCAGTTGAGAAATGGGCTCCTCAACCACATTCATCTTCAAACCTTTCTTCTCCAACTCTTCATGAATCAGTTCTAATTTCTCTTGAAGGTCTTTGACTTGGTATTTTAGTGTCCTGTTCTTAGACTGTAAGTGCATATTTACCTTTTTGATATGCTTGACCTCTTTTCTTAGTGGTTAGGTCCACTTTATGAGTTTTTTGTGTTGTCCAAGGTCTTAGAGACACTTGTGACTTGATCCTCCCAAATCTTTCTCATCTGTTCAAACTGCACTCTTTCAGTTCTATGTTTCTTGGCCTCTTTCCTCAAGACTGATATCTCTTCACTTGCATATTTCAACCACTCCTTAAGAGCTTCCACTTATGTCTTTTCAGTGATTTTATCTTTTCCCTTCTTTTTCTTGATGACCAGATCTTCTTTTGCAGGTGAGGAGAGGTCTATGATGCTATGTGGTCACTGAGTAGTTTCACTGACCTTCTGAGTTTATTTGCTACTTTAAAAAAAAATTTGGCATGTCTTTTCATTGGTTTTCTAGCTTGAAACATAAATCCAGCATCATCACTTGCAAATTTTATCTTCTTAGTTGTTTTTCCTTTCTTAAGCTTCCTTCCTCCCTCATTTATGTCTTTAGCTTGGATTATGGGAGTTGCTTCAGTATCAATGGCATGCAAAATTTCCTCTAAGTTACCTTTAGCCACTGTTTGACTCCTTGTAACTCTCTTGTTGCCATGTTTACTAATTGTTCGCCTTTTCTTTGTAAGTGTAACTTTGGGTGTATCATCCTTCTGTAATGGCTATGTCTCCATGTTTATTGGCTCAACTTGCTCTGCTACTATAGGTTATGGAATATCTCTAGGTTTTGGAATTCTTTTAGGAGTGACAACATCTACTTCAAAACCACTAATGAACAGAAAATTTGACCAAACTCTACCTAATATTTTTAACTCCTCTAACACCAACAACTTGATCAAACCATGATGAAAAATAGAGGTTTCATTTCCTTCTTCTTTAACTTGAACCTTGTCTGACATTTTAGCTGAGCTTTTGTATAAGTAAAAATGTAAATCAAGAGACCTCTTACCCACAAAATGCAGCAGAAGCCTAAGGTGGTAGGAATAAACCATGTGGTACCTCCCTTCACAGGTGAAGTACTTTTGAATGATTAACAACAACTTTGAGTAGTTTTCCTTCATATATCTCCTTGGGATATCATTTGTGAGATAAATTTCACTATGCTTTGTCTTGATGAATTCTTTACAGTCCTGCATGGTGAACTTGATACCTTTGAACCATTTCTCTCCTCCTCTAGGGATTCCTATTGCTGTTGCAATGGTTTCTGGTGTTACTATGAGATTTAACATTCCCACCTTTGAATTTGATCCAGTAAAACTCTTAGCAAACTCCTTTGAAACCTGCAAATGACACCCTTGCAGCCTTTGGCAGAATTTCAAACACCCTATTCTTCTAAACACTTCCAATGCAGTTAGGTCTTCATTCAACAAATTCATATCCATTGGCTCATATATGAGGCAGTGGCCACTTTTTTTGGTCTTCTTCCTTGCAGCCATGGTGATTTTATACCTTCTCTGCCTTGCTTGATTAGTGACACCTGCAAATTTTGAAAATGCCAGCAACCAGCTTGGCTTGGTGAAATAGCTCTCCAGAACTCAATAGCAAGCAAAGATGAAGCATAGAATGACAAAGAATCAACTGGGTAATGTTTTAAATTTTCGATGACAACTCATGCTTTAATCATGCCTCATACATGCTAAAAATAGTAATGATGACCTCAGACATGACTTTTGTACCTTGATTTAACGCTAACTGACTCGAATGACATCCAGCCTAAATCTTCTAATCATGGGCTAACACCTTGCACCAGATCTGACAAGACAGACAAAAAAACCATTTTTCATAGTGTGGCTAGTTCATTTTCTGACATTTTCTCTACGAAACTATTAGGCAGTTTCGTAGCGAAAATTGCCTTTTTACAGTGTAAAACGCTACGAAAAGAGGAAAAACTGGCTAAAGTGACCTTTTTTATTTCAAAAACTTGGGAAATGAAATATGTCAGCAAATGATGACTAGTGGGACATGATATGACTTGAATGGGGGTGGGTTTGAACCTTAAGATAAGTTAATATGAAAAAAATTAAATTTTCCTAATGAACTCTATGACCATACCTTTGGAAAATGAACTCTATAACCATGTCAAATAATGTTTCACTTTTTCTGAGTGATAACAGTGGCTCCACTTGGGATGGTGTGCCCTATGGTACACCAAATAACCTATAGTTACAGTGCTATCCATCTTCTTGGAAATAAAAACTCTGAAATTTTCCAAGCTTTCCTTCAAACTCCAATGGCCTTCACCTCGGGCTAAAACTTGATGATCATCTTGTCTTTATTAGTAGAAAAAAATAACAAAATGGAATATATACAATGGAATGAAAGATCAGTAGAACTTAAGAGGGATATTTCTTCAAAAGCCTGCCATTGACAGGCCCTCCAGCACAACGTTGTCCATCCATCTCCTGCAGTATGTAAGTGTTGTTTCCATGGAATGCAGCCACTATGAATGGACCTTTCCAAATATTCTCAAACTTACCATGTTTCTTCTTTTCTGCAATTTTTTCCTCCCACTTCAATACCACATCTTGAATCTAAAATTTTTCCTATTTGACCTTCCTATCAAATTTCTTCTTAATTATGTTTTGAGATTGTTGATTATTGTTATAGACTTCCTCCATTTTTTCCTACAAGGCTATCAACTTATTTATTCTCGTCTGAATTGCATTTGGCTCCTCCTATAATCCTTGCAGCAGCTTCATGACAGTCACTCCCAAGGATGTAGGAAAAATAGCTTCAACCCCATACACCAACTCATAAGGTGAAGTTCCAATTGAATTTTTTGTGCACAGTCTATCAACCGACAGAGCATACTTTAGCTTCAAATTCCATGACTTCTTATATTCCTACAACACCTTCTTAATAATCCTCACAATGCTTTTGTTAGAAGATTCAGCAAGACCATTACCTTGTGGATAGTATGCAGTATTGTGTCCAAGTGTAATGTGATATTGATGACAAAAACTGATCAACCTCTTGGATTTGTATGCCTGTGCATTATCAGTGATGATATTCATAGGACAACCAAATCTAGACAATATGTTATACTCCAAAAATGAAATGATAACTGATCCATTTGCTTGTCTAGTTGGGATTGCCTCAATCCACTTGGTGAAATAATCAGTTGATGTCAGAATCCAACGATGTTAACCTGAATATGATGGATGAATCTCACCAATAAAATCTAGCCCCCACTACTAGAATGGCGCCTCAACATAGATAGGAATCAAGGGTAAAGGAACAAACTTTTTCTTACCATCCAAAATCTAGCATTCATGGAAGGCAGCAATATTTTTGTAGACATCTTTGAACATAGTAGGCCAGTAGTACCCTGCTCTGAGAATCTTATTTTTTGTGGACTTCCAATAATGATGACCTCCACAATCTCCTTTTTGAAACTCCTCAATCACTTTTTCTTCCTCCTCTTCTAGCAAAAAATTCAAAATAATACCACCAGTATCTTTCCAAGATAGATTTTTATCAATGATGTAGTACCTCAAGGATTTTAGTTTCAAAAAACTTGCTTTATATTTTGTCAATTTAGTAGGAGCCCTATGATGATGTAAGACAAAAACAATTTCTTTGTACCCGTTGGAAATGATGTACTTCTCTTCAATGGGAATTAGCTCTTCATATTCATCTGATAATTCTGAAATTTCTGCAATTAAATTCACATCAAGACAGTCAAAATTTGATTGTGCCATCAGCTTTTCTAGCCCTTGACCTTTGACCAATTTTGTAGGTCTTATATCTATATCATATTCTAGCAATTTAGCTATCCACTTTCCTCTCTTACCATCAGGATCAGCTTGAGTCAAGATGTCCTTCACAACATCATTAGGAACAATTGTTATAACATGAGAATGCAAAATGTAAATTTTGAAATCTTTGATAGCTTTGACCAAAGCATAGGCCTGTTTCTCTAGGATATTGTACTTCAGTTCTGAATTAGCTAAGGTCCTACTAAAAAATGAAATAGGCTTCTCAGTACCTTGTTGTCCTTTCTGCAGTAAAACTCCAGTGATTGTATTTTCTGATGCAAATGTAAAAACCAGAAATTATTTTGAAAAATCCGAGCTAATCAACTCTAGGGCTTGAGTGAGTGCTTTCTTGATCTCCTCAAATGAGTTCTTTGCCTCCACTATCCATTTGATGTCAGCTCCTTTCTTCGGTATCTTGGTTGTGTCTTTGACAGTCTCAACAAAGTTGGGAATAAACCTTCTCACAAAATTCACCCTTCCAAGGAAAGACTTAATTTCCTTCCTGCTTCTAGGCAGATCCATTTTCTGAATGGCATTTACCCTACTTGGATCAATATTTATCCCATCTTTAGATATAATATGACCAAGTAACTTTCTAGAATTTAAATAAAAAATACTCTTAGCGGGATTAAGAGAAATACCAAACCTTCTACACTTCAGCAGAACCTTATCCTAATGCTTCAAGTGGTCTTCCTCTCTCCTTGAGAAAACTATTATTTCATCTAGATAGACAACCACCAACTTATCCATCTCCTCAGCAAAGGCAATGTCCATTTATCTTTGAAAGGTCGCTCCTACATTCATCATACCAAAGGGAATATTGGCATACATGAATGTACCTCATGGTGTGGTAAAGGCAGTTTTCTCTTGATCTTCTGGCAGCACTAGTATCTAATAGTATCCTGAAAAACCATCCAACATAGACATCCTTTGGGAACCAAAAATGTTCTGCAGAAATTGGTCCATCTTTGGGAGAAGGTAGTTTTCCTTCCGAGAGGATTTGTTCAAGTTTCTGAAGTCAATGCAGATTCTGATTTCTCCACTCTTTTTTCTGACTGGAACCAAGTTTTCAAGCCATTTTAAGAATCTAATTGGGACAATAATTTTGGCATCAAAGAGCTTCTTAATTTCCTTCTGAATCAGAGGCATGAGAAGTGGATTAATCCTCCTCAGATTCTGTTTGAAAGGCTTTTCATTTTCTTTAATGGGAATGGTATGTTGAATGATAGTAGGATCATGTTTCTTCAAATCATCATAACTCCATGCAAAACATCTATGAACCTTTTCATCATCTTCAATATGTTCCTGTTTCATGTTTGTAGAAAGAAATTTAGAAATTTTGATCATTTTTGGCATTGCTATTGTACCAAGGTTACAACTCTCTACTTCTTCTTCATCATCTTGTATCCTAGGACATTTGAACACATCATTTTGGTCAAAAATATTTTCAAGTGGGATGAGACCTTTAGGTATAGAGTTATTCTTCAGTTGCAACACTTCATAATTACCCTTAGTTTTAGCAAGCATGTTTTGCTGGTCTATTTGTGTACTTTCAAACTCCTCTTTCAATTCTATGAATTTTTTGACTTGTTGGTCATCCTCAAAAACTTGCCAATGAATTATTTTTTCAGGGATATCAGGCCTATGACGAACTTCAACCTCATATATTTCAGTGGAATGTGCAAGAATAATAAACAAACTTGCAGAAACAGTTAGGGAGTCAGCTACTGAGTTTTGGTCCCTAGTCTTCATAATAAATGAATATTCTTGAAAATTATCTAACATATCCATGATTAAATTTCTGTATGCCCTCATTCTCACATCCTTGGTTTGATATACACCCTCAACTTGTTTAATAACTAATTCAGAATCTCCACAAACAGAAATATTTTGGGCACCCAATATTTTCAAAATTCTAAACCCAAAAATAGATATTCATACTCAGCCATATTATTTGTGCAATCAAAGTTCAGTTTGAAAGAAAAGAACTTTCTTTCATCCTCTGGAGTTGTGATCAAAATTTCTGCTCCAACCCCCTCTCTTCCTATTGATCCATCAAAGTGTAACAACCATCAACCTTCTGCCTTTTCTTCGTTGTCTTGCTGATTTTATGTTTGTTTATTTTTTGCTTCCTAGTTTTCTGCTTTCTTTTCATCTTCTACTTCATCATTTAGTTCATTGAAAAGTATAGCAGGTCCTAATTCAATATCAACAACATATATTGGGAAATTATGAGGTTTTTCCTTACTACTTACCATATAAGCCATCCTTGTCTCTCTATATAGTCTTCTTTGCTCACCAAAAACAGGAATGGTGGCATAAGTTAAGTCCATCTGCATGGTGCCTTTGATCTTTGTTGCCCATGACCTTGATAATAGCATGCCAAACTTGGGTGGAATGTTTGCTACCACAATGTCCATTACCACTGTCTTGGCAAGGACTTGTGTAAGACCAACAACAACATCTTTTATCAAACCAATGCACTAAACTCTTTTTGAATCAAAGGAAAACAAATCCTTATATGGCCTAGTGATTTCTAATCCTATCCTTTCCATGATCACTTTAGGCATGAGGTTATGAGAGGCCCCTAAATCCAACATGGCATTATGCAATGTCATGTCATGGATACTAAGACTGATATAGAAAGTAGGCACCTCTTCATTATGCTCATCTTCCAATATTGGTCCCAAATAAATGGTAGGATGATCTTCTTGAACATTAAGGATGTCAGCACCTCCTGGTTGAGAATTCAACATTTTTACAATTTTACTTCTATATTCATTCACCTTAAGAATTTCTTGTATTGTTTCTGCATCTCCAAGATTGCATGGTGGTAACCTTTAACGTAATCAGATGGTTCCTCGCCCTTGTTAACATCATGATCTAGCTCATCATGTTCTTCCTTAGTCAAAAACATTCCAAACATGTTTTCATCCAAGCAATGAATAGAGTCTTCTGGTATTTCAGGTTGATCTTCTTCATCAACTAAATTTTTCTAAAAAGGAGGCCTTACTTGAGGGTCAGGCTAATTTTTGTTTTCTCTTGGTATCTGCTGATTTTGAGGTCTTTTGGACTGAATATTTCTAAAGTGAGGTTCAGGTTGTGCAGGAGGAGCAGAGGCATTCCCAAGGGCAAGCCTATCCATCAATTTTTCCATTGTCTTCATTGTTGTGGTGGATTAGTTGCATGGGTGTACGAAATCGCACCAGTTTAAAGAGTGTGGTCTACTCTTTAAACTATTGGTAACAGGAAGAAAGTGGTGGAGCTAAAAAGCACAAAATTCAGTGAAAAAAGTATGTAAATGTATGCTCAAAGTAAAATAAAACTAAAACACAAATATACAGAAGCTAAAAAAGAGATTCAAAAGGATAATAATACCAATGACGGCTCAAAGGCCTCTTCTTATTAAACGTTTGAAACGTAGAAGAAATTTTACCCACTTGCCAAAGGGAACCTAGGTAATGGCTCTAGGTCCCAATGCAAGAATGTTTCCTTCCAAGCTCTTCCTATGATGCAGTCTCCCTCTCTCTCTACCGTGGTGGACTAGGATTGTTGGGTGGCCAACGATCGAGTCCTTTTCAGCTCCAGCTTCGGGTCACACACTGTTGGTGTTGCTTGGGCAACTTCAGCCAGCATAACAATGTGATCACCCTTTCTTCATCTCTTGGTGGCTTTATATAGGGGAGTTTCGAATCCTCCTTCCCTCCCTTGGTACATGATGGATGGTGACCCAAGGGAGAGGTATGATTCCATTGTGTGCTCAAATATTCCTTTGTGTTCTCACATAGTTTCTAAGGAGGCGTTGGTGGTTGTCTTTAGGCGGCTTCATATAAGGAGTAACTGGCCTTTGCTTGGTGTGGTCCCAGAAAGTGAAATTTTACCATTTCCAGGAATGCGCGCTTATCGGGAAAAAAGGCACGCAGAAGGCGCTCTTCTCAAAGGATTAAGCATGCAATCCAACATTTATGACTAGTTCAAATCTGATTTTCTCAAAACCTTAGAGATTTTAAATACTTTCTTGATTCCATAATGTGTTCCTGCCCTATAAATCCTTAGGCTTGACATTAATTAATTCCATCTTCTGTTGTATGATTTTCCAGTGTTAACATTTTCCCCCTAATGTGTGAGGTCTAGAAAGAACTGTATAGCCGAAATACATTATAGTTTATTTTATGTATCGTGCGTAGAGAGAGAGAGAGTCCTGCGTGAATCTTGGAATTTACAACACCTTACACCATTTCCGAGATGACCATGGCCAAGGGACCCCTGCAAGCAAATAAAATATAAAACATATATAAAAAATTTCAACGAGGTAGGCATGTCCCTGTTCATGATGCTATGGCTAGTTAAATAAGATTGGCAGATACATGTGTTGTCTGTGTCACTACTGTGGTAGTGATGCTGGCAGTTTTTGACGATGATTGTTGACGCCCTCAGGGGAATTTTTTCTTTGACGATAGGTGGAATGTGGTACCCATATGCGTAAACTTCATATGTAGTGGTTGGGACCTTCCCATGTAAGCATTGTTGACAGAGACGCTTATGGAGGCACGGGTCTTCGACGGATCTGATCAAAGTGCAATGGTTGTAAGGTACGATACCATCGTGAAATGAAAGCTTTTGTTGTAGTCGAATTTCAGGAGGATCGATGACATCTGTGGATAATGATGTCTCCCACAGTGCCACCCAAAGATACCTCTTTGCATGGGGAGGGGTGATCCAAGGTACTGCTTCCTTTTTGGAAAAGAGGTGTTGATGTCGACAAAAAGGAAGCCTTAACCGAACCATGGATCGCCGACCTGAGGGGTCGGGGACCTAGATGTGATGGGTTTAATATAGGAATGTTGGTGAGAGGTGATTGAAAATGGATGATGGGGATTCAATGGCCCAAGGTTAGAGTATACTTTAGCAGCTTGGCAGCAGTCATAGGTATTTCTGAAGGGAAAATCCCTAGAGTCGGTAGGAATTCCAGGGCGGGTGTGAACCGGTTATGAATTTCGTGATGGTGCGTGCGTGGGGGTGAAATAATCCGACCAAGGGGAATGAGGGATTGCTTCCATGGGGGAAAATATGACATATGAGGGAGAAGAGGTGAAGGGCATCGTTGGTGGTCTTTGTACACTTACCAAAAGAATAAAAAAATGAAGTTTAGTTTGTACAAAACAAAAAGAAGGGTACCCCAAAACATGAAAGGGTTCACTCAATGAAGGTGTGAAGACGGTGTTTTGTTGGGGGTGGGCTTCCCATTGGTTGGTCTCATGTGCGGGGTTGATAAAGTGGATTAAGAAGTGTCGTAGATGGGATTATGCTGATGGAGGTATGGTGGGCCAAATGCGATGCACGGAGGTGCGCTTTCAATCTGCTTCTACAACCTGATCATCCGAGAAGGGGGTTTGAGTTTGAATTGTAAACTTGACCTTATGCATGATGAATGGATGGGCACGAGGTGCTTCTCAGACTGAAATGGTATGGCATGGCATCACTTGTGTTGTGATATATGGTCTACTTTGGGTGACGAGTTCCATGGAGGGGAGGCTCTACCGATCAATGCGAATGTTTATCATATGCAGGGTGAGGTAATGATAAACGTGGTCAGGTATGACGACCCTATGGTTTATTTCTAATGGAGAAATGGTGTCAGGATATGAAAATTTTTCTGAGACTCTATCATGTTGGGGGTAGAATGATACCTGCTCCGCAAACTTCAATGGATGGTGTTATAAGTAGTTTGCGGGTTCTTCCTGCAAAAACAACTACCTCAAGTGAAAGCATCTTCTTTTCATCAAACATTATTTATAGGTATGAGCTTAAAAAATGAAGATGGGAGGGTGCATACCTTCCGGCGCTAAAAAACTATTTTTTCGGGGGTGAAAATGTGTGGCATCGCCTTTGGGTGTTATGGAGTGTTGATCACAGTGTTGCTTTCTGTCTGGTGATCAGATACTCTAAGCACCAGTTTTCCCTTGGGAGTTGTTACTTGGCTCCTAGTTTTGATTTCAGTTGGGGTTGCCCCCAGACTGAGATCAGGGGGGCGTTGTTGGTTACTGCCCCCTGTCCACGATCACCCTTTTGTTTGTTCATCAGCTTATTTTTGCAGCATTTGGAGGATTTTCATAATTCTCTTGGTTGTATGGTTGTTGATGAGCCTAGGAAGGGTTGCACTAGATTGACTGACGCATTACGTTGTGCCATTGGCCCATTCTTTGCAGGGAATTTGGGATATCGGTTCCTTGTCCCTGGTTAGTATATGAGTGCCTGGGTGACTTTCATGATAGCTAGGTTGCGATACGTTCTAAGTAGAATCGTATGAGTATCCAGGGTATTGATTACTGTTGCCTAGGTGTCCTTGGGCTAAAGACCTGATCGAACCATCTACATAATCGACGTGCATGGTGCTACTGCTGCCTAGGTGATCTTGGGAAAAATACCCGATCAAGTCGTCTGTAGAATCGATGTGCATGGTACTATTGCTACCTAGGTGATATTGGGTCAAAGACCCGATCAAGCTGTCTACAGAATCTACCTACCTAGTAACTTTCTGAGTACCATGGGTGTTACTGCTACCTAGGAGATCTTGGGTCAAAGACCTGATCAAGTCGTCTGCAGAATCTACCTACCTGGTAACTCTCCGAGTATCATGGGTGTTACTGCTACCTAGGATATCTTGGGTCAAAGACCCGATCAAGTGATCAGGAGATCATGTCCAAATTTTAAAAAATGCTCAAAAAGGAAAGTCCTCATAAATAGTTGCAATCTGAATGACTGTAAAGGCCTCGTCGCTGCGATTCTAGCACCATGAATGGTTCTCAAAACCGAGGTCGTATGCAAAAGTTATTGAGGTTTGAAATCTCTAGTAAACTCCAAAATTCATTTGACCAAATTTTGCTTTATAAAATTTGGGAAAATTTTAAAAAATAATATTCAGAGATATTCCTCTGAATATTTCCTGAATGGGCGAATGACAGTTTGACATGTGGCAGTTTGTTATTGGATGATTGGTTGACTTTTTGTTTTTCTGGCCAATCACGGACTTCCACATGGCAGGCCCGGAGGCCGCCACATGGCCCTAGGCCAGAGATGTTGTGGCACATTAAAATTTTTATGGCATCCATGGGTTTCAAACCCCAGACCTCACCTAAACGGGCAGGAGCGCCCAACTGTCTCGCCTACATCGTGTTGCTTAAATTTTATAGCCAACAACTTTTATTTAAAGGTGTAAAATTTGTGTTGGCAGTAAAGGGGGCGAGCCCCCATCTCATGGCGCTCCATGCGACCAGGCCCAAATGACCAAGCACTTATAACAAAAGCGGAAATTTGTTAATGCAAATTAATTATCATTTAAATGTGGTTTAGCCACTAACCACGTCATCAGTGCTTAAAAGGTGCTTAACATTAAACCCATCTTATCCGCCCATTTAAGATGCACTTAAGTTAAACTAATCCAGATTAAAGGGATGGTGGAAATTATGGCAGACCCAAAATTTTTGGAGGTTTGCCATATTTGGTGCTCCTAACTGGATTTCCTCCAGTTTTGGAGGAGGATTTTGGGGGACACTGGGCAAAAATTTGTTTTTGCCATAACTTTCTTAATTTTCGACCAAACAAGTTGAAATTTTAGTCATTTTTTGGTATCTTCGACATTTTGAGTATTTTGACACAGGTTTTAGGTTGAACAGAGGTCATATTCAATATTTTTTTCTTTGAGGAAGATGAATGGGCCATTAGGGCCACCATGAGGCCAAATCAGTTTGAGGCCTACCTAGGGGAGCTAGAGTCCTTTTCTAGAGTTCAAATAGTCTAAATTAGATAATTCAGATGTTCTGAATCTTATGAGATGTTTTTTAGAGCCTTTAGAGAATGTTTGAAGGCAGAAAAGCTTCAGTAAAGTTCCAGGGGCCATTAGTGCCATCTTTTGCTAGCAACAATGCAGGGCTTAGCTAAAGCTGGTTGAGACCATATGCAGTGAAAAAGTGGTCATTATTGACTAAAAAAATCATTCTAAATCTAATGAAATAGGTTTCAACAAGTTTTGAAGACTTATAGAGGTCGAAAACTTAGCAGATAATTTTTCATTGACCCTAGTACCAAGGGGTGCCGATAAGTGATTGGGGTGAAACCGAAGCAGTCGGAGGCCATTTTTGATGAATAAAAAGTCTATCTTGACTATTTCAAACATTTTGGAACCAATGGAAGTGGTTTTAGAACATTTTTAAAACTTCTAGAGCTCAAGAAGCTGATGTGGAGTTTTGGGCAGCCCTGGTCAAACCGTGGAGGATAGCCTATTTTGGGGATGCAATGCTCGATTTGAGAAATTTATCAGTTGGTATTTTGTGTCTGATGTGTGTTGGATACATCAGGAGTGGTTGCAGTGATAGAAACAGAATTATGAGGGATTTTGTGCCATTTAGAAGCTCAGAGTAGCTTAGTGCACCGAAAGAAGGAATCATGTCAACAAGAGCCTAAAGTTGTTTGCAGAATTTGGATAGCCATTAGAGGGATATTGATGGTATTTTCAGTCCTTTGGATCATTTTTTTATTCATTGGAGTTAAGTATTTACTTGTAAAAAAAATTACCATAATCCCAAAGAGCCGAGTCAAGACGTAGCCCACGAGATTTCGGGTGAACTCCTAGATTAAGTTTTTTGTTGTGTTTAAATGCTTTATTTGTTGCATTATGTTGTTGATATACATGTTAAATTTCAGTAAGAACAAATGAACTTAAGACACATAAACAGTAAAAATTCATACACCACTTTCAAGTAAATAATTCCGCAAAATTTTCAAGTACAAGCTAGATCATTTAATTTAAACTGAGTGGTAGGTTCTTGAAATACATACAAGTTATCCATACCATTTTCAGATCATCAAGTCATCTGCAGAATCTATGCGCATAGTCACTCCCCGAATACATATTACTACTGCCTAGGTGACCTTGGGTGAAAGACTTGATCAAATCGTCTACAGTAATCAATGCGCGTGATAACTCAAGAGGATGAGGCAACTAGGTTCCCCTTTCCCTGGTTGGTGTATGGTGGCTTGGGGGGAGGAGAGACAAATGGTTGTCTTTCTGGTGAGTTTCATTCCTCCTGCATGTACAGGATGACACGAGGTCCATATTCAACAGATTGGGTGGTGGGATCCTCTTGGTAGGATCGCTCGATCGCATGTAAGGCATCCCTATATCGTGGTATCTCTGGAAAATGGTGGGTATAGTGCCGATAGGTGCCATAGAGAGCACATGCATGATTGGTAAGCAACTTTTTGCCTTTACCTTTGGTGGTAGGTTCCTTTTTACGGGAACGTGGTGTCGAAATGTCTACTTTGGAGCCGAGGAGTGCTTTTAACTCGCCCATCTCCGAACATATGTGGGTAGGGTGGCCTATAACATCGCATATGGCACAGACTTGTAATTCCATTTGAATGGCGAGGTTCACCATCTTCTTTCCTCTATTTCAGTTTTCTTGGCCGTGATTACCATTTTCGCAATGGGACCTTCCTTTGTGGGGGTGGTTTTGACTGTTTCTTGGGTAGGTTGGGGCTCCTTCGGATTGAGGGGCCTTAACCCTATGGCAATAATGTTGGGGGATCATGTTCTAGAAGGGAGAAAAAGGTACAAATTGGGAACACCAACGATATGTTGGGTAGCACCAGTGTTGCCAAAACTTGTTGGGAGATGAAGCCAGCTGGGGGGTAGAAGAAAGGGGTTTGGGAGGCGGCGTATGCTAGAGAGGTTGTCGTGGCTGATGCTTTAGTGTCGTTACTTCTTGAGTCTATGTCATGACTAACCTCGGTGCTTGATGTGGACATCATGCACACCGAGGTCCATGTGGCATCGGGCGATGCCTCCGGGATAATGGGAGGATCTCCTAGGAATGACCCTAGGATGGACGATGGTTTGAATTGGCCAGGGCCATATTCTTGGTACCATGAAAGACCATCTATGGTTGTATCTACATAGGGTAGAATTACATCCATGTTGGTTAGGGGATGCTTCTCACTGTGTGTCACCTGGTCTATAGTAATGATGCAATCCTCATGGGGGAACATCATAATGCAGAAGACTGAGGAGGCTATGGTGGACATGACGTACATATAACTCTACCCGAGGATTATATTGTAATCCAAGTGAGCATCCAAGATTTCAATGTATATGTGAACCGTCTTACCGGCTAAACAGACTGGGATATTTTGGTAGAGGCCGATGGGGGTTGAGGGACGACCATCGTAGACTCAAAACATTATGACCGAGGGTTTTAGTTTGGGAGAACCCAACTTCTGCCAAACATTTTTTGACATGATGCATGTCGATGCACCCTCGTCAATGACACATCGGTGAATAGTGATATTTTGGACCGATACTAGTATCTGGAATGTGACCATGGAAGGAAGTCTAGGGGTGGCTTTGTCTAAATCAAAAGCCATCATGCGCGTATCGGCAGGGTCGATAGCGCCTAATGCTGAAAGTAGGGATTTCCATTGCTTTGGGCACGACTACAGTACTTCCAACGCGTACATAGCAGTGCATGATTGAGCTAAATCGTCCAAGATGCTATAATTATGGGCTACTTTGGAATAGTTACCTGCTCACCTATTAAGTCCCTTTGCCATATTTGGCAATGGTTCTATAGGCATCTTTGAAATGTTCAAAGGTGCAGTCGGTGCACTAGTACTAGCCCCTGACGTAGTGGAGTCTGGTGGGGTGTTGTAACTGCGATTCTTCCCCAGTCATGTAAATTTCATGGTTGTTTTTCCCGAAATCATCTGGGTTTTTTTGCTGAGTGCTGACCGTCCCTTGGTGGGCGAAAGGTTCTTGCATAATAGTAGGTTGCTGGGAAGATCTTCCCTGTCCTCAGTTACTATGAAGCTTTTTTAGCTCAGGGAGATTGGGACAGTGGTGAGTATAGTGCCCGTATTCACCACATATTGAACAAGAATGGTTTGTTCACAGAGGTGGCCTTTTGCCTTGTCGTAGGGCATTTCTTGGCTCCTGTTTTTTATTTCTACTAGAGTTGCCTCCAGCCTAGGATCGCGGTGGGCACTATTGGTTGCTGCCCCCCTATCCAGGGTTCCCTTTAGGCTTATTTTTTGATTTTTTCTTAACCACGTTAGGAGGGTGGTTCTCCTAGTTGTACTAGTGTGGTTGATTCTGGGATGGCTGCACAAAGTTCACCTGTGAATTATTTTGCGTAGGTGTGTCGTGTGCTTGGGACTGGGCATAACGTTGTCCCTTGTTTGCACCTGGCCGTTAAGGGGGAGCTCTTCTGTCAGTGTTTCTTCCTGTGTACTGGGTCCCCTCAGCCGGAGGATAGGGTCCTCCTTGGTGATACGCTTGCGCCCTACTAGTGAAATCTTGCTAAGACATGTGATGACTTTGAAATCCAGGTTGAGACATGTTCTGGGTAGAATTATGTGTGTAACCGGGATTGGAACTACTGTTGCCTAGATACCCTTGGGTCATTGACCCAATTAGTAAGTCTGCAGAGTTCGATGCACCTTGCAATTCTTGATAAGTTTGCAGGCGTGGGCGTTATGCAAGATATTGTAAATGTATCCTGACTACATATAAATCAGTTCAATATTTTGGGCTTTATATGATTACTTCCTCTTCGGATGTAGGGTATTTTTGCGCCACATCCTTTGAAATTTCTGTCGTCGGAGTTTTCAAGAATAAATCTAAGAGGACCCAATCGTCGAGTTTAGCTTTGCATAAACTATGACACCGCCTCCACTCATGAAGATGGTCAGAGACATGGACAGCGGGGGTTTGTCTAAAATGATTCAGTATCTCCATTCCCGAATCGTGGTGCATGGGCATCTGAAAATAAGTGAGTAATGCGGTAGAGAGGGCACTAAAGGTTCCATGTGAAGCAAGAGGTTGCTCCATGTAACATTTCGCGGCCACTCCTATAAGAGTACATTGAAATAGCCTGAATCGAATAGTGTCATCGATGATACTATTCGATGAGTACAACAGGTGAAAGGTCATTATATGATTACCTGGGTCTTCCACTTTCTTGCCTTCGAACTTTGGTATATCTGAAGGGAGCTTCATGGGCATGGGAGGCCATGAAGGATCATTTGTGATGGGGTCATTTGTGAGCATGGTTAATCGGGTATATTTAACACAACTAAGAAGGGTGACTGGGAGGTTGACACCATGGCAACGTGTGAAGACACAAAGTTCTAGTTAGAACGAGGGTTAGTCTATGACGTACCTTGATGTGTGTTTAGCTGGCTTCCCAAATAGGATGCGCTCCTCTGCCCCCTAGGGGTCGAGGGGGGAGTGGTGTGTGGTGTGGTGTTGGGAGACCAATTAGGGTTCCCAACTATGGTTGCTCCGAAGAAGGATGAACCAATGATGGTGACATCACTCCGTCTTTGACACCTAAACAGCGAAAGACCTGGAACCCCTCCCTGTAATGAGGGGAGGTCCAAAAGACGCATGGATCGACGAGGTTCCGTTGGGACCATTTGGGTGTCGACCAGGTTAGGTTTTGGAAAAATTTGAGAGGATAGAGTCTAGGTCAAAGCCAAATTATGTCCACATACATTAAAAAAAATGAAAATAAAATGATTTTCCCTTTAACTTAATCTATGTGATCAAGCAAGAAAAAATATGGTTTTTGTTTGTTTTACGCATGATACTCAAAATCCTAGAAGACCTATGCATCCTCACACACTCAAAAGTAACTAGGCCTTGAGAATATTTCTTGCGAGTGCTGGCACAACATCCTGTAAGAGCTGGCGACACCCCCAGTCAGCCGAAGAGAATCCACCAAGTTAAGGGTAGAGGGTCTGGTGCTTGCATGCACCGTCACCTATAGGGTAAAGGATACCCTAGTTTTGGCCACTAAGAACCATCGTCCCATGTGAGCGTTCGTGTCTTGGGCTTCTTGGTAGTCAGCTAACAGTACTGAGTATCAGTTGGGTCAGATAGCCCCAATTAATACCACACACACTGTGCCTAAGCCTAACCCCCTCTGAATTGGGTCTCTGTAGTGCTCAGGTTTTCTTTTCCATGGGTTGATAGGTGGATTTTGAAGCTCCTGAAATACACAAATTCTATGTTTCAATATGAAGTGTGATCAAGGTGGCTTATTGGATGCCTACCCCCTTGATCCTAACTTAATCTATAAATTCTCTTGTGGCCCCTGTGGGGAGAATTTAGTGATTTTTTTTAAGTTAGTTTTAGGTGGTTTTCTTTTCTTAGTGGGCGAGTGTGTGTGAGCATAAGGTGAACAAGCTCATAGTTTCAACATTTTGATATCGGTGATCGTTTACAAAAAACCCCTAGTTAAACTATGTTATCTTGTTCCTGGCTCAAAATGGAAAACATGTGCAGATAATGGGCCGCTTTCAAATCTTCCTAGCTAATCTATGTGACTAACTAAAGGGAGATGGTGAATCGCAAAAATAGAGCGTTCATATGCTTGCCTAGGATCACTGGAGGGTGCAAAGGCAGCAAAGAATACTTGCTCTAATCGGCGATTCAATCCTAGTCCCGCAACTTCCTAAATGCAAAAATTGAATTAAGCTAAACAATTTCTACACTAAAAAATAAAAATAGCTTACTTGGGCTAGTTAATCTAAGTGTGCATACCAGAATTTGCAAAACATAAATTGTTCATAAAGAAATGGTTAATTCACCCCCTACTTAAACTATGTGAATATTTTTTGCAAAAAATAAACTTAAAGAGAAACTAACTCTATGCCTACAGAAAGCAGCAAAAAATGAGTTCTCAGAAGTTGTGGGGTATCAACACAAGTGCTGGAAGATACATTAGGGGCTGTCCAGCACACTTACAAGAAGAAAAATGTAGAATATAGAGAAAAAAATATCATTCTATAATTTTTGTGGAAAAGGCTCTGATAGGTGCACTTTATTGTGCACGGGTCCGTCCTGAATGCGCGCACTGCGCGTCTGTGAGAAGAACTACGCGCAAAAATCCTGCAAGTAAAAAAAAAGGAGTTGCCTTCTTTAGTTTGTCTCTCCAGTGAATCTAGGGACTGTACGATGGGTCGGAGGACTTTCAACTCCACTCTAGCATAGAAAAAGGGTCTCCTACAAAAGATGGCACAACCACATAAACTTGGAACACATCAGTGGAGTCGTCAATCCTATTATGGTGGATTAGTCACATGGGTGTACGAAATCACACCAGTTTAAAGAGTGTGGTCTACTCTTTAAACTATTGGTAACAAGTAGAAAGTGGTGGAGCTCAAAATCACACAATTCAGTGAAAAAAATATGTGAATGTATGCTCAAAGTAAATTACAACTAAAATACTAATATACAGAAGCTATCAAAGAGATTCAAAACGATAATAACACCAACGACGGCTCAAATGCCTCTTCTTATTAAACGTTTGAAATGGAGAAGAGATTTTACCCACTTGCCAAAGGGCACCTAGGCAATGGCTCTAGGTCCCGATGCAAGGATGTTGCCTTCAAATCTCTGCCTCTAATGCAGTCTCCCTCTCTCTCTTCCGTGGTGGACTAGGATTGTTGGGTGGCCAACGATCGAGTCCTCTTCAACTCCAACTTCGGTTCACACACTGCTGGTGTTGCTTGGGAAACTTTGGCCAGCATAACAATGTGATCACCCTTTCTTCATCTTTTGGTGGCTTTATATAGGGGAGTTTCAAATCCTCCTTCCCTCCCTTGGTACATGATGGATGGTGACCCAAGGGAGAGGTATGATTCCATTTTGTGCTCAAATATTCCTTTGTGTTCTCACATAGTGTCTAAGGAGGCACTGGTGGCTGTCCTTAGGCGGCTTCATATAAGGATTAACTATCCTTCGCTTGGTGTGGTCCCGGAAAGCAACATTTTACCATTTCCAGGAATGCACACTTATCGGGAAAAAAGGCGCGCAGAAGGTGCTCTTCTCAAAGGATTAAGTGTGTAATCCAACATTTATGACTAGTTCAAATCTGATTTTCTCAAAACCTTAGAGATTTTAAATACTTTCTTGACTCCATAATGTGTTCCTACCCTGTAAATCCTTAGGCTTGACATTAATTAATCCCATCTTTTGTTGTACAATTTTCCAATGTTAACATTCATCATGGAGTCAAACTTATCATCTGAGGTGGAAGGCTTATCTTCTTCTTTCAATTTTTTCTTTCCCATCTTGGACATTTTAGATGTTATCATATTAACCTCCACTTTCACAACATCAATTTTCATTTCAGCTAATGAAGTGGATTATCTTTCTCTTAGTGGGATAGAAAAGTCATAATCAAAGGCCTCAGCATATCTCAGTTGAGTTGCTCCTAGAGGAGGCTTAAGATGGGCAGGGATGGAGTCATAAAATTTGTTAAGTCTCTTGGAGAAATTTTGGATAGTTTCATCAATAGCTATTTTCAAACTATTTTACTCAGTGAGGGCTTGTACAGGGTTGGTTCTATTTCCCCACTTTCTCAAGAATTTATCTTCAAATTCATTCCAATTATGCAGGCTTCCTGGAGCAAGGGCTTTGAACCACTTTCTGACCTCACCAGTAAAGCTCTGAGCAAACAGCCTCATCTTGACATCCTCATGGTCAACCTCCTCCCTGTCTATAAATTCATAAACTGATCTACATGCTCTTTAGCTGTAGTCTCTTCACCACTTCCCCAAGTTTTGATTCTAGCAGAGTATTTGCTAGGAAGGGCATTAAGGACAATTGGGAGAACAAGAGGGGCATACCTAGCAGGTGCAGCAGCAGGTGGAGATGGCACATTTTCTTCCATGATGACTGGAACTGTGGTATTTTTAGGGACAATAGTAGTAGAGGAAGAGAGACTATTAGGAGGGGGTTGGTTGGTCTTTTTTTGTCCAGTTACAATTGAACTCCAACCAGGTAAAGGAAAACCAGATTTACTTCTTAGCAATATTTCAACTGGGTCTATTTACTTCAACCTATCTAAAGATTCTCTCTCTAACAATAACTATGATGTGACTGCTTCCCAAAAGTCTTCTTTATCCTTTTGGGTCACTAAGGTTGAGGTATCAATACCTCTTATTTGTAGGTATAAGACAATTTCGGTCAATTCTTTTTCATTTTCAGACCTAAACAAGAGTTCTTGAATTTTATCATCAAATTTTTTATCTTCAGGACTTCTTAAAACTTTAGAGGACAAGGATTTTGAATGGAGACACCAAGGTAGTTGCAGCCTCTAACAACTTCTAAGCTCTTGCTACCTTCAAGATTTTAGCTTTAAAATTTTGGGAAAAGTATATCTTCAGGCTCCCGGAAGATGCACCAAAATGTTATCACAAAATTGTACTTGATTAGATGATGATCAGACAACTCAATGTAACTGTTTCAAACCAGTTTTTGACTGAAGCTTAGCCTCTTTAGTCTAAGAGGACTCTCTCAAAGGGATTTTATGATATTGGTTAATGATAGTGCTACATGGCTAACTCTATAGAATTTGTACCTTGTTTTTTATGATTACAGGTTGAAAGAATACATGCTTGCTACCATTGGGCTTATGGAGTCAACAATTATTATTTTTAGTGGTAAGGTTTCTTGACATGGAAGCTGAGGCAGATAGGGGTCTTTAACAAAGGAAATTCACTCATAAAACATAGGAAGACATAGTCATTTCATTACTAAAGGAAGTCAGAGCATAGAGCTAGGAATTTTGAGTAATAGAAATGAAATCTACTGCAAGTGGTAAAACATAAGATGTAGATCAATAAGACATTAAAAAACCCATGAGAATCTCAGGTATGTTAAGAAGAAATTCCCTCTGTATTACTAATATAATTCAAAATACATAAAGAAATAGTTTGGTGCAAAAAATTTCCAACACTCTACTACTTCAATGCTTTGTCTTTAAATATAAATTATTATAGTATGATCTGTCTAGTGGCTATATTCATTTAATTCTCCTATGAAACATCACATAACTAAAAAACATGACTTCTAACAAGAAACTGACAACTACACCTTAAAGAAGACATCTCCTAATAGGAGTCTAACTCCTATTTATTACATATTCTTAATTATCTTATGAAACAGTCACATAATAGTTACAAAATAAGCATCACATGCTCGAAAAATACATGATAAGTTCATTTCCACTTTACATATTTAAGACTCTCCTAGACATGTGGAACAAAACCCTATTTTTCAGGAATGTATAACCCTTATCTTCAATGAGAGCTTTGGTTGATGACCTATCTCCACAGGACTTCCTTCGAGTCATAAATATTTGATGTTAAAGTCCCTTGACATGTTGGAGGAGTCCAGTTGTCCAAAAATTCCATTAAGATGCTCCAAAACCTTCAAAAATAACTCACTACGAAGATAGGACAGTTTCGTAGCGAGCTTTGGTAGCATTGAAAAAGTAGCTTCTGCACCCAATCACTTTGCTCCTTTGTTGTTCTATGGTGTCAACCAAGTCATGACACATCACCACCATCAAACTCCCTCCTTGAAAACTAAAAAATGTGACTTTATCGGCAAAAAGGCTACTACAGGTTCTTTTCGAAGCGTTTTCCTGGCTTTAAGCCTAGGAAACGCTACGAAATTGTGTAAAAGTGTAGAAATTCCAGATTTCAAAACTATCTCCAAAAAGTGACTTCCAACTGTAAAAAATTCATCTTCTGCATGTAATGAACCTCTCTAAAGCATATTTAACCTCAACTTATAGTCCCTATGGTTTTTCTTCCTCCTTTATGATCAGTTGAGCAATGGGCTCCTAAACCACAATCATCTTCAAACCTTTCTTCTCCATCTTTTCATGAATCAATTCTAATTGCTCTTGAAGGTCTTTGACTTGGTATTTTAGTGTCCTATTCCTAGGTTGTAAGTGCATATTTACCTTTTTGATATGTGTGACCTCTTTTCTTAGTGGCTGGGTCCACTTTATCAGTTTTTCTGTGTTGTCCAAGATCTTAGAGACACTTGTGACTTGATCCTCCCAAATATTTCTCATATGTTCAAACTGCACTCTTTCAATTCTATGTTTCTTGGCCTCTTTCCTCAAGACTGATATCTCTTCATTTTCATCTTTCAACTGCTCCTTAAGGGCTTCAACTTCTGTCTTTTCAGTGATTTTCTCTTTGTCCTTCTTTTTCTTGATGACCAGATCTTCTTTTGCAGGTGAGGAGAGGTCTATGATGCTTTGTGGTGGCTGAGCAGTTTCACTAACCTTCTGATTTTCTTTGCTGCTTTCCAAAACTTTTCTGTCATGTCTTTTCATTGGTTTTCTAGCTTGAAACATAAATCTAGCATCATCACCTACAAATTCTAAGTTTTTCCTTTCTTAAGCTTCCTTCCTCCCTCATCTATGTCTTCAGCTTGGACTATGGGAGATTCTTCAATATCAATGGCATGCAAAATGTCCTCTCATTTACCTTTAACCACTATTTGACTCCTTGTAACTCTCTTTCTACCATGTTTACTAACTTTTGTCCTCTGTTTTGCAGGTGTAACTTTGGGTGTACCATCCTTCTATAATGGATCTATCTCCATGATTATTGGCTCAACTTGCTTTGATACTATAGGTGATGGAATATCTCTAGGTTTGGGAGTTCTTTTAGGAGTGACAACATCTACTTCAAATCACTTATGAACAGAAAATATGACCAATCTCTGCCTAATATTTTTAACTACTCTAACACCAACAACTTGATCAAACCATGATGAAAAAGAGAGGTTTCATTTCCTTCTGCTTTAACTTGAACCTTGTCTGACATTTTAGCTAAGCTTATGTATAAGTAAAAAGGTAAATCAAGAGACCTATTACCCACAAAATTCAGCAGAAGCCTAAGGTGGTAGGAATAAACCATGTGGTACCTCCCTTCATAGTTGAAGTACTTCTGAATGATCAGCAGCAACTTTGAGTATTTTTCCTTCATATATGTCCTTGGGATAGCATTTGTGAGATCAATTTCATTATGCTCTGTCTTGATGAATTCTTTACAGTCCTGCATGGTGAATTTGATACCTTTGAACCATTGCTCTCCTCCTCTAGGTATTTATGTTGCTTCTGCAATGGTTTCTGGTATTACTATGAGATTTAACATTCCCACCTTTGAAGTTGATCCAGTAAAACTCTTAGCAAACTCCTTTGAAACCTCCAAATGACACCCTTGCAGCCTTTGGCAGAATTTCAAACACCATGTTCTTCTAAACACTTCCAATGAAATTGGGTCTTCATTCAACAAATTCATATCCATTGGCTCATATCTGAGGCAGTGGCCACCTTTGTTGGTCTTCTTCCTTGCAGCCATGGTGATTTTATACCTTCTTTGCCTCGCTTGATTAGTGACACCTGCAACTTTTGAAAATGCTAGCAACCATCTTGGCTTGGTGAAATAGCTCTCTAGAACTCAATAGCATGAAAATATGAAGTGGAGAATGACAAAGACTCAATTGGGTAATGTTTTAAAGTTTTGATGACAACTCATGCTTTAATCATGCCTCATACATGCTAAAAACAGTAATGATGACCTTAGACATGACCTTTGTACCTTGATGTAACCCTAACTGACTCGAATGACATCCACCCTAACTGTTCTAATCATGGACTGACACCTTGCAACGGATCTGACAAGACACACAGAAAAACCATTTTTCGTAGTGTGGCTATTTCATTTTCTGACAGTTTCTCTACGAAACTATTAGGCATTTTCTTAGTGAAAACTGCCTTTTTACAATGTAAAATGCTACGAAAAGAGGAAAAACTAGCTAAAGTGACCTTTTTTATTTCAAAAACTTGGGAAATGAAATATTTTAGCAAATGATGACTGATGGGACATGATATGACTTGAATCAGGGTGGGTTTGAACCTTAAGATAAGTTAATATGAAAAATTTAAATTTTCCTAATAAAATCTATGACCATACCTTTGGAAAATGAACTCTATAACCATGTCAAATAATGTTTCACTTTTTCTGAGTGATAACAATATCAACATGCTTGAAGTAGTCATGGAACAAGGGATTCCCTGAAAGTCGAATCCCACTTTTTTTATCACAGTAGATTATGGTGGTATCCATCACATGCTCAAACACACTACCTCAACCAAAAAAATTCACAATATGCCACACTAGCAACAATTTATTCGGCCTCGGCAGTGCTTAAAGCAACTGATTTTTTCTTCCTACTCATCCAAGATATTGAAGCAGAAACTAGTGAGAAGAAACAACTAGATGTACTCTTACGATCCATCACACTGCCAACCCAGTCAACATCATTATATCCATGGAGCCTCAAATTCCCAATAGTGTATCTTATCCCATAGTTTATTATGCCCCGGATATATCTCAAGAGATTATTGGCAGAAATATAGTGTATGTGATGAGACTCAATGATAAATTGACTCAATGTATTCACAACGAAGCATATGTCTGGACGAGAGTTCACCAAGAACATCAGGGCCCCCACGAGTTGTCGATACTCACAAGGATTTTATAAATCAGGCCCAGCAGCATTTATGCATATCTTCTTGAAGTTGATTTCCATCGGAGTAGTCACATACTTTTAGTCCACCATCCCAAATCTTTCCAGTAGCTTCACAATGTATTTTCCTTGATAAAGGAAAATCTCTCCTAGATTTTTCCAGATCTCCAAGCCTAGGAAGTAATGCATCAAACCTAGTTCATTCATCTCGAATTCATAAGCCAACTCCCTCTTGCATTGATGAATGAGAGGGTATGTACCTTTCAGAAAGAGGTCATCTACACAAAGTACCAAAATTAGAGGACTGTCATTTTCAACCTTGAAGTAAAGGTTCGGGTCAGCGTCGCTTCTTGAAAAACCCAGCTTCATATGATAGTTTTCGATCCTCTCATACCAAGCCCTGGGGCCTTGCTTCAACCCATAGAGGAATTTCTTCAACCTACATACATGTGACTCCTGATCCAAAACTTCCAACCCCACATGTTTCTCTACATAGACTTCCTCCTTAAGTGAGCCATGCAAGAAATAAGTGTTGACATCCATTTGGTGTAGGCTCCAACCTTGAGAGGTATCAAGGGAGATGATAGATATGATAGTGGTGTATCAGGAAATTGGTGCAAATATCTCATCATAGTCCACACCTTCCTTTTGAGCGAATCCTTGGGAAATTAACCTGGCCTTAAAATCTTCTACACTCCCATCAACTCCATGTTTGATTTTGTAAATCCATTTCGAGGTGACCACAAATTTATCCTTGGGTCTAGGAGACACATCCCAGACATCATTATTTATGATCGACTCATACTCTTCGTTCATCGAATCCTTCCAAAGTTGGTGCTTCACGGCATCTTCAAACGTAGAACATAATTAACAATGGTGCTCATGGTAGCTAAGTACCCTTGGTACCTGTTTGGCTTCTTTCTTTCATAAAATGTCCCTCTTGGTGCAATGTGTCTCTCAGTATCTTCAAGAGTGTCTTTGAGCCATGAGGGTCTCTTTCTTGAGGAAGAGGGCTCACCAGGAGGTGGATCAATGGCATCCATTAGGCCTTCAATATCAGGCATTCTTTCATCCATCGGAGGTTCATCTTGCTTTCTTGCATCTTCATCTTTGTCCTTCCATGGAATAGGAAGACCTCTAACCTTTCCAAGGGAAACATCTTCATCAAAGGTGAAATCATGGCTTATTTCCACTTCTCTTTGACCAGGCACATAGATTCTATATGCCTTTGAAGTTTCACTATAGCCCAAAAATTTTCCTTTGTTCCCATATGCATCTAGCTTGCTTCTCTTCTCTTTTAGCACATGAGTACACAGGACTACAAAAAACTATAATGTGAGAAACATTAGGTTTCTTACCAGTGAAAACTTCTTTGGGAGTCTTGGATTCCAATGCTTGATGTAGGCATATATTGAACGTACATGGAAAAGTTGGAAGCTTCTCCCCATAAGAACTTTGTTAGGCCTTGGTAATGAAGCATGGCATGAGTAGCTTCAATGATGTTTTGATTCTTCCTTTCGGCAACTCCATTTTTCTCAGGAGTATATTCAGTAATGGGATCCCTCTTAATACCAGCTTCTCTACAATAGTCATTGAATTCATTCGACTCATATTCAGTTCCATTATCGTTCCTAAATATATTTATCTTCTTTCCTGTTTGATTTTAAACCAAGGCTTTGAAAGAGCGGAACCATTTAAACACTTCATCCTTTTTCTTCGAGAAATAGATCCACGTTTTGTGAGAGAATTCATCCACAAAAATAGCATAGTATAAATATCCTCCAAAATATGTTACAGGAAACATACCAGACAAATCAGAATGGATCAATTGAATACTTTATGTAGTCTTACTTTCATTGGATGAGAATGGTCCCCTATTATGTTTCCCTTTGACGCAACTATGAAAAACACCTTCATGTTCTACCTTGAATTCGGGCATACCTGTGACCATAATCCTTGCATTATGTAGAGACTTATAATGAAAGTGAGCGAACCTCTGTTGCCATAATTTAGATTGAAGAGAAGTGTTGCATTTCAAGGCTTCCAAAGGAGTTCCTCCAACCTAATAAATACCTTCAACCCTAAATCCAAGTGTAAAATCATCTTTGAAGCTTCTTTTCCAAATATGTACCTTCCCATCAATAAATGCTACCTTGAAGCCTTTGTCTTCCATCACAGAAATAGATACTAGGTTATTTTTCAAGTCAAGTACATATAATACATATTGTAGATGAAGGATTTGATCGTGATTTAAATGAAGAGTATCAAACCCTGTCCCTTTCACGGGATAGGTGGAATTGTCTCCAAGTATGATCTCCAAATTAGACTCCTTTTTAATAAAATTTGAGAGGGCCTCTTTATAGCCAGTGAAGTGCCTTGAGCCACCACTATCAATCAACCAATTATCCATTGTGTATGGAGGAGAGGCATTAGTGAGGGAAGAAATAAGGTAAAATTATGTTTTCTTATCTACAACATTAGTTTCCACATACCCGTAGTTTCTTGATCTCTTGGGAGGTCGACCATTTCCATGTGCAGTGGGAGAATTTATATTTCCTTTGTTGTTTAACTTGTAATCCTTTGATTGTTGTTTCCCTTGAAAATGGTGTGGTTGTTTTTGTTATCATCATCCTGAGGTGTATCCTTCTTATTAGGACACTCTCTAGCATAGTGACCAAACTTGTTCCAATTGAAGCATCTTCCCTTTCTTCCTTATTTGAATATCGATCTTCCTTGACCTTGTTTCTTTGGACAAACATTATTCTTCCTTTTAGCATGAGTGGAGAATGTAGTGGGGTCATTCCTATTTGAAGGCATGTCTCTCTCTATCATCCTTGTCTCTTCTTGAGTGCATATAGTCAATAATTCATCAAAACCTGGAATCCTTCATTATTGATGATAGTGGTATTGAGTACATCCCATGCCCTAGGAATACCTCCAAAGGAAATAAGAGTGAGGTCCCGATCAACAACAACTTCTCCAATAGATAGAATATAATTTTTTATTTTCGTAATCCTCATGAAGCATGATTGGATGGATTCCCCTCTATCCATATTTACATCCTTCAACTTGTTCTTGAGAAAGAGGATTTGATTTGCATTACTATCTTTGAACATACTCATCAACTTGTCATACATCTCCTTATATGTTCCCATCTCAAAAATGTAAGCAACAATTTTTTTTGGAATGGAATACCTGATGATATTCTTAGCTTTGACCTCACCTTTCTTATACTATGTTTTAGTAGCAGTCAATGCATTTGAAGGAGTCTCAGCAATCTTTCCCTATACATAATCCATGACATAACTTTCTTCCAAATTCAAATCTAGAGACATCTTCCATGCATGATAATCATATTTATCAATGACCGTGTCCTCGTATTTGAAGTAAGATGAGGAATCCATTGAATATTTGTCCTTGTCCAAGAGATCATAGTGATTTATTTTCTCACTCTTGCTTGGGATTTGTCTTCACCTGGGCTTTTATACCATGTTAAATTTAGATATCAATGGCATTTTCTATGCTTAAGCACAATTTACTTCAATGTTCCTTATTATCCCAATATCAATTTCTAATTTAGTAATCACATTATCTTATTCACATAGATATTAAATTTAGATAGAACATAAATTAAATTGCATAAGACAAGCCAATACAAGAGGAGACAATATTTGGCGGATGTCAAGGAAAAACCCAAACGTTGGGAAATGCATTTGATCAAATTATTCTTATTATTATTCAATAGTTCAGCAAAGAGAGAGTACAAATATCAAAATAGCTTTCCTAAAAACATTATTTTCAAAATCAACAGTCAATAACAGTTAACTACATCCCTTACCATAAATTCAATGTTGTTCAAAGTGGCTCCAAAATGTCCTCCAAGCATCTTGGTCAAAAGAAATCCAATTCGACATCCAAGAGGGTCATAGTCAACCCAAAAAATTGTATTCAAACCTAGTCAAATGTTGATGTAAAATATGCAGTCAAACCTGAAGTCAACATTAAATTCAACCCTAGTCAAATAGCTCCAAATGCCTTGAAAAATGTGCCAATACATGTGACCTTCAAAAATCAAATTTCCTTCCCAAAAACTAAAGTCAACTGAGGTGATTTGACCCTTGGTAAAAACGCAACAATGCCTTGTTCAACGTTGGTATGTTTCCTGCAATTTGACCTGCAATCTGACCTTACAATTTCGTCTATTTGTTTCACACATGTGAGGTAGAGAGGCTACTCCAAGTTGTACGAACCAATACAGAGAGGAGAGAGAGATGAATGTTGAGATTATATGATGTCCAAATGAGGAGAGGGTCACTTCCATTTATACTGTGGAGACACATATAATGGGCTTCATGAGCCTACATTTGACTGAGGCCGGCCTTGACAATTTGCACATGTCTGAAAAATAAATTCAAAATCACTCTTCTTCTTGTCCGAATAAGATGATCTTTAGATCAATCTTGCACCTCTCGAAAAGAGAATCCAAAAAAAATATCATCTCCATCATATGAGTTGTCTAAGGAGGATTTTGGCCCTAGTTTCCAATTTTAACAGAATCTTAGGTACCGCCTGAACATGTTGACCAAAAGGAATATGTGATGTACCTTGAACAAGTTGACCAAATGGAATCTGAGGTACATTGTTATAAAAAATGTATGCAAACAGCTCACAAAATAGAATAAAATATAGATCAACGACTTAAAATTTAGCCTCTTAGAGGGGGAACCTCCTTTACATTACATAAATGAATAATTCTTGGATGATACAAATGAAAATAACTCCTTTGTATATATATGAGTCTAAGGGGTCACAATATAATCAGAGCCTACATAACAATAATAATGTAAGGACACAACAATAAAAATAGTGGGTTTTTATGGGGCACAACAATAATAATGTAAGGACACAAAAATAACAATAAGGGGGATAAACTAGTATTATAGGGACCTAACATGCCTCTCTCCTTCAAAAAAGTGGTGTCCTAAATTCTTGAGTAGCTCTAGATTCTTCTGTATAAAATTTTCATCCTCCCATGTGGAATCTTCAGCGAGTAAGTTCTTCCACTTAATGAGATACTCTGAAATTGATCAATTTCGTAGCCATTGGGTTCTTGTTTTTATGACTGCTTCAGGCTCGGATATGATATTTCCTTCTTCGTCATGTTTTGGAAACACTATTTGAACTGGAATATTGTCACCAATAACCTTATTTAAGCATGAAACATGGAAAAATAGGTGTAGTCGGGAAGATGCAGGTAGCTCCAATTTGTATGCCATAGTACCAATCTCTTGTAACATGTTTTAAGTACCATAGTACTTGGGTGATAATTTATTATCCTTCTTAGCTTACTTGCAGAGCATTTTTTTTGTATGGTTGTAGCTGTAAAAATACCCAGTTGCCTACATCAAAAATTCTTTCACTATGATGTTGATATACCTTTTATTTCATTTAATTCTAATCCAAAGTGAGGTAATCCTTTAAGAGTTGGAGAAATTGTTGTTTATGCTCGATGTGATCTTCCACTCCTTGAACCTTATAATTTTCTCTTAAAGATGATGTGATGGATGGTGGATGATATCCATAAAGTTCCATAAATGGGTTTTTTTTTTTCCTTTTTTATGTAAGGAAGTGTTATACCATCATTCAGCTAGAGGTAACCACTTGACCCATTGTGTTTGTTTATCAGATACAAAGAAACAAAGATATCCTTCCAAACATTTGTTCACTATCTCGGTTTTCCCATCATATTGAGGATGATAAGATAATATATGAGCTAATTCAGTACCAAGACAAGAAAATAATTTCGTCCAAAAATTTCCAGTGAAAATGGGATCTTTGTTAGTTACTATAATATTTTTTTTCCATTAATATTTTTAATTATTTCCATAAATGCAATAGTGACTATACTGGCTTTAAAAGGATGAAATAATGCACAAAATTTTGCATACTTGGTAAGTATATCAACTACCACAATGATGAAACTCTTTCCTTCATACTCGGATAAACCTATGATAAAATCCATTGGGACCCCCCCACAACATTGACTTGGAATGGATAAATATTGTAATAGACCCGGGGTCTTAATTGTCTCGACTTTATTTTGTTGGAAAACCAAAAATTCTGCCACAAACTTTTGAATATCATATTTAAGTCCATCCCAAAAAAATTCCTTCTTGACCCTATGGTAAGTTTTAAAAATCCTAAGTGCCCTCTTAAGGAAGAGGTGTGCAATTCCAAAAGAATATTTTGTTTGAGTTGGGAATTCTTACAAATATATAAGTGATCGTTTTACCATAACGGATTGTTTCTCCAGCTAAATGTATCATATGTACTAGGACCTTGCTACAACTTTAGAATGAGTGTCCACACCTCTACATCATTCTTCCATTACCCCTTGCTTTAGTTATCCACACAGGTTGGATAATATAAATGACACAAAGCAATGCTTCTACATCCTCATCCTTTCTTGAGAGTGCATCTGCCACAAGATTTTTCTTCCCTTATATGTAGATTATTTCAAAGTTATAACCCAACATCTTTGTGACCCATTTTTGTTGTCTTTTTGAAGATAATATATCATTTTTGTCGCTTTTTTGAAGATAATAAGACTATCATGATATATTTTTACCTTGAAGTTTCTTCCCATTAGGAAAGGTCGCTATTGCTTTAGTGCATGTAGTATTGCCAACATTTCCTTGTCATAAATAGGTTTGTTTAAATAAATTCCTTTGATTGGATGACTTTCAAAATAAATGGGTCTTCCTTATTGAATTTAAACCGCACCAAATCCATTTCTTGAGGCATCACATTCCACAATAAAGGTTTTCGTGAAGTCTGGAATAACTAAGACTAATGCTTGGAACATTTCCTCTTTAATATTTTCAAAGGCCTTAGTTTCTTGTGGAGTCCAAGAAAATGCATCTTTCTTAAGTAATTATGTTAGAGGTGTTGTTAGTCTTCCATAATTCTTAACAAGCTTGCAATACTACCTTGTCAACCATAGAAATCCTATAAGATGTTTTATGGTTTTCGGGATTTTCCATTCGTTGATGGCTTTAATTTTGTTAGGGTCTACTTTAACACCCTCAAGAGATACAATATGACCTAAATATTCCACCTCCTACACTCCAAAGAAACATTTGGAGGTTTTTTAAGATAATTGTTTCCTCCAATAGTTTGAGCACCCTGTCAACATGTTGAACATGATCCTTCCAAGACTTGTTGTAGATTATTATATCATCAAAAAATACTAACAAAATATTTCTAAGGGTGGGTTTGAAAATGGAATTCATAAAACCCTAAAATGTGGAAGGTGAAATAGTAAGGCCAAAATGCATGATCAAAAATTAATAATGACCCTCATGAGTTTTGAATGTTGTTTTAGAAATGTCTTCAATATTCATTCTAATTTTCTCATATCCTGAATGAAAATCCAACTTGGTGAATTAAATTACTCCATGTAATTCATCCAACTATTCATCAATGATAGGAATGGGAAAGTTATCTTTAATAGTGGGCTTGTTGAGCTCCCTATAATCCGAACACATATGCCATTATCCATACTTCTTGTGCACCAATACTACTCGAGAAAAGAAAGAACTTTGATTAGGTTGAATTATACCAACCTCTACCATATCTGCAACCATACGCTCAATCTCACTCTTTTGGGCATAAGTATATATGTAGCTATTGATGTTTGGAGGAACACTTCCTGGAACCAAATGAATAGCATGATCATTATCACAAATAGGTGGAAGGCCTTTGGTAGTCTCAAACACCTTGTAATTATTGTCCAAGACTATTTGGAGATCTGGAGAAATATATGATTTCGATGTTTGAACCTCTAGTCAGCATAATTGTGAAATTATGCTTCGTTTTTATTTCTTCAGCAGCTTTGTCATGACATTAGAGTTGATTATATTCCCTAGTTTCCCTATGAAACCCCTTAATTCAACTTCCTTTCCTTACCAAAAAAAAAATCACGAAAAGTTCTTGAAAATTAAAATTTATCATCCCCAAAGATTATAACCATTGGACTCCTAGTACAAAATCAGCACCACCCATTGGAATGCAAAGAATTAGACTATTCAATACATGTTCCCCCATGGTTAGCTTGATATTATGGAACTTTATAGAGAATTTATAATTCCTCCATTTTCAACCATCACTTGACACTCTAGTGTTGGATATAGGAATAAATTCAATTCCTTGGCTATCTTACAATGAATAAGACTATGGGTACTACCCGAATCAATCAGTACTATTACCTTTTTATTGTTGATAAATCATGTTATCTTGAGAGTTTGAGGAGTGCTAATTCATACCAATGCATTACAAGATATGGTCGGATTCATTTCTTCTTTCTATAGGGTTGGTTCCTGGTGTATATCCTCCTCTTTTTATGTTTCTTATTCCTTTTATTCCTCCTCTGCACAATCTATGTAAAATAATTTCTTCTCAACACACTTATGAAATTTAGTTTATTTTTTATCACAACTAAAAGAAATCACTTTTTCCCTTTTTTTCTCTAATTTTTGTGGTGTCAACCTTGTAGATTGTGGAAAGCTAGGAGTAGAAACACTTCCATATTTGTAGTTGTGAGTGGTAGACTTCCTTGTTTCCATAATTTTGCTTTCAAATTTTCTTGCCACCTTGAATGCCTTCTCCAATGAATCAGGTTCCCAAAGGCAAACCTCATGTTGGATGTTATCTTTTAAATTCCATATGAATACATCAACCTATGATCCTATGGAATATCAATTACCCTGATATTCAATTTTTTTAAGTCCTCAATGTGCTCTTCCATTGAACCTTTTTGTTTGAGATTTATCAATTCGATAAAGAAGGTGTTGTTCTTTCTATCCTCATAATGTGTTGTCATTTCCTCTGTAAAAATTGAGCAAGTGAAAAGTGGTTTATAAGAAAAAATCCATCAATAGCATACAAACTTATTGGGTTCTAAATATAAATTTTCAATGTGTATCTTTTGTATGTGTTGCACATCATGGAGATCAAAATATTTCCCCATCTATAGTATCCATGTCACCGGATCCTTGTCATTAAACTTAGTCATATCGATATTTGGAATGTGGTGGATCTTAAACCCAAAATTGGAGTCTCTAAAATCATTATTGAAATTTCTTTTGTTCTCGCCATGAGTTTCATGGAATACATTTTAACCATTATAAATCATTTCTTGTAGCAAATTTTTCAAACCTTCCATATCTTCATTTAAACCATGCACGTCGCATTTTAAATAATCTATGCCACATTTTAAACAATCCATGTCATATTTTATTTCTGCTTTTAAACCATCCATGTCCTCTTTTATTTCATCTTTGGTTGCTCTTTGTGAGAGCAAAATTTGTTGCACTTGGTCCTGTAATTTTGATATATCATGTTGCAAGTCTTCCTCTTCATGCATCATAGTAGAGATTTATGCGGGATTAATGGGAGTGGATTTTTTTTGTTTGGGAGGAATTCTAAAACCTAATACTGATATCTATGCTTCAATATGCCCTTGTAATCACTTCAAATTGATTTTTCAAACAAAATTTATGCAATTTTAGAAAAAGTACACACATATTTCTTGATTTTAGGAGCTCGATCTTGAAATGGTTGTAAATTTGTTATTTCAAATATCTAAGGTCTAAAATTTGGTCTTTTTATAGCCCTTGGAATCTTATTTCTAATGCCACAAGTCATACCAATATTGGATTCTTCAATATAGAGTTATTCCAAATCTTCCACGTTGTCCTGATTATGTATTGGTTTATTAGAGAGAAGTTGTATGAGATTCGAAGTGTCAATGTTTCAACATTCGACCCTGAAATTGCTACAAGAAAAACTACAATATGTTCACTTTCATACAATTTTTACAAAATTCAAATCTAATGCCTCAAACGAAAGTTATGACGATTTTCCCTAGGTCACTTGTTTGAGACTTAATTCTGGAGCCTTCAAAAACTTTAATTTTCCCGGATCATATCTCAAACAATATATTGAACCAAGATCTTAAATTTGTACAAAAATTTCACCAATATTGCAGCTCCACTTGGTTGAAATTTTATATCTTTAATCTTCATATAAAAAAATTTATAGTGAAATTCCAAGATGACCTATTTGAAGAATTGAAACCCTAGAATCCAAAGCTTTGAAACCAAATTTTATGCAACCGGCTCATAAAATAGAAGAAAATATAGATCAACAAATTAAAAATTAGCCTCTTCAAGGGGGAAACCTACTTTAAATTACATAAATGAGAAATTATTGAATGATACAAATGACAAGACATCCTTTGTATATATATGAGTCTAAGGGGTAACAATATAATCAGATCCTACATAACAATAATAATGTAAGGGCACAATAATAACAATAGTGGGTTTCTACGGGGAGCAACAATAACAACATGCGGATACACTAAAAATAAAAATAAGGGGGCTACACTAATAATAACAATAACTACATTAGTATTATAGGGACCGAACAGGTTCCAAGGTGTACCAACCATTCTAGGGAATGGGGCACCAATACGAGGCTTAATTCCAATAAGTTGTAATAAACTTCCCTAAGGTGTTTGACTAGGAGGTGGATAATATCTAACAACAAGTTGTCCCCAAAGTGGAGGATATGTTCCAACATAAGGTTTACCCCCTATGGGAAAATAAGGACCATAGGAAGATTTCCCCTGAATAGGATAAGATCTTATTGGGGTTTGTTACGAAAATCCTACACCACTAGATAATAGATTAAGATGTAGATAAAATCCAAGTTGTACCCCAGGTATGGAATTTTGTGAATTAAATACTATTTAGGCATATTTACCAATACTTTCTAGAGATGAACGAGACAAAATTTTAGAAGACCAAGTATGAAATTGAGTAAAGGAAGGACTAGTTGCAACTCCTAAAAAGGTTTTGTTGAATGACTGATATCCAACAGGTATTGATGGTCCACCATAAATGTAGGACTCTAGAGTTCCAGTAAACATGGAAGTCATACTTGACTCAGTAGGTCCACTAATGAGAGTGAATGAAGTTGAATTTCAAGTGTAGACTGAGTCATGGTTAGACTTGGTAAAAAATATGAAAGAGTACGTAACAGGGGAATTATCTCAGGTGGGTTGGCAGGAACAATTTCTTCAATAATATATTCAATACTCAATATTCTAGGTGGAAGATGATTAAATTCGTTACTTGAAGTCACAAATATTTTAGGTGTAACAGGTAAATGGGTAGATACTAGACCTAATGAAGGAGAGATGTAAGTTTCTAATATTACCGGTCTAGTAATATTTGATTATTCATGTAAAAGTACTTCTAGTTCCAAATTTTTAGGTTGAGTTACTCCAATTTCTAAAAACTTTGGTTCTAAATTTTCAACCGTTTCAAATTCTACTTTTTTAGTTTGCAATGTCTTATATTTTTTTATTTTAGGTTCTGTTAAAATAGGTTGTAATGTTTCAGGTTCTGTAACTTCTGGTGTCCCAGGTTTTGTATCTTATGATGTTCTATGTTTTATAGTTTTTTATGTTTTTGGTTTTGTATTCTTCAATTTACCAAGTGTAAATTTAGGGGGTAAACCCTACATTCTACGAGAACGATGAGGTAAATGTGCCACACTTGATTTTTATTAAGAATCTTAACAATATTTAACAATTCAATTTCACAATTCACACTTATGGTATTGCTAAAAGTTAAAAAAAAACAAAGTAACACATGCTAATAAATCTATGGAGTCAAACCATACAAAAAACCTTTTTGTAATGAAATCACTAGTTGGTGATGGAATCCAGCATCACAGAGATCAATATGAAAAGTGGCTAGAGATAGAGTGGAAAAAACCAGTAACGTTAACAACCTACTTAATGGCATGACCCGGTGCAAGTAACTCCACATATAGTGAAGCACCATCCAAGAAGGCCCAAGTGATTCTAGCTAACGTTTGTCCCAGGTACAACAAGGACTTCCCCCTCCTCGTCGCCTTGTGTAACAACCTTAATATTATGGTCACTAAAGTTACCATGTACAACAACCTAACCTAGGGGTACATTATAATTTTGATATACATGCAAGGATAGAGTAACAAAGCTCAATCCCCTTGAGATATCCCTCAAAATGAGGTAGACTTCACAAGTGATTCCCTAGTGCCTTTCTACACCACTTGTAATGTGTGTATATCAATGCTACCATAACCAATCAAGTAGGGTCAATTACTTCATTGGTTCTAATATTACCTCATGCTTGACTCATGTGTAAGAGGAGCTTTCCATAAACAACATGAAATAAAGGGATTTCTTTCCCTATCACGATATTTTATGTTTTTTTGTAGCTTTGGATCGTTAAATTTAAACACCTATTCTAAAGCCCTACAACTAATCTAATGTATGTGTGACTACGATAGAAACATAAAAGAATCCTGATTGATTTTATTAAGTGTTGTTTGTAAAGCTTATGTTTACTCAATAGGTGAATGAACATGAAATCAATGGTGTTATGACTCGACTCAAATCTCAATGTAGGGAATGTGAATAAGTAATATTTTCAAATAAATGAACTCCTAACTAGAGAAAGGATAATATTTTTCAATTTCCAAGATGAAAATTTCTTATTTTAATCAAATACTTTTGAACCATAAGACAATTCCAAAAATACTTCTCTTAAAAAACAACAATACTTTCTAAGATGTAAGAACTATATTTTTTTATAAACATAATGAAGCATACAACAATGCAATGGATTCACTATAATAAACAAATTTACTCAAGAAAATATTTTTCATTTTTTGAAAACAATATTTTATGCAAAGTAATAAAACTCTTTTCAAAAATATAAACAACAAAACTCTAAAAATGATCATTGAAATAAAGAATCATCAAACTTGAATATTCACAGCAAAAAAAACTATCTTTATTTCAATAAACCAATGAAACAATCAAATCAAAGTAATGTAAAAATGTAAATTTCACAATAAGATAGTCAAACAAAACCAAAACCAAAATTTTTTACCTATATAATACTCGTAACAAACCCAAAAACCATAGTAATCAACAGATATAATATCACACAGAGAAAAACTTGAGAAAATTTCAAATTATCTATGACCAATGAAGATATCCAATATATATCATTACGATGAACATGGAAAATCATAGTTGTTAAACATAAAAGTGTGATGTTTCCACACTACCTCTCACAAAAAGATGCGCTGAGTGCAAAAACTCAAGAAAAATATTTAAAAAAAAAAAAATATATATATATATATATATATATATATATATATATATATATATTATGAAACCAACTCACAAAGCAGAAGAAAATAAATATAGATAAATGAATTAAAAATTATCCTCTTTGAGGGGGAAACCTCCTTTACATTACATAAATGAACAATTCTTGGATGGTACAAATAACAGGACCTCTTTTTTATATATAGGATTTTAAGGGGTCATAATATAATCAGAGCCTACATAACAATAATAATGTAAGGGTGCAACAATAATGATAGTGGGCTTCTATGGGGCACAACAATAACAACATGGGGGGATACATGGGAACAATAATAAAAATATGGGTCCACACTAACAATAATAATAAGGGGGATATACTAGTATTATAGGGACCTAACATGCCCCTCTCCTTCAAAACAATGTTGTCCTCAATGCTTGAGTAGTTCTGGATCCTTCTATATAAAATTCTCATCCTCTCCTGTGGAATCTTCAGCAGTTAAGTTCTTCCACTTAATGAGATACTCTGAAATTAATTGATTTTGTAGTTTTTGGGTTCTTGTTTCCGTGATTTCTTTAGGCTCAAATATGATTTTTCTTCTTCGTCAAGTTATAGAAACATTGTTTGAACTGAGAGCTTGTCACCAATAACCTTCTTTAAGCATAAAACATGGAAAAATGTGTGTACTCGGGAAGATGCAAGAACCTCCAATTAGTATGCCATAGTACCAATATTTTTCAACACCTTATAAGGATCATAGTACTTGGATTTTAATTTATTATCCTTATTAGCTTGCTTCAGCAACGTTTTTTTGTATGGTTGTAGTTGTAAAATACCTAGTCACCTACATCAAAACTTCTTTCACTATGATGTTGATATTCATGTTATTTCATTCAATTTTGCATCATAGTGTGGTTATCCTTTAATATTTGGAGAAAAAAAATTTTATGCTCGATTTGATCTTCCACTATTTTAACCTTAGACTTTTCTCTTAAATATGATGTAATGGATGGTGTATGATATCCATAAAATTCCATAAATGGGGTCATTTTTGTTGCAGTATAGAAGGAAGTGTTATACCTCAATTCAACTAGAGGTAACCACTTGACCCATTGTGTTTGTTTATCATATACAAAGAAACGAAGATATACTTCCAAACATTTGTTCACTATTTCATTTTTCCCTTCAGATTGAGGATGAAAAGATGAGTTATGAGATAATTGAGTAACAAGACAAGAAAATAATTTCATCCAAAATTTTCCAGTCAAAACAAGATCTTTGTCACTTAAAATAATCTTTGGGTTTACATGTAGGTTTTCAATTGTTTCCATAAATGGATTATTAACTGTACTCGCTTTAAAATGATGATATAATGCACAAAAGTGTGCATACTTGGTAATTCTATAAACTATCACCATGATGACACTATTTCCTTCATACTATGATAAAATCCATTGAGACCTCCTCCCAACGTTGACTTGGAATGGCTAAAGGTTGTAACAAACCTGGGGTCTTAACTATCTCAACTTTATTTTGTTGGAAAACCAAAAATTCTGCCACAAACTTATGAATATCATATTTAAGGTCATCCCTAAAAAACACTTCTTCACCTTGTGATCTATTTTTTTTAAATTGAGTGCCCTCCTAAGGGGGAGGTTTATATTCTAAAAGAATATTTTTCTTGAGTTGGGAATTCTTACAAAGATATGAGTGATTTGTGTACCATTATGAATCATTTTTCCAGCTAAATGTATCATATGTATTGGGATCTTGCTACAATTTTAAATGAGTGTCCACACCTCTTTTTCATTATTCCATTCATCCCTTGCTTTGGTTATCCAATTAGATTGGATAATAGAAGTGGCACAAAGAAATGCTTCAACATCGTCATCCTTTCTTGAGGGTGTATCTACAACAACATTTTGCATCCTTTTTTGTAGATGATTTAAATTCATAACCCAACATCTTTGTGACCCATTTTTACTGCTCTTCTAAAGATAATCTCTATTCCAAAAAAAATTTAAGACTATCAGGATATTTTTTACCTTGAAGTGTCTACCCATCAAGTAAGGTCTACATTGCTTTAGTGCATGTAATATTACCAACATTTCATTCTCATAAATATGTTTATGAAATAATTTCCCTTGATTGGAAGACTTTCAAAAGAAATGGGTCTCCCTTATTTCATTAAAACATCATCAATTCCATTTCCTAATGCACATTCTACAATAAAGGTTTTTGTGAAGTTTTGCGTAGCTAAGACTCATTCTTGGCACATTCCCTCTTTAAGATGTTCAAAGGCCTTAGTTTATTCTGGAGTCCAATAAAGTGAATCTTTCTTTAGTAATGTTGTTAGAGGTGTGTTGTGTGGATTAATCAATATTGCGGACAAGACTGATCTCCCTAGTACCAAAAAGGTAATCTAGCAACAAACAGCCAAGTGAACTAATCTTTCTCTAAGCATATATGATTTACAAAAAGCACTATAGAGGTGTAAAAGACTTACTGTAGGTCCAGCGCTTGTTCTAAGTTGTTGTTGTCCCTAGTGCACTTGAAGGAGTTATCTTCGTAAACCTGCAGTCACAAACAAGCAAACATTAAATAGCACCTGTATAGTAAACATCATAAATCATGCTTATCATGGTGATCAAGGAATCCATGAAATAAACAGTTAACTAACAACTTATTGAGAAAAATGAATTCATTTTTATTAACTTTAAAAGAAGGAAAACCTTACAACCTTAGCCTTGATGTTAAACAGGCCTTCTCGGGGTCTGAAGCAGGAATATTCTCTACTCTAATAAGCTCTGCACTCCTCCAACCGAGATAGATAGAGGTATTTGATCTCTCCTCACAAAAATCTCAGTTAAATGAGTCTGAATCCCAACAACACTTAACCTCAAATAATCTAAAGCTTGAACTCCCCTTGAGGCTACCCAATGCCTCTTTTTATAGTGGAAAAGAGGAGGTTTTAGTTCCAACTATGAAGGGATAGAATCCTCCTTCAAAGGGATAATCTCCTCACATCAAGGGGTTAGCTCCATAAGGTAAGGGATACATGAACCTCAAAAGAGCGGTTCTACCACCGCAAGATTCTTTCTAGAGGCTTCTAGAATTCACTGAAAGTGAGCTTTTTGAGTTTACTTGCGCCTTTTTGATCTTTACAGGGGTCCGCACCTATAACACAAAGAAAGTGCGTTCAGGTACGCAGGAGACATGAACATTAGGTGCGGGACCGCAAGCAAGATACAGAGAAAGTGCGACACCAAAGTTAAGGAGATTTTTAGGAACTTTTCTCTGATTTTCAAGGCTTGACATGAGGAACTGATATGTTATACTTGCAAAGGAGGAAGTATGAGTAATAATGAGCTCATACACATAGCAGAATGTCAGGATGACAATTTTTAGTGCAACAAGGTGTTGTTATTCTCCCATAATTCTTAAGAAACTTGCGATAATACCCTGTCAATTCAAGAAATCCTCAAATATGCTTTATGGTTGTGAGGATTTTCCATTCCTTAATGGAATTAATTTATCTAGGGTCTACCTTAGCACCCTCTTAAGATGCAATATTACCCAGATATTCACCTCCTATAATCTAAAGAAACATTTGGAGGTTTTTGCATATAATTTTTGTTGAGATTCAACAAGAAACAATTATGGCACCCATGATCCTAGTGAAAATTAAGCACCTACACTAGGGTGGGGCCCATGGGCTATTTTTAGGTGCATGTCTATTTTTATTATCCCTTAATTTATTCTCAATGTGGACTTGAAAATAGTTAATTGAAGTGGAAAATCAGTTAGCTAAGTGAATTTCGAGTTAGAGGTTGGTTGGTGGGACATGTAGAATGATTCTAGTTGTAACTAAGTGATTATAGTTGTAACAGAGTTAGAAGTGCAGTGGTGCATGAATTTGTGCAAGTTGTAAATAGTTTAACTCAGTTAAGTGAGTTAAACTCAGTTGTGCTAGTTGTAACTAAAGATACACTAGTGAGAGATCAAGTGAATTAAATATAAATTAATTCAAATGTAGTGATCTCACATGCATCTGAAGATTTACTATTATTAATTGCATGCATGTCAGATCTAGTGGAGACCCAGTTGAGTTCTAGGTGAAAGGGAAGATAACTATTAGTTGTGACATTATCCTCTTGCACACATGCAAGCACACACACACGTTTTATGTGCCCATGATACTTGCACATTCAAGGCAAGCAATAAGGAATCAATTTAGGGATTGCTTTCAACAGGGATTACGCAGTGAAGGCAGGCTATCTGGAGACAGTAAATTGGCTAAGGAATCTGCCAAATTTTGTATGACAATGTGAGACAATTAGTTGATGTACTGAGGGCTCTTGTGAGAATATTTTTGTATGTAATTGTTTCATGATCCATGATATAATATACAATAGAAGATAGTGGGGTTTTTAGCTGTAAGCTTTCCCCGTGAAATTATATGTGTTGTGTGTGATTGATCTTTCTTCATCTTCATGTGATTATTGTGTTTTTAATTCAGCAAATATTTGTAGAATCAATTCAGTATTTAACTTTAGCAAATTTTTAGATCAGGTGAATCTAAAATATACATGCATATTGTATAATTTCTACATGGTATCAAAGCATAGGAAATTGCAGAAGTGAAGCAAGAGCTGATTTTGTGACTGGATAGAATTTGAATTTGCAGAAATACTTTCTTGGTGCTATAGCTGATTCAAGATCAAAATGGCTTTCAATGGCTTGAGGTTAGAGTATGCACTCGAGGGAAACTCAAACTAAATTTATTGGAAGGATAGGATGGAGGCAGTACTCGAAGACAATGGCTTGAAGGAATTCATTGAAAAAGATGTTCCTAAGCCATATGCTGCAGATGTTGCCAATCTTGATGTATGGAAAAAGAAAGTGGCAAAGGTGAGGAGGATCCTATTGGAGGGAGTACGAGACCACATTTTCTCAAGCCTCCATGGGAAAGCTGCACCATATGCCGTGTGGAAGGCTTTCATGGATCTATTCCAAAGAAGCAATGATCATAGGAAATTGGCACTCAAAGATAAACTCAGGAAGATCAAGATGGAAAAGGGTGACACCATTCCAAAGTATCTCACAAATTTTTTCCAATGTCATGATGAACTAGGGAGTGTGGGAAGAATAGTCGTTGATGATGATTTGGTGAGCTTGGCTCTCCTAGGAATTCCTAAGAGTTGGCACAGTTATGAAGACTCTGTCAACGAACGGGAAAAATTTCCGGATTGGGAACGACTGTGGTCAGATTAGGTGCAGGAGGAGTTCAGGCAGAACACCAGAGATGGATCTTCATCAAAGCATGATGATGAAGAGGATTGTGCTTTGGCTTCCAAGGAGAAGAAGGGGAAGGGGAAGAAATTCCATTCTAAATCTGAGTCTAAAGGTAAGAAGCAAGATATGTCCAAGGTGAAGTGTTTTCATTGTCACGAACATGGGCATTTTGCTACTAACTATCCACAAAATAAGAAAAACAAGAAGGTTGTTGGATCTGCATCTAGTGAGGCCCTTGCCTTGAAATTTGAGCTTGATTTCTCCTTGATTTCATGCACGGTGTCAAGTGCATTGGGATTGGTGTGGTATTTGGATAGTGGTGCTTCCTTTCACATGACATGAGATAAGGAACTTTTCAGTGACTTGGAGGAGAAAGATCTCCAGATGCATATTGAGATGGGCGACGACGGATGGTACAGTGCTACCGGGATTGGTACCATTACCTTTTAGATGGATTCAGGTAAACCATTTCAATTAAAATATCTAATGCATGTACTAGGTCTGAAGAAAAATTTGGTCTCAGTCGCAATGTTGGAGGACAGAGGCTATGATGTTGTTTTTAGTGATGGAAAAGCTTTCCTGCGACACAAAACAATGGTTCAAGCCAAGAAGATGGGGATTTGAGTTAAGGATATCTATAAGATGGAGGTATATGGATGTGCTGCCATGATGGGTAGGGCGGAAAAAGTGGTGATTTGGGATGAGGGTGAATTATGGCACAGGTGATTGGGCCATCTTCATCATGGAGACTTGAAATTCATGCAGTAAATATATATTGGACTTCCAATGGGAACCCTTGCTTAGTTAGATCAGTGCAAGGTTGCACCATGGGGAATTATGTAAAGTCCACCTTTCATGAGAAGGAGAACCGTACTTCGGGGATCCTTGGGAGAGTTCACACAGACGTGTGTGAACCATTCTCAGTTTCTTCAACTACAAAACATAAGTACTATGTAATCTTTGTTGATGACTTTTCTCGTAAATGTTGGATCTTCTTCATGCAAAAGAAATATCAAACATTCGCTAAGTTAATTAATTCACATGTAGTGATCTCACATGCAACTGAAGATTTACTATTATTAATTGCATGCATGTCAGATCCAGTGTAGACCCAGTTGAGTTCTAGGTGAAAGGGAAGATAACTATCGGTTGTGACATTATCCGCTTGCACACATGCAAGCACACACACACGTTGTATGTGCCCATGATACTTGCACAGTTAAGGTAGGCAAGAAGGCATCAATTTAGGGATTACTTTCAGCAGGGATTTCATAGTGAAGGCAGGCTATCTAGAGATAGTAAATTGGCTAAGGAATCTGCCAATTTTTGTATGACAGTGTGAGACAATTAGTTGATGTACTGAGGGCACTTGTGAGAAGATTTTTGTATGTAATTGTTTCATGATCCATGATATAATATACAATAGAAGATAGTGGAGTTTTTATCTGTAATCTTTCCCCGGGAAATTATATATGTTTTGTGTGATTGATCTTTCTTCATGTTCATGTGATTGGCGATTGTGTTTTTAATTCCGCGAAGATTTGTAGAAGCGATTCAGTATTTAACTTTACAAATTGTTAGATCGGATGAATCCAAGATATACATGCATATTGTATAATTTCTACAATTATTTCTGCTCCAATAGTTTGAGCACCTTCTCAACATGTTGAACATAATCCTTCCAAGATTTGTCGTAGATTAGTATATCGTCAAAAATTACTAACACAAAAATTCAAAGGAAGGATTTGAAAATGGAATTGATCAAACCTTGAAATGTGGAAGGTGCATTAGCAAGGCCAAAGGGCATGACCAAATATTCATAATGACCCTCATGAGTTCTGATTTTTTTTTCGTAATAACTTTAGTCTTCATTCTAATTTGATGATATCATGAATGAAGATCCATCTTGGTGAAGTAAATTTCTCCATGTAATTCATCCAAAATTTCATCAATGACCGGAATGGGAAATTTATCTTTAATAGTGAGCTTTTTGAGCTCCCTATAATTTGGACACGGACGCCATGATCCAAACTTCATGTGCATCAATACTAATGGAGCATAGAAAGAAATTTGACTAGGTTAAATTATACCAACCTCTAACATTTCTGCAACCACACGTTCAATTTCACTCTTTTGGGAATAGGGATATTTATAAGGTTTTATGTTTAGAGGAACACTTCCTAGAATCAAATGAATAGCATGATCATGATCACAAATACGTAGGAGGCATTAGGGAGTCTCAAATACCTTGGAATGATTGTGCAAGGATTTTGGAGATCTGGAGAAATAGATGATTTTGATGCTTGAACCTCCAATGAGCATAATTGTGCAATTACACCCCATTTTCTTTCTTCAAAATATTTTTTATGTCATTAGAGTTGATTATCTTTCTTGGTTTCCCTACGATGCCCCTTAATTCAACTCTCTTTCCTTTCCAAACAAATTTCAAGAAAATTTCTTGAAAATTAAAAGCTATCATCCCCAAATATTGTAACCATTAGACTCATAATACAACATCATCACTGTCCATTGTAATCAAAATAATTTTACTATTTAATACATATTCCCCCATGGTTATCTTGATATTATGGCACTTTCCTGAGTAGTTTATAGTTCCTCTATTTGCAACCATCACTTGACACTCTGGTGTTGGATATAGTAATAAATTCAATTCCTTGCCTATCTTACAATGAATAAAATTATGGGTACTACCTAAATAAATAATCACTATTACATTTTTATTCTTGATATATCCTTCTATCTTGAGAGCTTGAGGAGTGGTAATTCCTTCCAATGCATTACAATATATGGTTGTATTCATTTCTTCTTTCTCTGGGGGTTGTTTCTTGGTGTATATCCTCCTCTTTTTATGTTTCTTGTTCCTTTTCTTCCTCCTATTCACAATATATGTATAATAATTTCCTCTCGCACACTTATGACCTTTAGTGTACTTGTTATCACAACTGTAACAAAGCCCTTTTGCTATTTTTTCCTCCAATTGTTTCGGTGTCAACCTGGAAGGCTAGGAGAAACAACACTTCCATATCTATAGTTTTGATTGGTAGACTTCCTTGTTGCCATAATTTTTCTTTCCCATGAATTCCTTCTCCAATGAATCAGGTTCCCAAAGATGAACCTCATGTTGGATGTTATCATTTAAAATACCTATTAATACATCAATCATATGGTCCTTTGGAATATCAGTTACCTTGATATTCAATTATTAGAAGTCCTCAATGTGATATTCCATTGAACCCTTTTGTTTTAGATTTATCAATTGGCTAAAGAAGGTGTTGTTCTTTCTATCCTCATAATGTGATATCATTTCCTTCTTAAAATTTGAAAAAGTGACAAGTGGTTTATGATAAAAAAATCCATAGATGCCATACAAATTGATTGGGCTCTAAACATAAAGATGCATTGTGTATCTTTTGTGTGTGTTACACGTCATGGAGATCAAAATATTTATACATCTGTAGTATCCATGTTAACAGATCATTGCCATAAAAATTCCTCATATCAATCTTTAGAATGTGGTGGGTCTTAAACCTAACATTAGAGTCTCTAAAATCATATTTCATATTCCTTTTTTCCTCATCTTGAGTTTCATGGATTACCTTGTCACCACTTGGAAGTCTTTCTTACAACAACTTTTTCAACCCTTCCATCTTGACATTCATCATTATTTCCATGTATACTTTCAAACCATCGTTCAAACCTTTTTTATATAATTTTAAATCATCCATGTCCCATTTTAATCCATCCTTGTCCCCTTTTAATTCATCCATGTCCCCTTTTAGTTCATATTTGGTTGTCCTTGTGCAAAATTTGTTGCACTTGGTCCCGTAATTTTGATATATCATGTTGCAATTCTTCATTTTCATGTGTCACAATAGAACTTTATGAGGGCTTAATGGGTGTAGAATTATTTTCTTTTGGAAGAATTTTAGAACCAAATAATGATTTCTATGCTTCAATATTCCCTTTGAATCACTTCAAACTAAATTTTCAAACAAAAGTTATGCAAAATTTTAAAAATTACACACCCTTTTCTTGATTTTTAGGAGCTTGATATTGAAACTGTTGTATCTATGTAATTTTGTATTGTCAGGGTCTCAAATTCCATCCTTTGGTAGCCCTATGAGTCGTCTTTCCATTGCCACAATTAAGACCAAAATTGTATTCTTCAAGTTAATGTTATTCTTAATCTCCCATGATGACTTGATTATGGACGGGTTTAGTAGAGCAAACTTGTAATGAATTATTCCACATGATAATATTTAAATATTTGGCCCTAAAAATGATACACCAAAAACCAAAGCCTGTTCTCTTTCAGTCAATTTTACGAAATTCAAATTTGATGCTCGTAGAGGAAGTTATGAGAATTTTCCCAAGGTCACATGTTTGAGACTGAATTTTGGAGCATGCAAAAACCCTAAATTCTTTGGACCATATATATATATATATATATATATATATGAAAATTTTACAGGAATTTCATCAAGATTTATTCTCCATGTGGTCACAATTTTAGCTTTTGAATCTTTGTAGAAAAAAAAAATTATAGCGGAAATTCCAAGATGGCCTCTTTGTAGCAGTGAAACCCTAGTATCCAAAGATCTGATACCAAATTTTATGCAACCATATTACAAATTAGAAGAAAAGATAGATCAATGAATTAAAAATTATCCTCTTTGTTGGAAACTAGATCACCACTAAGAGGGGGGTGAATCGATAGTGTGGCACCTTTAAGATTTTTCTCCAATTACTTAATATTTTAACCATGCACAAATTGAACACACAACCATAGATTGGAGCATAAATAATAAACATGAAAGCACAAAATCAATCAACATGTGGACACAATTATTTATAATGGAAAACCCGTCCTAGGAAAAAAACCACCCTATTGTTGTTTTGCTGCTCAATTATTTTATTAATTTGTTAAGCAAGTTATACATTGATCAACTCACTCCCATGGGTCTTGAAGAATCGAATTCTTTCAATAGTATCTGGGATTTTCAAACAGGAAATTGTTTCTCTCTCAGATCTATGAACTACCATTTGTTGAAAGCCACCATGATCAACAGTCCTCGCTTGGTTACTCCTAAAATAACCAACAGAATATACAAAATTAAATTTGATGGTCACCACCATGACCAATGACTCTTGCCCAGTTTCTACAGAACTATCCAACCACAATTTTATGGAGAAATATATTCCATCTATTGAAAATTCCAATCAATGTATACTTGAAGCCTCCATGTCTTCACTAACTCCATATGAGCCTCGTTTCATATATTTTCAGATTGGACTCCGAAAAATTGCTCAACTTGAGCACTACAGCAACATATCATGAAAACTCATACAAATTTTCAAGAACAACTACCATAAAAAATCCATACAAAAATATCCACACAATGAGCAACACAATCTCCACAAACTCTACTCCAATCAACAACTCATCACACCACTCACTGAAAAAACATAATGGCATAAATATGTTTTATCTATCTACTGCTACATCTACAAACTACTTCATAAATTCTACATAATGATGCTCACACATTTTTCAGGTTCTTCTCCAACTCACACTCACTTCATACTATAGTGCAATAAACTCAACAATCAACCATCTCACAATGAGTTATGTCCAATATAAATATGAACTCGAGTTCTCAACTCAATAACTACTCATAACTATTGAGCTCAAAAATCCTATTCATATGCTTGAATTGATCTGTATTTAGCTCATTGACCCAATAAACCACTAACTCCACTATAATTTTTGATATTTTCAACTTTAATCGGCTTCTGGAGGCCCCATGAACTTTTCTGACCATAAACCAAATGTTTTTAAAGGAAGTTTCCAATGCACAAAAATAATCTCAACGGCATGTGAAATATGGAGTAAAACTAGAGAAATACTTTATCTCTCCCTTAACAATGGTCTACATGTGACCAGGGCCATAGTCGCTCCCTTGAGCCTCCCCTGCAAGTGAATGGAGCTTCCAATATCTCCCATAGGCATTTGTGCATGCTACTAGGGATAAAACTTAGTGAAAACATAAATCCTTCAGCCTAGACCCTCGACAACATGTTCCATCATCTTCCTCTGCTCCTGTACACTCCTCCAAACCATTAAGACAAGTCTGCAACTGAAATATAGGCAAGGAACAAGTATATTAAATGCTAGACCTATTCTTCCAACCTTAGGACCAATACCAAATCCTCCATCTCCTCAAGCAGCATCCTCAACATCTCTAACACTTGCAACAACATATCCAACTCCTTAAGCAACATCTCTGTCCTTTGTAGAAGCAACCTCAAGTCTTACAATTGAACCCATGAGGTAGAAAAATAATGTCTCTAAGACATATAGAGATATATGGAGCAACTACACTAGCACTCCAACAACCTTCTGTAGCATCAACATATCCAAGCTACGACACAACATCATGAGAATTTTTCCATCCTCCTGCAGCAACAGCATATCCACTAGGTCTAGTCATCACTATGTTGACATCAATTCCAACTAAAAATACCATAAATACATCACCACACATCATCACTTATTCACACATTAGCAACATCTCCAATCAAAAAACATGATAAACTTTCCAACCTCTTGTAGCAGCAGCATCTCCAACCAACTCATCATTTGTTTCCATCTCCTCAGCAGCCACTAGGTCTAGCCATAGGATGTTGACATCAATTCCAACTAACGAGACCACCAAAAAATCATCACCAACACTCATTACCCATGCATAAGGCCAACAACACTAATATCTTGTTGACATTAATGCTAACACTACAATTCCAACACTCTTTTAAGGTAAACCTTCCTTCACATTACATAAATGAATAATTCTTGGATGATACAAATCATAATACATCCTTGGTATATATAGGATTCTAAGGGATCACAATATAATCAGCGCCTACATAACATAATAATGTAAGGGCACAATAATAACAATAGTGGGCTTCTATGGGGCACAAAAATAACAACGTGGGGGGAATGGGCACAAAAATAAGAATAGGGTGATACACTAACAATAAAAATAAGGGGGATACACTAGTATTATAGGGACCAAACAAAAAGTTTCAAAATATCTTAAAGATATGGGTTTCTAGAATCAAATAGGGTTCATTAGATACTCAGGAAAGGTTCTACTTAATAAAAGAAATGAATAAATCAATCCCTAATGGAGTTGCCAGTTTTGTTTGGAGGAAAAATCACTCTTGCAGACAAGAGAAATCTCCCCAGGTTTGGAAATAAAATACATAGAAACATTCCCTATATTACCATAAAATCATAGATGTAAGATTGGATGAGTGGTTCATACATTTTTCGAAATTCTTGTCCTCCTTATTGTTTGATGTATCTTCTGATCTCATTCTTGATGCTCCAAGAAAATATCTACAAAGGAACAAGCATAAAAATTATTAAAACATATGATACATAAATTATTTAACATAACCCATACAAATGATCAAGTAATCTCACAACAATCACCATAAAAATTAATGTGGGAAAGAAATAATAATTTGAATTAAGATGAAGAAAATGAGAGAGTTACAACCAAGTCTTGATGTTGAAATCTTCCTCCCAATAGTACTCAATCCCAACCTTGCATTCAAAATACTTCAATAGATACTTTAGCAGAGTGGAAGTACAGTTTCAAGAGTCAAAAATCCAATCCCCTTCCCTTTTAATGTACTTCTTTTATAGGCCAAGGGTGGAAGTTTGATATCCATTAGGTTAGGAGCTAGATTTGCAATGGATGGGATGGGATCCACTATGGTATGTATGAGATCCATCATGGTAGGAGTTTGAGCTCATTACCTTCACTGCTTGGAAATATACCTTCATGAGGCTTCTATAATGAAGCTTCATAACCTTTTTTATTTTTTACCTACGTAAGAATACCATCACACTTTTAATGAAGGAAAATTGTATCGACGTCGCAATAGGTTTATTATGCAAGGTATGACATCGCATGTTGTAACATTGGCACTTACATTGCTCTCTAAAAATATAGTTTTTGAGGTATGTAATATAGGATTATTATAATTCATGGAGAGGTATTTATTCCATATTTCTCGGGGATTGATGATGATTTTTCCTCAAATGGTGAAAACTCTAGATTTGGCATCATTTTCATGGACGTGAAAAATTGATTTGTAACACTCATGCACCTCCTCAACATGAAAATATATTCACACACTAATTATGCTATGGCTACATATTCAATGTTCCATCATGAAATATCATTATTTTCCCATATGCTCCCCCTGAGACTAGGTAGTTTCTGATGGGAGTCTCTTACTACTCCTTCCTATTCCAAATTTTGAGGGGTTGAGCTCTAACATGTGCATCCTTTTCTGGCTTCTTGATTGGTCAAATTTGCATAATATTATGTTTTTGATTGGATTGTCTAAGAAATTTTGGCATATTATGATCCTTGGCCATATGACCAATATTTTCACATACATAGCACCTTTTCTGAACAAGGAATGGGGGCAAGACTCAAATATTATGTTATTATTTTTCCTCATATTTCATCTTTACATGCAACCTGAATCAATAGCCTTATGGCCAAAATCATTTCATGAGAAAAAATATCCATAAAAAGGGTTTTATAAATAATTTTTGATGATATTTGTGATGATATATGTCCTCCTTGATTGTTTGCTTGATAGAATTTTCTATTCGGAAAAATATGTTTTTGAGAAGGTATGATCATTTTACTTCTGTAATATGTCCAAGTTTTTTAGAGTTGAAGCATCTGAATTTCTCAAAGGTGTGAATGATATTCTAGATGAAGAGGTTTTTCTTAGCATGACATTTGGATCATTCTTTTATTACTGGTTTTCTTTCTCGCTTCTCTCTCTACTGTCATTTTCTATCAATTTTTTAGTGCTACTTATGAACTAGTTTCTCCCTTGCGCAGGCTGAGATATTATTTGACTGAAGTAAATATTTGAATGCCTCTTTTCAATTTCAACTAGGAGGTTTTCTTCTCCAGTTCACTTCTCAATGAAACCACCTCATCCTCCATTATTTCACACTAATCTTCCTTTTCTCTGTAAAATTCCTCATTCGTTCTTTAACTTGCCTCCCTTCTTCCAGCAAAGTTTTTAAGCTAATTATTTCTTCTTTGAAGGTGTATTCCTTCTCACTAAAAATTTGCAATAACTTCCACTATTCTTTGTTCTCATTTGTGAGCCTTTTAATCTTAGCTTCAAGGACCACTACTATGGTTTTCTCTTCATCTTCATAATTTTTTGAACTTGATTTCTCCATAAATAATCACCTCCATTTGGACTTGAAAGATTGATTTCAAATGAATTGTTATCATCCTCTAGTCCATAAATATCAAGAGAATCATCATCACTATATGTATAAGGAAATAGGAAATCAGATATATAATGTCCATCACGTCTACAGTTGAAACGAAATATAATATATGATCCTCCTTGATGATTATGTTTAAAATTCTTAATCAACAAAAAGAGGGATTATTTTGAATCTAGTTTTTTTTGTCCTTTTTGTTTCCCTTCCTTTTCTGAGACATATTCTTCTTATTATTAGCCATAGGTCCTCAATCTACCCTCAAGAGGTGAATTTGAACTAGATGGAACCAGATATGATACCACTTGTTAGAATCATATCACCACAAAGAGGGGGGTTGAATCAGTAGTGATGATACTTATAAAATTTGTAACTCTTTTTTCAGGTATACTAAACAACAATACACATCAATTCATCAGTAGATAAAATCATGTTAACACATTAAAGAATTGTCATAAGAATCATAAAAAAACTTGCACAAGGGACACAAATGATTTCTAGTGGAAACCCTGAAGCAACAAAAACCACCTTGTTGTTGTAGCTCTACTTCTCTTTCTTCTTATTAATCTTCAAAATTCTTTTACATAAATTAAGCTAGCCACTACGAGCTATCAGCCACAACCCTTATGACATTTTTCTATCCACCACTAGATAGGAAGCCCCTACTCCTTATCAACTATTTTTTGGCCACCGCCAACAAGGAGCCACTACTCCTATCTTGGCAAGCCACCAATTACTGTAGGCACCCACCTCCTCAAAATCTATGTACCTCATTTCATTAGCTTTCACATTGGGCCCAATTATAGTTCAACATAAATAGCACTAGAATACCAACTCTCTTTGACACACACAAACTCAACAATCACTCTCCTCATCAAACCTTATCAACATCATCAACCTAAACAACATCTCTACAAGTATTACACAATGCATCTCACTTCTCATACATACTAGAATCCTCTCACTAGACTCTATATCAAACCCTTAGCATATACTCTATCCTCAAACAACAACACAACATCATATATCTCTCAATACATCAACATAACTGACACTATACATATCCCTAAAAAACTCAATACAATACAAAATGAATTTTGATTTAACATCATAATAAGTACATGACACCAATGACAATATTTTCAATTAAATCCATTGACCCCTATAATGTAACAAGTTAGAATCCAAGTCATAGTAGTTGCATCAAACATCTCCTACAATCACACTATTAATCAATAGAATATATGAATTACTACAAAAATATTCATCTCAACAACATTAATCAACTACAGGTCCACCTCTATTTATGTGCAAAATCCTCTAAAATTCAACCCAACATAATTTGTTCTGAAATTACAATAAAAAAAACCATCGAAAACCCTTTCCCAGGTTACTCCAACATACTTGATCTCACATTTTTCACATGCACTAGATATGCCATTGATATTTTTCATCCATGTATGCACAAGATCTATGTAATAAATTGGCCCTTATTGCGGAGTATGCACACGACATTGGCCCCTATCCATACTCTACGTGAAATCTATGTGAATTTCATTCCACTAAAGTAGCTCTATCTCTAATGCACACATTTACTCAATCCATCAAACCATCAAACCACACACTATGTCACTCCATATGTAAAAAAGGATATATTCGCTCAATCCATCCTTAAAAAGGATTGACACACACAAAATATATATCAATTGTTCCCAACTCTATCAATCAACCTCCATCATCAATTCGATCTACTACCAATCAATGATAAATACCAAATCAGGTGATTAATTTGAACCAAAACCATGATCATTTAATTCATTCACACTTCTCTGGAGATTCATCACACTTTAAATTGAACCTTCAAATTGAAAGCATGGGAAATTATTTTAGTTTGTGTGTGTGATTTTGTGTGTGTCTACATACAGGTATCATCGTGGGGATAACATCGGCTCCCAAAGAGGATAGTATGGCCAACCCAATGATGATACTATTATCTTTTCTCTATGTATAAATTCCTCCCAAATATGATGCCCTGACTTATGTAATTTCACCTTTCTCTTACCTGAAAATTTTCCAAAATTATTCACCAACTTTCCAGACACCTATACAACCTCTGCATACTCCCACAACTATGGTGCAACATCTCAAACATTAATAACTTATATGAACCACAAAAAACCAGGTTGACATCAATACAAGGTAAACATTGTTCAATGATTTTTGGCATCAATTCCAACAAAACCATCCCACCAATCCAATATCCTACATGATATTTGGTCTTGTAGTTGTGAGAGTAAGTAGACTTCCAATCATGGAACATAGATTTATTCACTTCTATAGATTCATCATAATTTTTGGGTTTATAGCCCCTTACCTTGGGTGTTCTTATGGGTCTACATTCTCACATACCAAATTTCCTTCAAATTTATTTTATTTACTTATTTTGAAAGATAAAAATCACTCTCTATTTGTTGAACATGTGGTCTAAGGAAAAATGGTAGTTCCCCAAGAATTAACATTTCAAATTAATTTTGCATATAATTTGTAAATATTTGACTTATTTTATCAACATTACTCCCAAATATGATGTCATCTACATACAAAACAATAATCAAAATATTATCATCATCCAATTTTATAGAAATATTTATGAAGTTTTTTATACCATTCTCTAGGAACTTGTTTTATCCCATACAATTCCTTATATAACTTGCAAACATAATTTGTTTTATCATTCAATTAGAAACCTTTAGGTTGTTCTATATGGACTTCTTCTTTTATTTCTCCATTAAGAAAGGCTTATTTGACATCCATTTAATATACTTTGAAGTTTTTATAACATTCAAGAGCCAAGAACATTTTGATTACATCATGTCTGGCGACTAGAGAAAAAGTCTCCTCAGAATCCACACCATCTACTTTAGCATTTCCTTTGAAAACAATTCTTTCTTTATTCCTGATGACATGGCCATCTTCATTTAGGTTTTTCTTTTATACCCACTTGGTACTTATCACATTATTATCCTTACGTCTTGGTACTAACTTCCAAGTTTGGTTCTTTTCAACTTCATTAATTTCCTCATCCATATCCTTAATCCAACGTTGATCTTGACTAGCTTGATCAAATTCTTTAGGTTCTATTGTGGAAAATTAAGCAAAATTGGCATGGATAGGGAAGCTTTCAAACATACTTCTTGTATGAACTTCTACTTATTTATATCTAAAGTTATGACTTTCAGGATGATGCTTTTGTACATACCTTGATGGAGTTTTAGCACGTTGTGGATAAATTTTTTCATATTCTTATTCATGATCCTCATGCTCTACTTATTCATATTCTTCTTCATATTCAAGTTGGTAATTTTATAGGAACATTTCAAGGTTTTTGTTTCTCTTTATCCTCGTTTCATAGGCAGTGAGAATTCCATGAAGCCATCCATAATTAACTATCTAGGTCATGTAATTTTTATATGGAAGAGACCTTTGCATCAAGTATACAGGTGAGAGATATCAACACCTTCTATGCCACATGAACTTCTTCAACCTTTTCAACAAGACCTTTAGTGGTTTTCACACCTTATCTACTTTGAGAAAGAAAATAATTATATTCTCATCATCATTCATTCTTATACTTTAAAATTTCATCTAATGTGTATAAATTTTTTCACGCTTCACCTTTTCATCTCCTCATAACTACTTAAAATTTTATCATACATTCCTTTTGTTGTGTCACAATGCATAACTTTAATGAATTCTAATTTTGTGAGGAAACATATGATAACATTCATTTACTTAGCATTATTTACAAAATCCTTCATGACAACTTCATTAGTTGGAGGGGTTGAATTTTAGTTGTAACTATTAACCAATGCGTTGACATTGATGTCAAAGGAAGTTCTTGTAGGTTTTTTGTTGTGTCAGGTATGTGTTATAATTATTGATTGGTTCATAAGGTAGCTTAGTGTTTAAAGAAGATCCAATGGCCCTCTATGTGCAAATTATTTGAGTGATGATAATTTTCTTAATGGATTCCAAAGGAAAGAGAGGAAAAGGGGATAAAACCCCAAATTTCTTTGGGCCATAGTGAAAACACCAATTTGCTTATGTATGAGGAGTAACTACAAATTTTGGGTGCACAGACGGAAACCAAAATTCTGGTAAGACGTGTGTAGGTTAGAAGGTGATCATATCTAGATATCACAACAGTTGTAAATCAATGGCATTTGGGGCTCCCTATTTTCACAAAAGTTAAAGCTCGCCCACATGTCAGTCGTCACACAAATTTGATGGCACAGAGTGTCATTGATTTGAGGAGTGCATAATCGAATAGAAAAGAGTGAGTTTCAACCCCCCCCCCCCCAAGGTTTATGTTAAGTGGGAGGGTGGGAGCACTCAATGGTAACATAAATCCACTCATTAAAGATCAACAACCCAGATCTGTTGCGGGGCCACCTACCTCGAAACCCAAAACCACTGAATGGGGGTTGCAATACCATGTGAGGATTAAAGTGGTTTTGTCTTTGACCTAGCCACGTGACATAAAAAATGGTCACAAATACAAACAAGAAAAAATGGCAAACAAACTTGGGAATGAAGAAACTCAAAATGTTGACATGGAATCCAAACTAGAAATGTATGTGGTATCATGAAGTGGTAGTACAGGTGGTGCCAAATGGTAGAGACAGGTGGCAGATTGATAACGTGAGAACTTGTTGGCATTATAGAGATGATGTGATTTTGTGTCGACATGAAAAATATGACGTGGCAGTGAATGATGTGGCACTCTATGGTCGCAACACATGGCAGGTGAATTTAGCATTTTGGGTGGCCAAGTGGCCCTTTTCCAAGTCACATGTGATGGTGACGTAGCGGTGATATGGAATGAAAATTGGTAGAGAGATGATGTGGTTATGTCAAAATATTTGAGAGTTGATAAATGCAAGTTCTTTAAGATTTTAGAATGGACCAGTTCCTGGATATCTAGATCTAGGACCTTGTACGATTATCAAGGTAGAGGTGGACCCCATATCTAATCATCAAAGGATCAAATCATGCACACGCTAGTGTTTGAGGTCGAATACCATGTCCCTATATTTTGGATTAGAACTTGGCTATATTATACATTCATAGGTTCTAGGAAGCAGAGCTCCTGGCTCTTATGTAAATATGATGAAAGGTTAAAAAGGTTAAGTGTCTAATCATGGGGGTATCATCCTATGGGCCAAGTCATAAAGATCTCGAAGTGTTGATCACCTAATTTGAGGTCAAAGGATAATAATAACTGACTAGGAGTATTACCAATCCATATTAATTAAATTACCAAGGATGGAAATCAAAAGACTCTATCAACCTTGATCAGAACATAATCTATAAACACATGGGAAAGGTGACGATCAAAAGTAGCATTGTTCACATCACATAGAAAATTGATAAGTGTGAGTTGTGTTTATAGAGTTTAGGAGTGAGTCCAAGTAAATGTATTTTGGTCCATATATGTAGTGTTTTTTAAGAGAGAATATTGAATGGAGAGTGAATAAAAGGATTGACATGAAAGATGAAGTATAAAGGAGATCAGTAGTCTCTATAGGGGATGTTGAAAAATTCAACAAGAAAGTCTCAATTTGATTTTTCCTAGGTCAAATTGAGAAAATTTGAATTTCCACATCAGCAAACAACTTGGATGTAGTTAACTTGTGTGACGTGGCTCTTGTCACTCAGTTAGCTTGGAAAATTCAAGCTAGAGGGCTTGGAGTTTAGTTAAGAATGTGTGATTGCTAATTAGTAGCAATCAAGGTGAGTTGTTTCAAGTTGTTTTTAGTTAAACTAGTTATAATTGTTGGAGGAACTAGTGGAAGGTCAGTTGTGCAGTGGGACAGTAGTCTAACTCAGTGATCATCCAGTTAACTGATCAATCATCCAAAAATAGCTAGTGCATGTAGATAATTTGAGTTCCCTAGTTGTTGTGGATATTCCAAGGAAGTGTAACATCAATTGTAAACAAGTCTTGAGTGTACAGGTGTTGCATGCAGTCAGATGATCATCCTTGGAGGTAAATTCCTAAATAATAGGGGCCTAATTTCCTCAGGTATTGTGAAAGGAAATAGGAGCTAAAACAGAGGCATAAATTGACTAATTTTGAGTCAGATATTCTCAGTGAGCAGAAAGATAGGTCATTCACTTGCAGGTTGAGCTCAGTTTGAACTAGCAATTGTGATACATCTCTATTCATCAAATTAATCCAAGTAGACATAAGGGGTTTTTAGAATTTGCTTTCCCTTGGAAAATTATTGTGTGCATGTATGTTATTTCTCTTTCTATGTTTTTGATTGGCATTCTAAATTATGATTTGAATTCCGCAGAGCAGTAGAGTAGGATTGTGTCTCATGATTTAAACTAAAATTTCATGAGCAGTTGCAATTCTACACCATAACTTCTACAAGGAACATATGAAGTATGTTTGTTGTTTGATGTTAATATGAAGTTTGCATAAATGAAGTCTATGAAGTTTAATGTTTGATTTTGTTTAATGTACATATATGTAGTATGTGATATAATGTTAAAGTGTTGCTATTAGACCAATTCTTACCTGAAAAAACAGGATTAGTATATTGTAGTTTTGAATCAGAGATGTAGAGAACATAATACTTTAAAAATTTGAGGTAAATTTTTGAGATGAGAGGTATGAACCATATTGTTTAGAAATAACATATTGCATCAAGGATAATGGAGAATGATATGAAAAGGAGGTCCATGGTACAACTATTGGGGTTTGGTGCCTCCAGCAGGTTGGTGTCTACAAATCTAAGGGGATTGGTGCCTCTAGTAGGTTGGTTCCTGCAAATATAAGAAGGTTGGTGCCTCCAAAAAGTGGGTCTTTGGAGATCTGAGGAGATTGGTGTCTCCTACAGGTCAGTGGCTGTGAATTCAAAATGGAAATCAGGTTGGTGTTTGTAAATCAAGGGATAGGTTTGTCCTTCTATATGGTACCAATAAATCATTATAATATTGTTCAGTGCCTACATTTAAAAAAAAAAATGAATTTTTTGGGTTTTCTCTTGCTAGGGTTTCCATGTATATCTGGTGTTCCCATGTGGTGTTTGATTTATTGGTGCATTATTTGTTTTTTAAGTTATGCTAGTGTAAGTTTTTTGGAAAAAGTGTACCAAAATCCCTTACTTAAGTTATAGGTGACTCATAACCCTAAAAAAAAAATGATAGTGTCTATGCTTCATATCTACAACAAAATGATATAAAAACCTCGCAGAAAAATATAGAATGCAAATAGAAACATATAACAGCAGAAATATAAGTGCAACAACCCAATGGAGAATATGAATGACCAATTTTATTAATCAATAGCAATACACCTGGTGAGGAATGATTGCATAATTGGGACTATAAATCTCCATTTGTGGGATGGGTACTTCTTTACCTTGCGCTTTAGCAATGTTCTTCTCTCTCTCTCAATATGTGGCATGCAATGGGGAAAAAGAAACAAAGGATGCTTAAACTCAAGTAGGAGCTCAAAATGTTATGAGACGATAGTGGGGATGATGAAAATGGTCATTGTGAATAATGAAGAGAAAACCCTCTATTTATAACAAAATATTGGAATAGATTGAGAATTTGGAAATAATAAAATATTATTTACTAAATCAAAATATAGCCACTATGAATATTTTATTATATTTTTTGAGAGGGAAAAGATATTAAAAATTGTCAAACATCTTTATTTAGAAAGTGGTTGAAGTAATTAACAAATAAAAATGATTTATTAATCACTTTGTGATAATTAAGAAAAATATGAATTTGAAATAATTATTAAATAATGATAACAATTATCTCATAAGGAAAATAGGGGACAAATAAGGAATAATAAACAAATAACGATTTATTTAATTATTACAAGGTGATTAAGTCAAAAGTGCTAAGAAATAATCATCAAATAATTATTTCTAGAGAATATTAAATAAATAATTATTTATTTAACTATTCTCGTGGGGTTTTGGATTTTAATGAGAAATAATTTAGGAAAATGGTTCACTAAATTATTTTCTATGGGGAAAGTGGGTTTTTCCATGGAAAAATTCATCCTAAATGGTGCATTTCGATCAAATTAGTAAGAAATGGCTAAGTCAACATTTTTTTTGTCCCCTGACATAAGAGTGTCAGGAGAAAATCGTATGACCGAAATACGTTATAGCTTTTTCTTTCGTGAGACACCAAAGGGGAGTCACAGAGATAGAGAGAGAGAGAGAGCATTGAATCAAGGCAAGGAAGGACTAAGAATGGAGGGGGAAAGACCTAATTCTCTTATAGAAGTATGCTTTTATTGGTAAGTACATAATCTCAAATGAGGCGATGAAGGAATACCCATACCCATCATGATAACTAAGTACAAATAATAATGACATGCCCAACAATTTGGGTATGAAAAAAATGTACATAATACATGATATGTTGGCATTAATATTTCAGAAAGTGATATAATGATACAATGAGTCTCGTATAAATAAGTGTCTGGAAGACAGAGCCTAGGACTCGATACAATAACATTTGTTGATATGAGTACATGAGACATAATTCCCCCAAAAATGAGAGCAAGGGGAGATCACAACCAAATAATCCCTTCTCAACATGAAAGGGCTATGAATATTTGAATAGACTATCTGAAGTACATGCATGTTGTGGGCTCTGTGGTCGGTATAAAATGAGCCAGTCGAATCAACAGAACAACATCTAAGGCTGGAGCATAACATGTTGTCATTCAAGAATGTGGGGGTATACCTAAAGGGCCACTCACTCATGAGGTATATAACATCTCACACACACCCAGGAAAATATGGTACTATATTTTTTATCGTTGAACCATCAAGTGTATGATTATTGATCATGCAACAATGTGTTGGAGTCGAGCACACAAGAAACAAACAAGTTAAATGGAAGTTATGATTCCATTTTCTTGATACAAGGTACCAAACAAGAATGGATGGAACCAAGGTACACCACCATTTATACCACTCTCCTGGAAAAAGTGTGTTAAATTCAAAAGAAGAGGGAACTCTAGACTTGAGGTAATGAGGATTCCTCAACAAAGGCACGAGGATCATAGTATTGTGACTAATATGTACTGACACCAGGGATGATGATGGAGGAATTATGGGGATAATATAAGTTATGGACTTATGACTTCCCTTTTCAAAGCATTATAGGCATGGTTGACCTGGCAGTAACTGACTTGGTTCTAGAAGGGGTTGTCAATTACTTAGATGGAGGCTTTTCAAAGACATATGAAAATAGTTGGAGGCTAAATGTGAGAAAAATGGGATGAATTCAATGCAAAGAGAGATAATGCATTATAACAGGACTCGATGGGACCCTAAATAGACGTCGTGGATATAGGGGTGACTCGCCTTTGATGCTCTAAACAAGGGTGACTATATGATGTTTCCACATGGGGGAGGCCCCAAAGGGAACATTAAAAAATGAGAAAATAATGGTTACTCACAATGAAACTTGACATATAAGTCGACAAGTGCAAAGGAAACTTGGTACTAGAGTACATACTACTCATATGAAAATATTTGATTTGAATAAACAGCAAAGTGAGGCCTCATGGAAAAATTTTCTTCCTAGAGTAGATTCAAATTACCAAAAAGGAGCTTCTTTCCCCCAAATCCAATTCATTTGTGAAGTAAGATTTTGGAGAATTTTGAGAGGAGGATGAGGCCCTAAAACTTGGCAAACTCATGGAAAACAATCTAACCATAATATTTTGGATCTGTGAATTTCAACTAGGTGGCCTTACTTGTCTAAAAATGGCCTTAATGCTTCTTGGAAGGATGGTTCCTGGTGAAAAATTAATGGAATAAGAATGAGATAATGAACTACTAGAGAATTTTTAGGATCATCCCCGTCCACCAAGTCAAACATGGGGACCTGGTGGTAAGTGTGGTATCACATAGAGAAAAATATTTTAATATATGGTATCAATCATCTATGATATGTGATGTGTATATGACTCTCTAGAGAGGCTAGTAAGACAAACTATCCAAGGAATGAAATGTTATGAAACCAACTCCAAAAATAGAAGAAAAGAGAGATCAACACCATAGAAATTAGCCACTTCGAGGGGGAAACCTCCTTTACATTACATAAATGAAAAATTCTTGGATGATACAAATGACAAAACATCCTTTCTATATATAGGAGTCCATGGGGTCACAATATAATCCTAGCTGACCTAACAATAATAATGTAAGGGCACAATAATAACATTATAGTAATAACAATATGGGGGCTACAGGGGTACAAAAATAACAATAAGGGAGATACACTAATAATATAGGGACCTAACATGCCCCTCTCCTTAAAAAAAATGTTTTCCTCAATGCTTGAGTAGCTCTGGATTCTTTTGTATAAAATTCTCATCCTCCCATGTGAAATCTTCAGAGGGTAAGTTCTTCCACTTGATGAGATACTCTGAAATTGATCGATTTCTTAGCTGTCAGGTTCTTTTTTCCATGATAGCTTCAGGTTCCAATATGATTTTTCCTTCCTCATCAAGTTCTAGCAATATTTTTTGAACTGGAATTTTGTCACCTATAACCTTCTTTAAGCATGAAACATGGAAAATTGGGTGCACTCGAGAAGAAGTCAGAAGCTCCAATTTGTATGCCATAGTACCAATCTTTTGCAACACCTTGTAACGACCATAGTACTTTGGTGATAATTTATTATCCTTCTTAGCTTTTTTGAGGGACTTTTGTTATGTATGGTTGTAGCCGTAAAAATACCCAGTCACCTACATCAAAACTTCTCTCGTTGTGATGTTGATATGCATGTTGTTTCATTCGATTTTATGCCAAATTTAGGTTATCCTTTAAGAGTTGGATAACTTGTTGTTGATGCTCGATGTGATATTACACTACTTGAACCTTAGAATTTTCTTATAAAGATTATGTGATGGATGGTGGATGATATCCATAAAGTGCCATAAATGGGTTCATTTTTGTTGCAATATGGAAGGAAGTGTTATACCACCATTCAGACAGAGGTAACCACTTGACCCGTTTTGTTTGTTTATCAAATACAAAACAACGAATATATCCTTCCAAACATTTATTCACTATCTCAATGTTCCCATCAGATTGAGGATGATAATATGAGCTATGAGCTAATTGAGTACCCAAACAAGAAAATAATTTCGTCCAAAAATTTCCAGTAAAAATGGGATCCCTGTCGCTTACAATAATATTTGGGTTTCCATGTAGCTTTTGAATTCTTTCAATAAATGCAGTAGAAATTGTACTTGCTTTAAATGGATGAGATAATTCACAAAAGTCTATCAACTACCACCATGGTGACACTCTTTCCTTCGGAATTGGGTAAACCTATGATAAAATCCATTGAAACCTCATCCCAACATTGACTTGGAATGGATAAAGGATGTAGTAGACCCGGGGTCTTAATTTTCTCAACTTTATTTTGATGGAAAACCAAACATTCCACCACAAAATTCTGAATATCAGATTTAAATCCATCCCAAAAAAAATATCTTCACCCTGTGGTAAGTTTTTAAAAATCCTGAGTGTCCTCCTAAAGGAGAGTTATGCAATTCTGAAACAATATTTTGTTTTAGTTGGGAATTCTTACAAAGATATAAGTGATATTTATACCATAAGGAATCATTTTTCCAACTAAATGTATCAGATGTACTAGGATCTTGCTGCAACTTTTGAATGAGTGTCCACATTTCTTCATCATTCTTCCATTCATCCCTTGCTTCGGTTATCCAATCTGCTTGGATAATATGGCACAAAGAAATTCTTCCTCCTCTTCATCATTTCTTGAGAGTGCATCTGCAAGAACATTTAGCTTCCCTTTTTTGTAGATGATTTCAAATTCATAACCCAACATCTTTGTGACCCATTTTTGTTGCTTTTCTGAATATACTCTTTGTTCCAAAAAGTATTTAATAATATCATGATCAGTTTTTACCTTGAAGTGTATACCCATTAGGTAAGGTCACCATTTATTTAGTGCATGTAGTATTGCCAACATTTCCTTCTCATAAATAGATTTCTGTAAATAATTTCCTTTAATTGGATGACTTTCAAAAGCAATGGGTCTTCCTTATTGCATTAAAATAGCACCAATTCCATTTCCTGAGGCATCAAATTCCACAATAAAGGTTTTTGTGAAGTCTGGCGTAGCTAATACCGGTGTTAGGCACATTGCCTCTTTAAGATATTCAAAGGACTTAGTTGCTTAAGATGTACTCCAAAGAAATATTTGGAGGTTTTTGCCTATAATTGTTTCTCCTCCAATAGTTTGAGCACCTTTTCAACATGTTGAACATGATCCTTCCAAGACCTGATGTAGATTAGTATATCATTAAAAAATACTAACACAAATTTGGGTTTGAAAATGGAATTCATCAACCCTTAAAATGTAGAAGGTGCATTGGTAAGGCCAAAAGGCATGACCAAAAATTCATAATGACCCTCATGAGTTCAAAATGTTGTTTTCAGAATATCTTTTGTCTTCATTCTAATTTGATGATATCGTAAACGAAGATCCAACTTGGTAAAATAATTTTCTCCATGTAATTCATCCAATAATTCATCAATCACAGGAATGTGAAATTTATCCTTAATAGTGAGCTTATTGAGCTCCCTATAATTCAGACACATGCTCCATGGTCCATCCTCCTTGTGCACCAATACTACTGGAGCAGAGAAATAACTTTGACTAGGTTGAATTATACCAGCCTCTAACATTTCTACAATCATACGTTCAATTTCGCTCTTTTGGACATATCTGTAAGGCCTGATGTTTGGAGGAACACTTCCTGGAATAAAATTAATAACATGATCATGATCATGAATAGGTGTGAGTCCTTTGGGAGTTTCAAACACCTTGGAATTAGTGTCCAAGACTTTTTGGAGATCTGGATAAACATTAGGGGAATTTTGAGGTTTAATATGGGCTTCCTAAGGAAATAATAAAATAATACCTAAATCAATAAAATAATATTTATGAATTTTCAATTCACTTTTTGCACCACAATCCATGTAACCATAGTTAAATTCAATTCAAAAGTTGTGTCAAAATAAAATTAATAAAAAAATTGTATTGATGTGACTATAAATAAGAATGAGTTTTTCAAGAAAAAGTCATTATCATTGAACAACTAATGCATTTGTCCTTTGTACTTAAATAACTTAAAATAAAATATAAATATAAATTTATAACTTATTAATTATATTATATGTTATTAATTATAATTTATATTATTTAAATTATATAATAACATGTAATTAATATAGTATATAAAAATAATATAATATAATAAATGTATAGGGATATTTTTAATAAATGTGAAATGAAAATAATATATTTTTATTCAAAAAGTGTGAAATTACATTTATTATGAGTACTTTACTTTGACTTTAAAAGTACTTAGAGCCCTACCATGGTTAACCATGAGTTTTTATCCACCATTGAGAATGTGACAATTAAGTAGCTTTAACTCAAATAATGCCACCTCAACCATTAGGGATGATGTCATCCCCTAAAATGTGATTGGTTCTCATAAAGTGAATTTTGATTGTACATTTTCCTTAGGAGGCCCATTTTAGACCTCAAAATTCCCCTAATGTATATTATTTTGTTGTTGGAAATTCTAGTGAGCATAATTGTGCAATTACGCCTCTTTTTTCTTTCTTTAGAAGCTTTATCATGACATTAGAGTTTATTATATTTCTCAACTTCCCTGCAATACCTCGTAATTCAACTTCCTTTCCTTCCAAAAAAAAATTCAAGAAAATTTCTTGAAAATTAAAAGCTACCATCCCCAAATATTGTAACCATTGTACTCCTAGTACAACATCATCACCTCCCATTGGAATGGAAATCATTGGGCTATTCAATAAATATTCCCCCATGGTTAGCTTGATATTATGGCATTTTCTAGAGCAATTTATAGTTCCTCCATTTGGAACCATCACTTGACACTTTGGTGTTGGGTATAAGAAGAAATTTGATTCCTTGGCTACCTTACAATGAATACAATTATGGGTACTACCCGAATAAATCAACACTATTACCTTTTTATTCTTGATATGTCCTTCTATCTTGAGATTTTGAGGAGTGGTAATTCCTACCAATGCATTATAGTATATGGTCAGACTCATTTATTATTTTTCTAGGGTTGTATATCCTCTTATTTTGAATTTTCTTGTTCATTTTATTCCTCCTCACAATCTATGTAAAATAATTTCTTCTGGACACACTTATGACCTTTAGTGTATTTTCTATCACAACTGTAGCAAATCCTTTTTTCTATTTTTTCTTCCAATTGTTGTGGTGTAAACCTTGTAGGTAATGGAATTATAGGAGTAGCAACACTTCCATATTTATAGATGTGAGTGGTAGGCTTCCTTGTCTCCATAATTTTACATTAAATTTTTCTTGCCAACCTGACTGCCTTCTCCAATTAATCAGGTTCCCAAAGGTGAACCTCATGTTTGATGCTATCCTTTAAAGTCCCTAAGAAGACATCAATCATGTGTTCCTATGGAATATCAATTACCCTTATATTCAATTTTTGGAAGTCCTCAATGTGCTCCACCATTGAACCCTTTTGTTTGAGATTTATCAATTGGCTAAAGAAAGTGTTGCTCTTTGTATCCTCATAATGTGCTCTCATTTCCTCCGTAAAAATTGACCAAGTGACAATTTTTTTATGGGAGTGAATCCATCGATACCATACAAATGTATTTTGTTCTAAATACAAAGTTGAAATGTGTACCTTTTGTGTGTTTTGCACATTATGGAGATCAAAATATTTCTCCATCTGTAGTATCCATGTTATGGGATCCTTGCCACGAAACTTCCTCATATTGATCTTTTGAATATGGTGGGTCTTTAATCCAGCATTAGAGTTTATGAAATCATGATTAAAAATTATTTTTTTCTCATCATGAGTTTCCTCTACTACCTTTCGCCATTAGGAATCATTTCTTGTATCAACTTTTTCAAACCTTCCTTCAAACCTTCCATGTCTAATTTTAGATCATTCTTCATTTCTTCCATGTTAGCTTTCATGTCATCGATCTTAGTTTCCATACCATTCTTCAAACCATCCATCTTATCTTCCACACATTTCTTCAACCCATCCATAGCTTCCACGCCTTTCTTCAAACCATACATATTAGCTTCCATTCCTTTCTTCAAAACTTCCATTTCATTTTTTGTTTCTCTTTGCGAGAGCGAAATTTGGTGCACTTTCTCTTGTAATTTTGATATATCATGTTACACTTCTTCTTCATGAGTCATAGTAGAGTTTTATGAGGGCTTAATGGGTGTTGAATTCTTTTTAGGGGGGATTTTAGAACCCAATACTGATATCTATGCTTCAATATTCCCTTGGAATCACTTCAAACGGATTTTTCAAACAAGACTTATGCAATTAAAAAAAAATACACACCTTTTTCTTGATTTTGAGGAGCTCGATATTGAAACTGATGTATCTATGTAATTTTAGATCTCTGATATTTTATATTCGGTCCTTTAGTATCCCTCTGAATATTATTTCCAATGCCACAGGTCTGACTTGATTTGGATTCTACAAGGCAAAGTTATGCCCAGTCTCCCACAATGGCCTAATTATGGACTGGTTCAGTAGAGCGAACTTGTACGACATGCCACGTGTTACTGTTTCCTCCTTCGGCTCTGAAATTGATATAAAGGAAACTATAGCCAGTGTAATTTTAGTCATATTTTATAGAATTCCAATCTTATGCTCAAACATAGAGTTATGGCCATTTTCCCAAGGTCACCTCTTTTATATTAAATTTGGGAGCCTGCAAAAACCCTAACTTCCACAGATCATATCTCTGACAATATTGTGAACCAAGATCTGAAATTTTTATACAAATTTCCTCATGATTGTTTCTTAAATTGGTTTTTATTTTAGCATCTAAACCTTCACAGAAAAAATAAATAAATAAATAAAAATAAAAATAAATAAATAAAAATAAAAAAAATATATAATTATAGCAAAAATTCTATGATGACCTATTTGAAGAAGTGAAACCCTAGAATCCAAAGCTATGATACCAAATGTTATGAAACCAGCTCTAAAAATAGAAGAAAAGAGAGATAAACGCCTTAGAAATCAGCCACTTCAAGGGGGAAACTTCCTTTACATTACATAAATTAACAATTCTTGGATGATACAAATGATAAAACCTACTTTATATATATAGGAGTCCATGGGGTCACAATATAATCCTAGCTGACCTAACAATAATAATGTAAGGGCACAACAATAACAATAGTGGCATTTATGGGGCACAATAATAACAATATGGGGGCTATAGGGGTACAAAAATAACAATAAGAGAGATACGCTAATAATATAGGGACCTAACATGAAATGATAATTGATCATACCTATATGAGTGGGGTCTAGCTTGATACTTTTGTTAATCAATTGAGAAGGTGGCCAGGGGTGCCATCATGCCCCCAAGCATGAGATATATCCCCCCAACATATGATGATAGAGGGGACTTATCGGGTATGAAAATGTGGGAATGATTCCCCTATCTGGATTATTTTTTGGAGGGTCATTGTGTTATGAGTGCTTGAAAAATTGATTCAAGCATTTTCCCCTACTGGCACGAGATTCTCTAGAGGATTATTAGTAGATATAGGGGCATAGGTTCCCCCCAATTTTGGATGTATTGATGTAGCATTCTTATGGACATGTTGGATGTATTTAGAATAGTGAACTCTAAGCACTTACGATGGTTATTTGGTACATAATGTGGTTATGTGCTAGGTTGTGTGGTCATCATTTGTTTTTTATGGTTTTCTTCTTATGGGAAGAATGGATAGATACAATTATAGAAATGTTATGAATAAAATATTCCTAAATAACGTTAATTAAAAAATAATATAAATAATAAATTAAATAATTTAATTAATTAATGGCCCAATAGTTATGAAAGGGAAAGAGGTCAAAAGGTATCACCACTAACCTACGTGGCCAGTCAATGCTTATGTAGGCACACCGCCACAAAGGATTGTAATCATGATTTCATATTTTATCGATAATAAATTTACCTACTTACTCTAGTACAAAAATTTACACACAAATAATCTTCTTACATATTGGTCCCTTCATTGTAGTGGTATCATAGCATCAAACCCCTACCTATGTTGTTTATTACACTCTCGTGAATATAACTGGTCAATTATTGTCACTGTTTGTCCACATTGTTTCTATCCACAAAGCTCCTCAACACCCTACGTTCCATCATCCCATGCATTGTCTACTTTTCTTCTGATCATTTGTTATCGTCGAAGATTCTCACTCCCTTTCCATCATCTCTATTCATCCTTTTCCAGTTATTTCCTTGATTATGCTAGTCCTTGCGCTTTCTTTTTCCTTAACTATGCCTTCTTGACTGCTTCCATCACAGTAGTTTCCAATCCTACTGAGGTGCTCCCTCTCGACACTCGAACCATTGTTTGTTGTATGTTCTAAATCTGCAATTTCATCCTGCCCATGCTTCAACCCCAACTCATATAGCCACCCAACTGCATCATCAATCAACCCCACCATCTATTGCGTACATTTCCTACAAACTTTGTTCTGACTTATTCACTGGCACCGTTGCTCATCTCGATCAGGGTTCCACCATGACTATTCGGTCGCTCCCCTATCTCTACGTCCCATGACATTTGTTTCTATCGTCATCCAACCTTGTTCCACTCCATCAAACTCTGTGCTCTGTCGCTTCTACCTTCGATCAATCACCTTGTTCCCACTAAACGACAGGTCAACCATCACGATTTTTCGTAGAGGGTTATTGAAGTCATATGGTCTAACTATATCATATATTTATAATACAAAATAATTATATTATAATTATATTAAGTTATTAATTAAATTAGATCAAATTAATTGATTTTTAAATTATATAAAAATTTAAATTAAAATTAAAAATTTTAAAAAATATATTATTAATATAAATTAATTATATTAAGTTATTAATTAAATTAAATTAAATTAATTTATTTTTAAATTATATAAAAATTAAAATTAAAATTAAAAATTAAAAAAAAAAATTATTATTATTATTATTATTTAATTATTAAAATAATAATAATAATAATAACTAGGTCTACTAAGAAAAAGAATAAAAAAATGAGGAGTATCACTAACGATGTGAATTCATGAAAATTTCAGGAGTAAATCGATAGAATATGCCAATGCCTTGACAATGTCGAAAAGAAGTAGGAGGAATTCAGAAAAGGCAAAGAGAAGATAATTAATACTCAAGACCAAATGGAAATTAATATCAAAAAAATAGAGAACATGATGAGCCAGTTTATGGGAGGAGTCAATCAACCTTTTAATCCCTTAATTACACAAGAGTCACCACAAATTACCAAGGCTTCAAAAGGAAAAAAAATTCCGAGTCATCAATTTTCATCAATGCACGAAGTCCCACAAATACCATTGTATAGTTCCAAGGAATTCAGTATTATACAAAGCTTCCCGAAAGAGACTACCACAAAATTAAAATGGAATTACCTAAGCACAATTTTAAGGACCATAGGGGCATCATTGTTTGGGTAAATAAAATGGATGATCTTTTCGAAGAAATCCTGCCAATAGGTGAGCACGAGAAGATAATGACCGCATCCATCAACTTGGAAGTTGAAGCAGATGATTGGTTCCTATGGTGGTCCAACAAATTTGAGGCTTGTTCATTTGTTTGGAATAATTTCATGGATGCCCGGCTAAAAATATTACATGATGAAGAGGAAGACGACCTCCACGAAAAAATCATTCATCTCAAACAAAAAGGGTATGTAAGTGAATACACCCACGAGTGGGAAGTATTGGTTGTATGACAAAGGGGATTCTTTGACTAAAAGCTTCTGAAAATGTATAGATGCAGGCTCAAAGAGTATATTTGATCATAATTGAAACTACATAAACTAAAAACTATTGAAGAAGTCAAACATGCAACAACGATCATTGAGAAAAAAACATAAGTTCAGAATTCCATCATTCAGGGAAGATGAAGGCCAACAACAATACTCAGGTAAAAAAGAAACAAACAATTATAGGTGTTGTGGGGACCAATGGAATTCATGACAAATATGACTTAACAAAATTTATATACTTATGAAGTCAAGAAGGAATCAAACACTTCAATTAATGAGTCAGAGAAAAAGATGAAAAAAAAAATGTCGCACATGTGGAGAAAATTGGATGTCAATACATAAATGTGAAGATGAATCCCTGCGCTACTATAAAATAGTAGATGGGAAGCAAGTTGAAGTACATGAACATGAAGAAGGAATCGTTGTCACATATAGTGAAGATTCTTATTCTGAGGAACTGTCATTAGCTACAATTTCATGTGATTGGGAAAGTCATGATGAAAATAACAACTCCCCAAAAGATCAAAATCAACAAGAAACTACAAAATATGTTCCACCACGTCTTCGAAAGAAGAGTAACCAGTGTCCAAGAAGGATAATTAAGCTTACTACACCATCGAAAAACATGATGAGGAGATTATTCCCTAAAACCCTAAAGCTTAAAGGAATCATAAGAGGCAGAAATGCTAATATACTTGTAGGTTCTTGCAGTACTCACAATTGTATAAATATTGATCTTTCTAAACAACTTGATCTACGTATATTCCCAATCAAGGATCTAACCACGTTTTCCGCTACTGGGAAAAATTTCAAAGAAGCGGGAGAATTCCATAAGGTTTAAATCTAGGTACAAGAGATAGAGCTACAAATATATCTATTTTTACTACCACTCAAGGAAATGGATGTATTTCTAGGTGCATAATGGTTAATTCAACTAGGGAGTTATACAACAAACCTTGAAGAAAAATTGATGGAAATTAACTGGCAAGGAAAACATTATAAATTATATGGTGTTAAAACTCCCAACTTTAAGGAAGGTACAAATACTCGTGAGGACTGAACCATTCAATGTAAATATGTCATTCCATAGCAACATTTTCAATTGGAGGAAACCCTTATGGTTATTCTTTGAGGATAAATAATCTCTAAAGAGGGTGGAAATGTTACGAATAAAATATTCCTAAATAATGTTAATTAAACAATAATATTAAAATAATAACCTAAATAATTTAATTAATTAATGGCCCAATAGTTATAAAAAGGAAAGAGGTCAAAAGGCATGACCACTACCTTCATGGCCAGTCAATACCTATATAGGCACACCGCCACAAAGGATTTTAATCACCATTTAATACTTTATCAATAATACATTTACCTACTTACTCTACTACACAAATTTACACACAAATACTCATATTCTATATTGATCCCTTCACTGCAAGAAAGGAGATGATGGATTACCAATCTAATTTGGAACTGCATATATGAGTCAAATGGACTGAATTTCTGGGTTCACATGCATGGTGTCATCATACCAAAGAGTGGCTTCAGATATAATGAATTTATGCTCACCTAGATGACACCGGGGTTGCACAACAACAATTTCTAAGGGACTAGGTTATTGATGCAAGATGGAGAAATTATGAAGTGGATCATCCCTAAGGGGATCTAGAGTGATATGGGACTCTATAATTTCTTCGAGAGGGGGAAGAATATTGGCACTAGATTCAACACTACTAGATACACTAGAAGTGTTGGGGAGAATTTATTCTCCTAGACTCTAAAAATGGATTCCCCCTTACCAAAACATTGTATGGAAATGTAATGTCCACAAGGTGGATGTGATTTGAATTCATGGGTTCAAAATAAGGGGTGATGGAACAAATAATCATCATGGGATACATGGTTCACATACACAACGTCTGCAATGGTAGGTTGATGAAAAGTGGATATAATGTCAATTGTTGTTAAGACCAAATTTTCTTTAGAAGATGGTTCTAAAGAGGCATAGTTATAAACTCCTAGAGAGTATGAATAGATCAATCCCATGGATGACAACAAGTAGAGAATAGGTGTTACATAGTAATTTTTCACCATCCCTGCAATCCCCCGTCCCACACATTGGAGGGCCTATTCCGTGACCTGTGAGCGGTGACATGACCTGAAACCACTTTCATGGCATCCCCCTTGATAAGGACAATCATTCCTCTAAAGACAGTTTCCTGTTAAAAGCCCTAAAAATAGACCTTTTTTCCTTGGCGTGACCAGCCAGTTCATCCCTCGCGCCAATGGGGGAAATCCACCAAAGAGGGCGCACCAACTGACGCTTTGTCCCAGTGTATTACTCGCGCCAAGCTTAATAAGGATTGTTTTTTAAAAATAAATGGTGGAATTTTGATTCCAACCAACTCCTGAACGAGTCTCTAAAATGAGTTGGGAGGTTTGGCTCAGGATCTCCATGGAGGGGAAGTGGTTTTCCACCTATCATGGAAGCTTCCTTGAGGATAGGGCCAATCCCACCATTGTAGGGATCCCAACTCCCCTTCCACCATCTATATAAGCTTGTCATTTTCCCTTTGCAAGCTAGCCTGAATAGAGCTGAATCAGTAGTAAGGAGATTATCGTCAGACATCCGAAGAGAGAGAGACTTGTCCCATTCTCGACAAGCTTTATCGAGACGTACTCCAATGTCGACCCGCCGAAGGAATATCCAGCGTCAGAGCTCAGGCTGTATCTTCTCTTTGTTTTGATTAATAATAAACAACTTCGATTATGGTTCCATTCATATGTTAATGTCTTATGTTATGAATTATATCTTCTCTAACTAGTATATGGTTACATGTTTTAGGTTTTACGCTTGTGTGTTTTTGTTTCTTCGTGGACGTGCAGGTGTTAGAACATGCTAAGCGAGAGAATTGTGATCTACCAAAGCGAAGGACGGAAGCACCATCTTCTCTACAAGCAACGACAATGTAGGACTTAAGGTAGGCCTCTTGTCGCATCTTGGTCTTTTGTAACTAGGAACCTGCGTCTTAGCATGACTCGGTTGTTGCTAGACCCAATCTAGGCTAGTAGGGATCGCCTCTGTCTGCAGAGGGGATTTACTTCTCCAACAAACTGGCAACTCCACTGGGGAGACATTGATTGGAGTTTGTCTTGTCTTTTCGGTTGATTTTGGTCTTTGTTTGCTTGATCATCTCTTTTGGTTCACTTTTTTCTAGTGCTAAACCTCTGTTTAGCCTCACCATACCTGATCTGCTCCCTGTTTGCTCTTTTTTATTTTTGTCCTTAGTAAACTCGACTGGCGTGGTTTTTACCCTGACAGTCGTGCCCAATGGCGCTTGTTGCCAGTCCAGCCCCCACGCCAATCCTGTTCTGGCACTAGTCGCAGCCAGACAGTTGTGCGAATCCTGTGTGGTGCTAGGGTTTGCTCCTTTCTAAGCTTTCTGAGCTTGATTTGTGGTTTTGGTGTCATTTATTCAACTACCTGAGTGTTCTAGAGCCTTGTTTAACTGTGTGTGACCTCTATCCTCCATTTTTTTTCCCTCTACTATCAATTTTACATTCTAGCCCTAGGGCATCTAGGTGCTATAGTGTGCTGAGCCTCCCGTGGGAGTTTTTGGTTTTCATTTGATCAGTAAATTTCATTGTTGCCTCTTTGCATTCGTTTGCTGGTTTTCCATTTTTTTATTGATTTATTTGAGTGATTGGTCTCTTTCTCATTCGAATTTCACTTTTTCTCATTTTGAGCCTGGATTACACGGTTCGCATGAGTCTTTGGGATTCCTCTTTGATTTGAGGGATTTCTTCTTCAGTTTGAGGTTTGATTGTGTGTTTTTCATTGAGTGAGCTTGCTTGTCTTTACTCTTTTGCTATCACTTCTCAAATTGTTCTTTTCATTAGTTTTCATTTTGTTTAGTGCACTTTTCTCTTAAATATTGAAAATACAAAAAAAAATCAAATCTCTTTGCTTTTGATTAGTTAATGTAAATTGAAAACTTTTCTACATTATTAGTGTTATATAACTCTAAGGGAAAAGTTTTTAGTTGCATTAGTGTGCATTAGAGACACTAGTGGTTGTTTTGCGATCATTTTGTTATTGTGTGAAAGCTCTCAACCTTCCCATAGTTAGTTATTCATCGAACAAAGTGATACATTGTGGCATGTAGTGTGCATTTAAAGGATTTTGAGACATAACATTCGGTAGGGCCTGAAAAATGAAACATAATTGAAGATTAACTCGAAAATTTATTCAATTTACCTTAAGGAAACATTGAAACATTAACGAAATATTTATAGGTCTAGGCTAGTGACATGTTTCGGTGTCATTAAACCTAGTAGTTGTCATTCGCCTCTTGGCTTTAGACAACACTAGTATGGATTTGTGCTCCCCGTACCGTTGCGTATATAAAGGGAGACCCCACTAGGTTGCTATCCTTTATCCGTAGGAAGCCGAGTCTGCCACCTTATACCCATGATACACTAGACACAGCATTCGGGGAGATTTCTTGCACATACGTCAAGTCCTTGGTTGATTTATTTTTCATTTTAAAACTAAGGTGTATATTGCAGTTCACGGATATCTGGTACACCCTTTTGCCTAGATTTCCAGAGTAGTCATTTTGATCTTTTCTGACTCATTAAATTTGAAAGGATCATCAAGCACTTGTCCTTTCACGCTTTTTTCAAAATTGAAAGAGATAGAGTCACCTTTCATCCATTTCTCGACTCTTAAAACATGAAACGGTAAAGTTTCTAAGTTTCAATGTGGTAAAATAAATCACCTGCGATCACACGCCCTTTTAGAGTTTTCTTGTTGGCCGTTTCATTGTGTGCCTTGGTTTTTAGCCCATGTGCTTTTGTTTGATCTCTTCCTCCTTTCATTACTGTCACAGTGGCGGAACCCTCAGTTTCGTCTACTGGTAGTCCTTACACAGATGATTCATCAGAGGTCTCTCAATCCTCTGCTGAACCTCAGCAGCCCATTCTCTCTGAGTTTCCTGATGAGGGACCAGTTCTATCTGAGCTTCCCTTTGGAGGACCAGTCGAGTTCAATTGACCCTTATCCAATGCTTGGTTTGGACTTGGAGTAGGGGAATATTTCCCTCCTCTTACATCGGTTTCACCCTTTTTAGCTACTGCTATTCCTCCTAGTGCTCGTCATCTTTTAGAAGATCTAGTGGTAGGGTCAGATATGGGCTCATCCAGTCCTTCTTCTAGTGAGGAAATCCCCACTTCTGGTGAAGATTACCAGTTGTTCCCAGAAGACAACCCCGAGTTATCTGTCATGTCTTAGCCTAGTCCTTCGCTTCTAGCGGGGTATAGATCCTTAAGTCAGATTATGACCACTGTCGCATCTATGGGAGTATCAACTCCCTCTACGAGGCTAGTTATTCCTTCATTAGGGATGTCCCTAAGGACACCTCTCACGTCATCTCTTCAAGTCACATCAGTACCTGTTAGGCCTACTGTCTGTGTAGCTGCATCTACACCCCCTGTTACTACTCAGTCCGTCAGGACCGCGTCGCTTCCTAAAGATGCCTACATAACATCTACTATTCCGGAGAATATCTCTCCTGAGGAGTATCATTTGTATCTGCAGCAGTCGAACTCTGAGGTTGGTCAGTCCTCCCAAGATCCCAATCGTCCCTACTTTTCTCATTATGCACAGTATGGTACACCCGTTTATATTTTTCCATATCAATACGATGAGCAGGGAAACCCTCTACGTTTTCCTGCTCCAGAGGCTTATCAGTATGTTCAAGGTTTTCTGTCTGCCCAGGCTGGGCAACCTTCTAACCCGCAAGGACAACCCTTCCAGGGCCAACCTTCGTACCAGCCTAGTTATCTATATGACCCCCGGGGACAACCCTTACAAGGCCAACCCTCAGGTCAACAGGGGTTGTTATACGGTCCGCAAGGGCAGTCCTACAACCCTCAAGGTCAACCTATATAGCCTCACCCTTTGGTCCAACCAGGGCAACCTCAAGGACCCACAGGTCAACCGGGGTACCAACCGGGGCCGTTGTATGGTCCTGGGGGGAAAATCCAACCCTCTCAACCTATGGTGCAACCTCTGCAACCTCAGTTTCCTATCGGTCTGAATGTTTCACAACCAAGGCCCTCTTATGGTCCTATTATAGGTCAAACTGGTTATCAGGCACAACCTAGCCCTATACCACCACCAGGCCAACCAGCTCATCCGAGGCAGCCTGGTGTCCCTCATCAGCTAGGTCAACCTGTTCAACCAGGGCAACCTATTCACCCAGGTCAACCTATTCAGCCAGGGCAGCCCGCTCAGCCAGGTCAACCTGTCCAACTAGGCCAGCCTACACATCCTTTCAACCTTGCTCAACAGCCGATTTACTCGATGTCGTAGCTGAATCCGCTGGTGCGCCCCACTTATCAGGCTCAACAGGGCCCCACTTACCAGCAGCCTGCTCAACCCCAAGGCATTTATTAACTCCAAGGTCAATCTCGACCGGTTTACAACCTGCCCCAAGGTTATAATTATTACCTTCAACAACCAGGCTATACCTATACTCAGCAGTCAAATCCATATACTGCTCAAACATGGCCGACATATAATCAGGGTCCATACCCTGGTTATCAACCCCCGTACACTGGTTATCAGCAACCATATCAGACTAATTATATGGCTTACACCCCCTATGGTCAAAATCCCCCGGGACAGAACCAATGGGGGCAAGGTTATGCTCAACTAGGGTGGAGTACAGGTACAGGTCCTTATCGAGGGCCTGGTATGCCTTTCAATCCTCAATTGTCATTCCTTGCTACGTTGGAATTGTCGGACGTTTCTAAATTGACCAATGATCCGATTCCTCACAATCCTTATTGGCCTCTAGTTTCGACCAAGGTGCCCGGCGACTGTCCTAAATTTGAAGGTAAAGTTGGAGAGGACCCCCAAGCTCATGCAATGACCTACCATCTATGGTGTTCTTCCAAATCTTGGGTGGATGATTCAATTCGTTTGCATCTCTTCCAGCGCACTCTTACCAGTGCTGCCGCTAAGTGGTATATAGAATTACCCTGCGGTATCTTTCAAGACTTCAATACGTTAGCTATGGATTTTCTGACACATTTCTAGTTACCAGTTTGTTACAAAGCCGGGACGCATCTCCTGACTTCTCTCAATTAGTATAAAGCCACCCACATATCTGATCATATTCATGAGTGGCGACGTCGTCGTAGATTGATCAAGTTTGATATACTTGATCAACTACTAACTCATTGGTTCACTACCTCCTTCGTTAGCAAGATCGCTCAAGATATTGCTATGGGGGCATGTGTGACCGAAGAACAAGCCATCGCGCGTGCCCAGTACCTTGATCTAGTGTACTCTCAGTCTGGCACACTTTATGATATCTTGACTGATGCCCCGCAGCCAGGGACCTCTAAAGCACCAGCTACCCCATCGGTGGACAGTTTTATTGGTTCTGTTTCTCAAAATTCTCGGAAATCCTCTAATGGGAAGTAGAAGTTTAATTCTTCCAATAATTCTTCTCTTCCCGCCCCTCTAGATTCTGGTAAGACTGCGGAGGTCAATGCCGTTCAGGCTAATCTTACGAAAAATGCCTTCAAAGGAAAGAAGAAGAGCAAAGGAAAATCCAAACTGGATGCCCTGAAACCGGAATCCTCCAAACCTCGTGTTGAAGATGGTTCCCAATGTAAATCGAAGTACCCCTGCCTTATTTGTGAAGGAGACAATTATACCAAATATTTTCCCCAACAATATGAAGTTAGTCAACTTCTGAAAGGCTCCAAAGGGACTCTGGAAGTTCTCAAAGAACCATTCCCATCTCAGCAGACCCAAATGGTTGAGCAGCCTTCACCATCTGCACCATTTGGGTCCCAAGTCTTTATGATGAATGGTGTTGCACCTATCTCGATTGCTACGCATTTGAAGGATTATGCTAGATCACGCCAGGCATCTAGGAAGGAAGTCGTTGATGGCCCACCTCCCCCACCCGTCTCTAGTCCTTTAGAGATTGAGAAGCCCAGCGTTGAACCTGTTGTGAGGCCACCTTCTAAAGGTGTTCTACGAAAATATTCCTATAACCCAAACGCCCATGCCACTCAGCACTATAGTATTGTTGAGGATTTGGCACGGGCGCCTTCTACAATGTTTGCATTGGAAGTGCTTCAAATTTTCCTATCGCAACGAAAATCTCTATTGTCCGCAATCGGTGGAATTAACCCTGCCGATTCTAATCTTCTCACCTTCGACCTAGAAAAATTTGTCCCCCGACTTCCACATCAAATCGCTCTTGTTATACAATTCCAGATCAACGGCCTCAACATCCACAGAGCCGTTGTGGATGAAGGTGCTTTCACCTATGTTATGTAATCTGCCTGCTGGAAGGCCATTGGCTCTCCAGCTCTTACTTCATCTCCCAATGCCCTAGAGGCATTTGATGGTCGAGAATCAAAACCCCTAGGTGTTCTTGACAGTTTGCCGATCACGTTACAAGGGAAGACAATCAACGTAGAAGTAGAAGTGGTTGACGCTAAGCTCAACTACAATCTTATTCTTGGTCGCAGTTGGATTCACGCCATGCTATGCATTTCGTCCACCCTCTTTCGGCTTCTGAAGTTCCCTCATGAGGGAAAAATTATCATTGTTGATCAATTGTCTTTCTTCACCTCATCCTTCGAGAACAATGTTCCTTATGTGGATCAAATCCCCAATCCCCCTGACAGTGTAGGACCCGGTCTTTTCAAAGACCCCGTCCTCATGGGTATTTTTCTTGCGCCACCACCGCACATCGTTCAAGTTAATATGATCTCTAGGTCAAACAACCCTTGGATCATCCCTTCACCTGAATAGGTGACCTCTTTCGGAGAATCGATGCCTTTAACTCTAGTTGAGATTAATTATTGCGAAATTTTCTCTGCATCTGATCCTCCTCCTCCTGAACATGCTCCTTCGAGCATGGCTTTGGATATATATTCTCAATCCCCTTGGCTCGGAGATTCAGATTCGACTGACCCTTTAAGAGAATTCTTCCCTTCTAATGAAGCTATTGTTGAAATTATGTCTCTAGAAGATCTGTCATGGAGCGATGGACATCATTGTTCCTCGTTCATGCCCGGCCTGGGGGCAATGTCTGATTGTCTAGAGCGCTTCGCATCTCAGGTTCCCACTCCACCTCTTCAAACATCCATTTTGACTCATGAGGTCCTTTCGGAGGGAAACCTGAGTAACATCACTCAAACCATGCCGATCGACATCTCCGTCAAACCGGGGGTAGTCGAGAATATTCATGTGGGAGTGACTTGTTCTCTCGAAGAGATACAAGTTTACACAAACCTTTTTCGTGAATTCAGAGATGTTTTCGCATGGTCCTATGAAGAGATGCCTGGGATTGATCCCAGTATAGTTGTGCATGAGATTCCTACCTATCCAGGTACGAAACCCATGCGTCAGCGTTTATGCCTAGTGCATCCCTGAAAAGCCATAGCCATAAAGGCAGAAGTTGAAAAAATTCTTAACGCGGGCTTTATATATCCAATTCCCCTCACAAAATGGGTTTTGAATATCATCCCTGTAGATAAGAAGCAGGGCACTATATGAGTCTATGTTGATTACCGAGACATCAATCGGGCCTGTCCCAAGGAAAATTACCCCACTCCTTTTATAGACCATATCATCGATGAATGCGCAGGGTGTGAGATTTATTCCCTTATGGACGGCTTCTCTGGGTACAATCAAATCAATATTTTACCTGCTGATCAACATAAAACTACCTTTATCTATCCGTGGGGTACTTTTGCTTACAAAAAGCTCCCGTTCGGCTTGAAAAACGTTGGAGCCACCTTCAAGCATGCTATGTCCTATGCTTTCCACAACATACGTCATATTGTTCAGCAATATCTGGATGATTTTCCGGCCCATTCAACTCGACGTGAGGACCATCATGAACACCTCCGCTAGATTTTCCTCCGCTGCAGACGTTACAATATTAGGATCAATCCTCATAAGTGCATTTTCTGTGTGGATTCTGGCCATATTTTTGGATTCATCGTCTCCAAAGACGGGATTTTCCTTGACCCCCTCAAGGTCGAGGCCATTGTCAACCTCCCATCCCCATCCTCGTTACATCAATTACAAAGTCTGCAGGGGAAATTCAACTTCTTACGGCGCTTTATTCCGAAATATGCGGAAGTGGCCAAGGGGTTTATGCGAATTTTGAAATAGGACGTTCCCTTCCATTGGGATGAGATTGTCCAGCGATATTTTGATAAGATTAAAACATTGCTCATTAATGCTCCGTTGATACATTCTCCCAACTATCATCACGATTTTACCCTTTATCTGGTTGCTGTGTTTAGCATGATATCTATGGTTTTAGTACAGGATGACAATGATGGAAATGAACACGTAGTTTATTATCTATCTCAAAATTTTCTCGACATGGAAATGCGCTATGCCCATGTCGAGAATTTGGCGCTCGTTGTGGTCCAGGTCGTTCAGCGATTCTGCCATTACATCCTGTTGCGTACGGTAACCGTGGTTTCTGACTGCAACCCCATGACATACATCTTGTCTTGAAAATTGTTGGGGGTCAAGTACTTCAAATGGATTATAATCCTTCAGGAGTTAGATTTAGAGTTCACAACTACTAAGTCGATGAAATCATTGGTTTTTTCTGATCTTATTTTCTCTCTCCCTACAGACTCCGTTCCATCCCAATCTGAGGATCATATCCTGGATGAAACACTCTTTCTTATCAACACTCGTGATCCATGGTACGGTGACATTATCATGTATCTTAAAACATCCACGTTCTAGTCTGAGTTGACAAAGGATGCTCAACGTCGTATTTGGCATCAATCTCAACCATACTGCATTGTAGGAGATACCTTGTATCATGTCGGAGTTGATTCTGTGCTCCGCCGGTGCTTGACCCTGGAAGAGGTTGAGAGAGTCTTGAATGACTGTCACAGTGGCGCCTGTGGTGGTCACATGTCCGGATATGCCACCGCCCAGAATATTCTGCGAGCGAGTTACTTATGGCCATCTATATTCAAATATTGTATTTTTGTAGTCCGAAAATGTCATGCATGCCAGGTCTTTCAGCGCAGGATGCGCGCACCACCCCTACCCTTGCATCCTATCATTACCGTAGGCACTTTTGATAAATGGGGCATAGATTTTATGACATGTAACCCTCACTCGGCTGGGGTGCATTCTTATATAATCGTTGCCATGGAATACTTCACTAAGTGGGTCGAAGCGATGCCTACATTAGCTGCCGACGGTAAGACAGCTGCCCAATTCCTTTTCAACCATGTTATTTCACGTTTCAGAGTCCCTCAAGCCATTTTCACCAAATATGGCACTAATTTTCAGGATTACATGATGGCTAAGCTGACATCAAAGTTGGGCTTATGCCATGATAGCTCAATGCCATACTACCCCCAGGCGAATGGCCAGGTTGAGGCCGTGAACAAGGTTTTGGTCACGATGCTTCAACGAACGATTGGTATCCACAAATCCAACTAGCATCTCCAATTGTTCTCAGCTCTCTAGGCTTATTGAACGTCTATAAAGAGTGCAACCGGGTTCACACCTTTCCAATTGGTGTATGGTCTGGAAGCAACTCTCCCAGTTGAATGCGAAATTCCTTCCCTGAAGTTGGTTGTGGAACTATTTCCCGACACTTCTCCGGAGGAAGAACATCTCTTGTATTTGGAACGACTGGATGAAACCCACCACTTAGCTACCTTGGTTATTGAGGCACATAAAAAGTGGGTCAAAGCCCACTTTGATCAATCGGTTTCTCCACGTTCTTTCATTGAAGGGGGCCTCGTCCTCCTATATGACCAAGCACACGATAAACTTGGAGTGGGAAAATTCCAGCCCATGTGGCATGGGCCCTATATAGTTAAACGAGTATTAAAAAATGGGGCCTATGAGCTTATCAACTACGAAGGTGTTCCTTTGGCGCAGCCTAGAAATGGGTTGTACCTCAAAAAGTACTACGCTTGAGATATTCTTGTGTGGCATGTATGTACATAAGTGAGTGATTTCATTTTTTGTGCATGTGTGGTGTGGTGTGCTTTGTAAGCGTCTTTCTACTGATTGGGTCTTCCTGATTGTGCAGATGTCTATTACTCCTTTTTTTGGTTTCACGGATGGTGCCTCCCACAGTACCAGGAATCTGTCCTCGGCAGCCTGGGTAATCTACGATCCTGCTGGTGAGTTGGTCAATTTGCAAGGTGTTTGTCTAGGGCCTACCACAAATAATGTTGCGGAGTATAGTGTCGTTTTGAAATTATTGAACGAGGCTGTTAACCTCGGTATTCGTGCATTACTTGTATATCTGTACTCACAGCTTGTAGTGTTACAACTTAATTGTCATTATTCAGTTAGAAACCCATCCATTTTACAACTGTATCTACATATTCGTTTATTGGAAAGAAATTTTGATTATATTACATATCAACACATACCCAGACAAATGAATGTGTTAACAGATGCAATAGCTAACATGGTTTTAGATAGACATTTGCACAACTTGTAAAAAACATCATCATATGTAAAAAGATCCATCCAGAAATAGATATATATATATATATGTCGAATATTTTGCAATTTGTGTACATCACATAAAATCAAAAAATATACATGTTTATTTTAATAATAGCCGGAGACAACATGTCTCTCAAAAATATGCATATAAAGCCCTAGATGACTAATCAGCGTGGTGCTCATGGTAGCATGTCACCACGCACACCAATCGCCTCAGTAACCGATGGAGGTGACTAGGCACCCCCACAGTGTGTCTCTGGTAAGCCATCGGGACGTCTACTAGCCGTGCATAATCTGGGATCCCCCGGGCGATACCCTCCAGGTTTTGGACTAGCTCACTCCCTTCTCCACCCTTAGCCTGAGGATTGTGTGCAAGAGGGGTCCTCCGTGCGATGGGAAACATCCTGGTGGGCCTCTCTAGGCTAACGTCTACATACATATAAAAAATTTTGTTAGAATAGGCATGTATCACAAAAAAATCATAAATACATAAAAATCAAAAGGATTCTTACCCAGCTCCTCATCCCAGTCATCCCCCTCCGAGAGTGGAATATTTGGGTCTCCCTTGAAGTCGGTACCAGCATAGGGCCAGTTCTCAACAACGACCAGTTGTTGCCATACAAAAAACTCAGGCCTTCAGGACATCTGTTGGCCCCCTCCTGATCTAGGCATGAGTGCTTCCCATCGAGCCATTCTTGGCTCCCTCAATGATGGCTCGACAACTATTGCCCCCTGGCCCCGGAAAATTGGTATTCATTCAAGAATGAATGATACCAGGATGGAACCGTACCCAAACTATTTCAGTTTGGCCTTCTTGCACTTCGTCAGCTGTCGTTTGATGTTCATTGTTACGGCAGTGGCCCAATAAAAAAGTGTCGGGTTCATGCATTCAGATGCTAGTAGGAGTTGTGCTTTGGTTGCCTCATGCGATGCCTATGATCCTGCAACCTGCGTAATGGTGTGGAGCACTACTTGGAGTGTTAGATCAGGGACCGTGTGGATATTTACCTTCCCACTCCCTGATCTTGTCTGTGCCCCTGGGTACACTCTCTCCATCACCATATCCATTTTCTCACCAGAAGGTCTACTGCCTGTCATGATTGGCACTGGACCTCTGCGGGACAATCTGGTTATGAAATAAATGTCAGAGACCTCAATTTCCAACACTTGGTCTCGAAGCCTGAACACTTCTTCATTCTCATCCCAAATGCTAATCAAATACTGTAGTAATTCAGGTTGTGCTCTCAAACATGGTGTTAGGAAGAAATTTTTGAGACCACAGTTTCGGAGAGCGTTCATGCATGCTTCCTTCTGCATGACCATTTCATCCTCTTCACCATGCTCCCTTTCCTTCCACTCGATCACCATTGTGGCCGTGTATCTGCACCAACATGGTCATAAACACCTCATTAGATCTCTGGAACACTCAGAAATTCATCTTATTGGCTCACATTTTGATAAATTTAAGCGGAAATTTGAGTTGCGCCATTGGCACGACTGTTTTTCTAACAGTCATGCCAACTGGCGCGACCCCTTTGCAAAAAGAAGCCAATTGGCACGGGTCCATGCCCGATACTCGCGCCAATTGGCCAAGCCCTAATTTTGCAAAGGTCCCCTCAGTTATCAAAAACACAATGGAAATCTATAAAAAATGAATCAAAACAAAGCTATGGAGAGCACCTCTTACCTGGAATGAACGAGAACCAGAATGATGTACTGGATTGAACATAATCGTCGCCGTAAATTTGCACAGCAAAAGCTCACTGTTGCTCTCAAAAGAGGTAAAAAGTAAAAGTGAATATGTTTTACTATTTTTGGCATATTTATAACTTTTCAAAGTCAAAATTAGGTTTTGAAAGTCATTTTTCCAATATTTTATTATATTTTGTCGAAAAATGGATTTTACGCTCACTTTTATGTGTAGCAACAGGTTTTCACGCAGCTTGGATGGCGATACAAGTTGTATTTTATAATTTTTCGGACTCGGTAAAAACACGAAAAATTCATTTCTGGAGTCATCTTTTAGCTCTTTTCTGACTCTCTAAATATAAAAAGATTTCCAAGTCGCTTGTCATTTTGATCTCGTTAAATTTGCTACAAAACGACATCTACCCAGTATACGTTTAACCCTTTTTTGGGCTGGGATAGATTATTTACAAAAAGGAATACCCTAGCCTATCGTGACTAGGAGGCTTTCTCAGACATAGTTTTCTACCTTTTCGGATCTGAGGGACTATTTACGAAAAGGGACTGTTGGAGTTTAATTTTCCACTGTCTTTTCAAACTCTCTAAACATGAAATACGCCAAGTTATTCCTTTGTCAGACTCGTTAAAACCTGATGACATTGGATTTAGTCGTAATGACAATATTCGAGTTTCTCCTTCCTAGGGCTCGTTAAATGTACTAGGATGGATTCGTCCGAAGGAAGAACTTATATCACAAGCATATGCTATCCCCTTCAAGCTTGTTTTCAAAAATAATTGGGGTACTCGCCAGAAATGGTGGGGAAAATGGAACCAGTATCATCGTCGTGTCGGTAGTATGTCGCTCTTGAACATGGCACTTGTCTGCATTCGTGTCGGGTTGGGGACATCTCATCTCATTTTCCGCTTGCCTTCATGGGTTTGGGTAATCGTTTTGACCTCTCATCTGCTCTTTTCCTCATCATCATGACCTCTGATCTTTTGATGTCAAATACTGCCAAATCCACTATCGTGCCTCCAATATGTTCAAGAGAAGTTGACCTCTGCAGTTTCAACCTTCCTTTGATTCTCATATGATCCTGATTCAAACATTATGTTCCTTTGTCTCGCGTCGATGATGTGGGAAACACTATGGCCCACCTTTGATCAAGGTTACTTCCTGTTGACTTCAACTCATTATCTAGGAAGCTAATCTAGAGACTCCCTCCTAGTACCTTGGATCCTGCATGCCTAAATGGCAGGTTCTTCACATTCGACGCAAGTTTTTCATCATTGACTTTCGATCGGATGATTCTGTGAGTGTTCAACGCCATCTCACTGTTCACATTTCGTGGATTGTACCTATAGTACCTTCAGGGCCATTGTCATTATTGGTGGTTCCTCTCGTGTCTGTTAACAGCTTTCATCATTGGTTGGTAATCAAACGATGTTCTTGCATGTTCGACTTCAGCTCACTTATTCGCATGCTAAACTTGTACTCTGTTCGGGTCGAGATGGAGTGCAAGACCCTGGATTTTTTCTGTTGGAATCCAGGCTGCGATTTTGTGGATTATCATGATTGGTTACATGACTCATTAACTAGATGGCTGCGACCATACTTGAGTCTTTTTATCGATCCTCACTGGATGGCCACGTCCATGCCTTGGATCTTGATTGTTGTATACTCTATTATGGATGGTTGTGCCCATACCACACATCATGTATTTGAGATATCAGTTGTACTTGTCTACGCAGGTTTTCTGACGGTAGTGTTTTCAGTTAGACACGTTCTCGTAAAAAATTTCACCCCACTCTCTCTCTTGGGCCTCATGCTTTAGGGGGCATCTGTTACATAGTAATTTTTCACCGTCCCTGCAATCCCCCATCCCGCACATTGGAGGGCCTATTCCATGACCTGTGAGCAGTGACATGACCTGAAACCACTTTCATGGCATCCCCCTTGACAAGGAAAATCATTCCTCTGAAGACAATTTCCTGTGAAAAGCCCTAAAAATATACCTTTTGGCCTTGGCGCGACTAGGAAGTTCAGCCCTCGCTCCAATGGGGGAAATCCACCAAAGAGGGCGTGCCAACTAGCGCTCTGTCCTAGAGTATTACTCGTGCCAAGATTAATAAGGATTGTTTTTTTTTAATAAATGGAAAAAGTTTTATTCCAACCAACTCCTGAACAAGTCTCTAAAATGAGTTGGGAGGTTTGTCTCCGGATCTCCATGTAGGGGAAGTGGTTTTCCACCTATCATGGAAGCTTCCTTGAGGATAGGGCCAATCCCACCATTGTAGGGATCCCAGCTTCCCTTCCACCATCTATATAAGCTTGTCATTTTCCCTTTGCAAGCTAGCCTGAATAGAGTTGAATCAGTAGTAAGGATATTATCGTCAGACAGCCGAAGAGAGAGAGACTTGTCCCATTCCTGACGAGCTTTATCGAGACGTACTCCGCTGTCGACCCATCGAAGGAAGATCCAGCATCAGAGCTCAGGTTTTATATTCTCTTTGTTGTGATTAATAATAAACGACTTCGATTATGGTTCCATTCATATGTTCATGTCTTATGTTATGAATTATATCTTCTCTAACTAGTATATGGTTACATGTTTTAGGTTTTGCTCTTGTGTGTTGTTGTTTCTTCGTGGATGTGCAGGTGTTCGAATGTGCTAAGTGGGAGAATTGTGATCTGCCAAAGTGAAGGATAGAAGCGCCATCTTCTCTTCAAGCAACGACAGCGTAGGACTTAAGGTAGGCCTCTTGTCGCATCTTGGTCTTTTGTAACTAGGAACCTGCGTCTTAGCGTGACTCGGTTGTTGCTAGACCCAATCTGGGCTAGTAGGGATTAATCTATTTTTCATCTCGACATCGGGAAGGGGTATAATGATGGTGGTTTGATGTTGGGAACAGCCCAACTTGGTCCATTTTTGGGTCATATACCCAACACTTTGAGGAGCAAAGTGCACGATACCGAGAAGATAAATATACCGCGTGGTATTTAGGAGCTTTGGGGTGGGTCAAAGCCCCTCATTTTGTAATAGGAATCAGGTTTTAGTCTATCATTTTGTCCACCCATGGTATGTATACCATGTTTTTATATGATTTAAATGCTATATAAAGGTAGTGTAATGTTGTGTCGAAGATATAACATGATTATTTGATTAGTGCAAGAACTTGAGATATTTTTTTATTCTGTTTTGGGTCTTAAGGGAAGGCTTCGTAGCTCTATGTGCAGCGTCCTTGAAGATTCTGAAGCTGTGTGCTCATACCACTTGCAGCTATCTGCGCAGACCACCTGCAATTGTGTGCACAAGTCAGAGAAGTGAATGTACTGAAGAGACTTGTCATAATAAATAAGTGGTTTTGGAGCATATTCTATGTTTACACGTATTTTTTTTGCTTTCTACCTATTTATGTGAAGTAATGATAGAGCATTTTATCTTATGTTGTAATATGTTTATTTTTATCTGAGTGATGCGAAGTAATTCATAAATCTTAATAGCGTAGTATTTTCTTGTATGTTATAATATTGGTTAAGTATAGGAAAGTGAAGTAAAGCCACCTTTCACAGTCCCTCAAGGTTGTAAAAACTTGGTTTTTCAACCACCTATATCCATCTTGGGTGAGAGTGTGATATTCTTGCACGTAATTTATGAAAGGGCCAATGTTTGGGGTTTTGTTGGTGCGAAGTAAAATTTGAACATGGTTCAAGCCCAACCAAGCCAACAAATAGTTTCGTTGTCGGGACTTGAAACTAGGTCTCTTGGGTGAGAGCTGAGTATACTAACCAATGGAACCATTTGTAGGGTATGGGGACTTATCGAGTATGCAAAGGTGGGAATGATGCCCCTATTTGGATGATTTTGTGGAGTTCCATTTTGTTATGGGTGCTTGAATAAGTGATTCAAGCATCTCAAAAGTGGAATTTCTTCTCCTGGACTCTCAAGAGTGGATGCCCCCTTACCCAAAAATTATATGGAAATGTAATGGCCACAAGGTGGATGTGATTTGAATTCATGGGTTCAAAGGAGCGATGGAACAAATCATCATCATGGGATATATGGTTCACATACGCAATGTCTGAAATGGTAGATTGATGACAAGTGGATCTAATGTCAACCGATGTTGAGACCAAAGTGTCTTTAGAAGATGGTTCTAAAGAGTCCCAGTTATAAAATCCTAGAGAGTCCGAATATATCCAGTTTTGAAGAATATTCTATGTTTACATTCACTTCTCCGGCCTATGCACACCACTGTAGGTGGTCTACGCACACAGTTGCAGACTCTTCAAGGCATCTACACACACAACTGTGAAGCCTTCCCTTAAGACCCAAAATAGAATAAAACAGATATCTCAAGTGCTTGCGCTCATCAACTATTCATGTTATATCTTCGACACAACATTACACTACCTTTATATAGAATTTACATCATACAAAACCATGGTCCACATACCATGGGCTAACAAAAAAATAGACTAAAACCCGATACCCACTACAAAATGAGGCCCTTCGACCCACCTTGAAGCCCCTAAACACCGTGTGGTAGATTTATCTTTGCGGTACCACGCACTCTGCTCCTAAAAATGTGGATTCTTTGACCCAAAAATGGACCAAGTTGGGGTGTGTCGAACAGTTGAGAAACCTCCTTTCCTGGAGAAGCACTAGGGCCAGAACCCACAAGTAGAGTAGAAGTAGAGTCACTACAAGCAACATATAACTTGCGAAGCACTTGAAGTGTATCACAAAAGTATTCGAGACTGGGAAAATTATGGGAATAATTTCCATATTTATCACACAAAGCACAAGGGTGGTTCATGCCTATGGATTTATTTTTCTTGGCAGACTCAGGTAAGGTAACATGGACCTGTGGAATGTTAGGGTCATGAAAAGTAGCATACACTACATTTTTAATATGGGGAATTTTGGGAAACTTATTCATGGAATTCCCAATAACATCACAAAAATAACATGGAGGTGAAGTATTTGTTGGTTGAGGAGTGGGATTTGTGAAATTTTCAATCTGAAAATTCTATAGTTGTAGTGATAGATTTATTCCTCCTAATTATTATTTCAATAAGTTATTTACATAAATCTATTGGTAAATTTTGAAATAAATATTACTACAACATTAAAAAATATATTTTCAGAGAAGTTAACAGTAAAGGACATAAGTACAAGAATCAATCACATGTACATAGTTGTTTTTGGACAATTTTCCCTCGAAAAACCCAATGTGGGAAAACCGGTGCAGCAGATGAGGGTTTTATTAAATTATTCAGCAAATGATTCTTTACAAGGAATCACTGGCAGATAAAATATGAAAACACCTGAGATGGAATTCTCAAATCCTCCTGACAAATCCCTAACACCCTTGTCAACCTTTGCTTCTTTATGTGCATGCCTGCGTGTTTCTCTACGTTGGACTTTGTAAGTCTTCATAGGCTCTGTGTGGGTTCTCTGCGCTACAGCCCTGTGTTGCCTCCTGTGACTCACTATGTCCCTCTGTCCCTGACCTTATTCACTGCTAACTCCCTCCTCCTTCTGATTCTGCAACTCTCTGCCATGCAACTCTCCCACTAAGATCGAATTATATTACCTCAGAATTGTTCTTCTTCGGGTACTAAGTGTATGCTCGACTTATTTTCCAAATGACGCTCAAGCCCTCTTTTATAATATTCTCATTGGTGAATCAATAGCCCATATTAGAATTCTAATCAATGGCTAATATTAAAACTTGACTTGATCTTTTTTTTTCTAGAAGATTCACACTCTGAATTATTAATACCCTTTAATTATTTCATTTCCCTAAGTTTATACTTAGGGTCTCCATTAAAATAATTAATTATTTTAATAAGTCATGAACCGAGTGGAATTTCCACAAACAAATTCTGGGTTCTTTGGAATACTGATGTCCAAGCCTCCTTACAAAGTTTAAGACTAGGAAGAATTTCTGATGCTACAAAAATGAATAGGAGTTTCTTGGGTTACCTTGTCTTTGTTTCCATTTTTCTAGGATTTTACCCCCTCATCATATGCTTTCACAATAGGAATGGATTCCTTTTGAGTTTTTTGTGGAGCAGAAGCAAAGGAAGGTGTGGTAGGAACTGGTTGAACCAGAGTCAAAGGTGTATAAGGTTTGAGTTGGTCGGGAGGATCAATGTACCATACTAGGATCCCCAAGGTGATGTTAGGAAGACTCAACATATCCATTACATGAGTAGAAAATATTCCCAGTCGGGGGAATAAGAAAGGTATCTGACTGGATGGGTAAGGACATGGAGAAGCTGCTCCCGGGTGGGAAATACTTGGGGGAACGATTACTATTTGAAAAATACCCTGAGGGACACCATCTTAAGAGAAATGCCTTGGACTAATTGTTCATGAAGGAGGATTTGAATCTTGAGCAGGGGGTTGTGGAGGAGCTGGCTACTAGGAAGACGTACCAGACTGCTTACTAATGGCTTGTGATGCTTGAAGCATGCAAAAAATTGAAGATCTAGGCTTAGTAGGAATAGGAGGTGGGCCTTAGTAGGCCCCAAGCAGCGTGGAGTATTTATAGACTCCAGTGGGGACATCAGTAAGGGTAGGGGCGGTCTTATTGTTGGTCATCGATGAAATAGTGGTCTGAGGATAGGTCTGAGACTGAGGGTCATAGTAAGCCAAATGATCGATAGTGATGATATTTCCCTTATGAGATAATCACATCTTGTGAAATATTGAGGATGTGGAAGCTAACATAGCATATGTATAGCTGCGACCTAAGAATATTTTATAATCTAAAGGGGCATCAATGACTTTGATATCAATCAAGACCATCTTTCCAAAAATGGTGATGGAGAAATTCTAATATAATCTGACGAGCTACGAGGGGTGATCATCCCAAGCATGAAGAGTGATAATGGATGGTCATAAGTCAAGGGAACCAAGTTTCTCCCAAACACTAGCACAACATCAAAGTGGAGCCTCCTTCGTCTATTATACACCATTGAATGGTCGCATTTTTTATGAAGACTTGTCTATGAAAGGAAATAGATGAAGGAAGGGGGAATTTTTTCCTTTATCAACATCAAAGATGATCAAATGATCATAATAGGGATCCACAACACCCAGAGCAGATAGTATATATTTCCATTGGGATGGGTATGTCTGGAGGAATTTCAGTGTTAACATGGCAGTTGGAGACTATGCCAAGTCATCTAATATACTATATGTATGGGCAGCTTTAGAAGAAGCAAAATTCCGATGCAATGGTCCTTTGGTGATATTAGGGTGAACCTATACCTTAGTCTAAGGGATCTATAAGGTACCATTTTGGTGACAACAGGGGCTCAATGGAACTTTTGGATTAAGAATCAGCCACTAAACTATAAGGAGGATTTTCCTACTAGCGCGATCGAGTCTGAAGATTGATATATTTGAAATTCATCATGAGAATATGGTAATTTTTTTGTCAGATTGTGAAGGTTGGGAGGCTAGAGGATTTGGGGAAGTCTAGGCAGCCACATATCCTTGATGAGGGAATGTATTGGTAAGCATTACCAACTACAAAGAAAAGGGACAAGGAGGTGGAGCCATAGGCTTAGGTCCTATAAAAGCAGTTGTTTGAGCTTTCCATGATTGACACATCTGAGGTAAAAATGGACATTCATGATTATAATGACCACAAATCCCGCAACAAGCACAAGTTTTATTAATTCTAAGATCCTTTTTCTTCTTAGGTTGTCTGCCCTATTTTTGGGTTGAGGGATTAGGATGGGTTCTCTCATTTCCATTAGGTTGTCTACCTTAGCTTCCTAGGTTATCTTTAGGTTGTTGTTTTTGGTTACCCGTCCCTTTATTCCTTCTCTTGAGGTTAGCGGGATTCATATCGCTCTGCTAAGCATAGACTTGACTCTATGGAGGTGGTTGTTACTATGGAGGAGGAGGTGGAGGCATGGAAGGTTGGGTCGTTGGTGTCATTGGGGACCATACTTGCCTTTTTCCTTTTCCTTTTCCTGAAAGCATAACATTACCTTGTTTCATTACCTTTCCATTATCATTAATTATTATGATGTATTGTTCCTTTTTTGTGGCTAACTGAGATGAACATTGGGAGAAGTTCTTTGGCCTTTTCGCTAGAGATACTATTTCAGGCTCAGGGACCTGGGACATACAGCTGCATAGAACTAGTTGGAATCATGTTGCTACAGCATGTTGTTAAATAGCATTTATACTACACGCAGATTCAACACCTTGGTTGTCACATCCTTTGATGTTACATTGCGATGTTGTTACAGATCTGCTGCTACAGTTGTGTTGTCGTTTGCGTATTGCTAAATTTTGGATGTTGATATGTCTTTGAAAGTTGATACGCTACAACTGTCGCATTCCAATGACAATTGTAGGAGTTATCATGTATTGTTATTTAAAATAACAACTTCAGGTAGTTTTGGTTGAAATCAATGCATTCCCATTCAAGACTTTTATTGAGGGAATCGGCTGTAACTGTATTTACTTTATTTCGATCAGCATGAGAATTAGGAGATTCTCGTGAATAATATGTTCCTCATTTTTTGGATATGTAATTATTATATAAACACTTGAACCTTCAAGGTCGGGGGGATTAGCACAGAACAGTATTGCCATTTTGACTCTTTAAATTTTCATCATCATAATATAGAATATCTTGTTGTTGTTGTTACATGTGTTGATTGATCTAATTCTCATTTAGTTTCCATTCCTTCATGTGCCCTGCTAGGGAGGAAGGGCCCTCCTCTTTAGCATGGACTGCGGTGGTAGGGTAGTTGTATTATATCTTATATTTATTTCTGCATATTTGTGGAGTGTCGTTGATGATGTGTCAGTTGTAAGTAGATATGCTTCAGTTCTAGGTATTTATTATGTTGTTACACAGATCCAATTATAGGTACCAACTGGTGCAATTAGTGTGTGGTGCACTAGATATTGGTTTATTTGAAGTGTGATTACATGATTGTAGATAATTTTTATTCCTGCATGAGTGTTAGTTTCAGCAATTGGTTCAGCAATGATTCTTTCTTGTTTTATTTCTGCTTCTGGTATGGTGTATCAGCACAAACAATGCAACTACCATTGAAATAAAATGCTTCCTTGATCAATAATTTATGTGTACCGTCTTAGTCATTTAAAATGGATTAATACAGTCCAACATTTTGGCGTCATTTATGGGGATGGAGGTGACGATACAATCAGCCAGAATTGTCTGTTTAATGGTAGGGTGTTCCTAGTCAGCAGTTTTTGGGCAGTTAGATGAGAAGTAAGAACCTGCGCATCGCTCTAACATACTTGCGCGGGCTAACCGTTGCTACATTGGGGCACTTAGAAGTGTGAGTTTTGGGTTTTTTTTTTTAGAGTGTGTCTTTAGCTATAAATTTTTTGGACGGTAAGACGAGAGGTAAGAACCTACGCATCACTTTAACATACTTGAGCAGGCTCACAAATATAGAACTGAGGCACTTATAGTGAGGATTGATACACATAGGGTCCATGTGTGCTCATAGGACAGCAGATAAACCAAAACACCCCCACTCTAACTAACCACAGGAAATATGGGTCATATAAAGGAAAATAAGAGTGCAGATTTGGGAAGGAACACATTCTTTGGGGATCTAATTTCAAAAGCGGAGAAAGAACAGTCCAATTCATATAGGGACACTAGGAAGACAGGACCATAGAAATTTGTCACTATATCAAGGCGTGAGGCATCTGCACCTTCTGTGTCTGGACCTCATCACCCTTCAAACTGCATATCCACTCCTGAAATTAAGACCCCGGATTAGAAGCAACAACGGGAAGCCATTGATCAAAACTTAAGATTTGAAGATCAAGGAGAAACCATCAAGGGACAGCAAGGGCCTGAATCAAAAAAAAAATTACTTGATCATCATTATCTGGATTCGGGTAGTGCAGTGAAACAGTTGGTCCTGGAACAGCCTGATCCTTTACCCATCAGTTAATCCCCTGCACATTTTGAGGCCAATTCATTTCATCATAAATTATCAGCCATGTGGGATGAAAACACTAGAACAAATGGTATTGTTACTACTTTTGAATTCCCGATACTGGAAACAAGGGATGAAGCTCCTATGAATAATAGTCCATTATCATCTCTTCCATCCTTTCAAGGGATGGCTATCGAAGATCCTAATACCTTTATGTTCAAGTTCGATGTCTTATTTAGGAGTTACGACTACATTTCGGACTCTAAGTAGCTAAAACTATTTCTTGCTACTCTGAAAGGAGTGGCCTTGAGATGGTTCAAGGAAATGAGTGTTGGCTCAATCTAGACCTAGAGTGAAATGAAGGAGACATTCCTCTCTAAGTATCAAGATTATTTTCAAACCAGGGATTTGAAGGAAGAAATATTCAGTATTACACAGAAGGAGGAGGAAATCTTGGAATATTATATGGAAGGATTCCATTTCAATTTACAATGGTCTAAGTTTGGTGACTTAGCCCCAGAAATTTTAAAAACAACATTTCTAAGAGGCATGAGAGATAACTGTCTGGAGCACTTGAATCTGTTAGGAAAGGGAGACATATCATAGGAACTGTTTGAAGAAGTAATGAAGCTCTGTCTGCAGAGTTCAAGAGGATCAAACAAAGGGAGGATTTCAGTTCAGGACGCTTCAGTCCGAATACAGAATTCCACGAGTGGAGGAGTGACTAGAGAAGAGATCAGGAATCTACTTGAGAATTTTAAAACTGATCTCCTCAGTACTCTATCTACCCAAATTACCACAACACAAGTCAATAAATCACAAGGAGAAGTTGGAGCAGCTTTGGCAATATTATATCCTCGGTGAAGAAAGAAACATCTACAAAGAGAATGCAAATTGGACAGCATTAGCTTGTGCAATATCTGTGAGTTGGAACATCCCACTGGTCAATTCCTAGAACTACCCATAATTAAATAAGTACTTAAGGAATCAAGTGAGGAGGTCTTGTTTTCCTACTTCATCGGACCAAGGAGACCATGGCAACTGCAACCTACAAGAACGCCTCCAGATTTTTCCTCTTTTAATTCTTGGAATAATGCTTATAATTTTCAACAATTTCCATGGCCATATCCCACTCCTTCCTCAACACAATTTCCTTCACCCTGGAACAAGTGGCCTTCCCCTCCACCAACGCAATATCCTCCATCTCAATCTTACCCTTGGAGTCAGAATTGTAGAGGTAATGGCCAAGGTCTAGCTCCCTCTGCACTACCAATGTAGCAGCAATTACAACTACCTTCTCTCCAAACTCCTGCACCTCCTATTTGACCCCAATTACCTATGCAACCTAACCCGAATCCGAATAATAAGGAAGCCCCAAGCATAGAAACCCCGACTACTTTCCAGACTTACCTTATTACTCCTATTGGTCTCAATGAGATTCAGCTTCGATTGGGAAAAATAATTAGACCAGGCCATTCTCCTATCATTACCAAGGAAGAATGTGAGTCACCTAGAAGGGGTATAGTCAATTTTGAATTGGTTGTTACACTTGTAACATCTGATACAGCACAAATTGTTACACCTATAGTAGCTAACCCAGGAAGGATTGTTGCTCCTACAATAGCCAACTCGAGCAGGGTTGGTGCACCTATGATAGCTGACTCAGCTGGTAGAGCTCAAGATCCTCTATATCCTCAACGAATAACTAAAACTGGCACAGCCTCACAGACTGAATCTGAGTTTCTCAAGGAATTATAGAATTTGTATGTATGGATTCCACTGTTACAATATCTCAAGGAAGTACTTATTTACGCTAAAACAGTGAGAGATCAGTGTGTCAAACAGCCTGGAAGGAAGCCGAAGGACCCTGCTAATATCCATTTTATGGGGAAACTGTCCGAAGTAATGATTGATTGGCCTCTGTTAACTAAATATAATGACCCTAGAAATCCTATAGTTACTATCTATATTTATTACTAGCCCATAACTAATACTTTAATCGATTTGGCGACGACCATTAATGAGATGAACAAGGATATTTTTATCTCCCTAGGACTTCACGGGCTTAGACCTACACCTACAATGCTTGAATTAGCAGATAGGTCCCATGTTAAACCCAAAGGGTTGTTAGAATATGTGGTGATTATTGTAGCTCCTTGGAGATATCCGGCTGATTTTCTCATTTTTGCAAACCAAATCCAACCTGGGGGGGCATCCTTCGATTTTTGGAAGACCATGGCTAGCCACCGCAGATGCATTTATCGGATGTAGATCCAGATCTATGATGATCTCATATGGGAAAGCCACCAAGAACCTTAACCTTTACCCCATGACGAAACCCCATATGGATTTGAATAGTCCCTAGTGGGACAAAATTGAACCTGAATCTAATTTTTCCCTACCTCTCCTCACACTTGGAAAAGCACAATATTTTAAAGATGAAACAGAGGATGAAATCATTAATGGTTTTATTAGCAACTCACTCTCTGTTGCTTCTGTTAGAGATCCAGGGGAAGAAGATGAGGCATATGATGTAAATATTGAACATATGAGAACCACTTTTCATACTGACAGCAGTCTAGTTGAAATTAAGCCAGGAAAATACTTAAACATTAATCCTAACTTGACTTTTTAACAGAAAATATTATTGATACAGCTATTACAGAAGTATAAAAAGGCATTTTAATGGGATTACACTGACATGAAAGGAATCCATCCCAGCCTCTGCACTCACCACATTTCCCTTAAAGATGGCTACAAACCAGTTAGACAACTGCAGTGCCGAATGAATCCCGCACTCAAGGATATAGTGAAAGAGGAATTACAGAAACTCCTTAATGCCAATTTTATCTATCCCATCTCTGACAGTCATTGTTCCAAAAAATAACGGCAAATGGAGATTCTGTGTGTATTATAGAGAATTCAATAAGGCCACCCAAAAGGACCACTTTCTCTTACCATTTATAGACCAGGTCCTGGATACTCTTTCTGGGAAAAAAAAATTTCATTCCTGGATGGATTCAGTGGCTATAACCAAATACAGATTGCCCCAAAAGATCAAGATAAGACAACCTTTACTTTCCCATGGGGTAATTTTGCATTAAGATTCCTTCCTTTTGGCCTTTGTAATGCACCAACAACCTTTCATAGGGAAACATTGGGTATATTTTTGGATCTATTGAATGAATACCTTGAAATATTAATGGATGATTTTACACCTTATGGTGATGCCTTTGAAACAGCATTAGTTAATTTGGAAAAGGTGTTGGAACGTTGTGTACAAACTAATGTTTCTTTGAGCACTGAAAAGTTCCACATGATGATGACCAAGGGGATCATGTTGGGACATTTCATCTTGAAATATGCAATCAAGGTAGACCCTATAAAAATTGAGGTAATCTCGAGAATCCCAACTCCCAGAAATCAAAAATAGGTACGTAGATTTTTGGGACACGCAGGGTACTATAGGAGATTTATAGAAAAAAATTCAAAGATTGGATCTCCTCTATTTTATTTGCTTATGAAATATGTGGAATTTATGTGGACAGGGAAGTTTGAGCAATCATTTTTGAAGCTGAAGAATTGTGTAATAGTGGCACCTATTTTGCGAGAACCAAAATGGAATCTGCCATTCCATATTGCTACAGATGCATCTGACATGGCTGTAGGTGTTGTTTTGGGCCAGCTGGAAGAAAATAATCCTTACGCCATATATTATATCAGAAATAATTTAATCCCAACCGATCTCAATTACATAGTGACTGAGAAATAATTCCTAGTAATAGTGCATGCTATTAATAAGTTTCGACATTATATCACCAAGTATCAAGTATTTGTACACACTCACCACTCTTCCATTCAATTTTTAATGAATAAGCCAATTACTAATGGTAGAGTTACACGATGGTTATTAATTTTATAGGAATTTGATATCACTATTTAAGTCAACCTAGAAAAGATGATGTAGTTTTTTATTTTATTTCTAGGTTAACCATAGGTGATAATTGCACTCCTACTAAGGATTCTTTTCCTGATGAGTATATTTTTTCCATATCTACTCACTCACCATGGTATGCAGATATAGCCAACTATCTTGCTGCAAGTAAATTCCCACACCATTTATCTTCCAGAGACAAAATAAAGATCTTACAACATAGTGCCACTTACTCCTAGATAGAGGGCAATCTCTGTCACACTGAACCGGACTTTCAGACTCAGTGTTGTGTTAGAGAAAATTATATCTTTGATATTTTGAAGGCTTGTCATGAGGAGCTCTGTGGAGGGCACTTCGCAAACAAGAGGACGAGGTACAAGGTACTCTCAATGAGGTACTACTGACCAACTATATTCCAGGATGCCAAAAATTTTGTGAAGGGGTGTAATAACTGCCAAAGGATGCACCAACCACTGCAATCAGACGAGATGTCATTACAGCCTCAAATAGTATTAGATCCATTTGAGAAGTGGGCCTTGGATTTCGTAGGGCCAATTAATACTTCATCACAACATAGGTCATACATATTGGATTGTACATATTACATCACAAAGTGGGTCAAAGAGAAGGCACTAACTAGAGCTACAGAGAATTTTTTTTCATACTTCCTGTTTGAATATATCTTTGTTTGTTTCGGGATACCCACGTAGATAGTGACAGATGGGGGGCCCCCAATTCACATATCATTTGATTCAGAAGCTGGTTGAAAATTATGGAGTTAATCACAGGATCAATTCACCTTATAATCCACAAGCAAATGGCCAAGTGGAGAGTACCAACAAATTTATTGAGGGAATTTTGACAAAGACAGTTGCTAGCCACCGAAGAATTGGGCTGAAAAACTTCCAGAAGTACAGTGGGATCATAGAAAAACATGGAAGAATACTACAGGCTTCACACCATACGATTTGGTGTATGGTAAGAATCCTTTATTCCCCATAGAGTTCGAAATAAAACACTGAGAATGGCATTATAGATAAATCTGGATTTGAGCACAGCAAAAAGAAAAAGGTTGAATCAGCTCAATGAACTGGAAGAGAAATGGGTCGTTGCCATTCAGTAGACAGAGATCATTCAGCAGCAAAGAGCTAGATGGTATGACAGGTTCATTAAAAAGAATAAATTTCAAAAAGGATATTGGGTTGTCTTGTACGATTCAATATTCAAGGATTTCAAGGGCAAGCTCTGCACCAGATGGCTAGGTCCTTATGAAGTAGATATAGTCTTTGACAATGGGACTATAAAATTGGTTACCATTGATAGTGCTAAGATTTTTTTACTGGTTAATGGGCACCATATGATGTTATATCATCAACCTGATTCGAAGGATTCATTTATTAACATTTTCACGGACTCTGATATTCATATTACAACAATAGGGGGACATTCCCCTCTGTTGCCCGAACTTTGATTTTTCAATAACTGTAACAGATGAAATCCATCTTTGTGGTGGTTGTTACACATGTTAAAAAATAAATAAATAAATAAAAACTAAACTAAAAAATATGATAGTAAAAATCTGACTGTGAAAACCTCTTTTGGGGCGCAGTCAAACAGCTTGGTAGTAGTTGAAAACCACTTTTGTGGTTGTTACACTCATTTTTTTCAGAACATCATCCTTTTTTTATTTCCTGAATATTCTACATGATGTTGTTACACATTTGTTCTCAGTATTTTATCTTTCCTAACAATAAATTTTTATGAAGGATAGTGCATTTGTTGTCTTGGTTGTTACATATGTAACAGCCGACAGTTGTCAACAACGTTTTGAATCTTGGTCATCATCCTAACACGCAGAAATTATTATGTTAGTTTGAAGGTGACCGCCATGACCGCTGGAGAAATTGCACCATCAAATCAATTTCTTCCTCTGTGTCTTTTCAGTTATGTCACCAAAAATGTAACATTATCGTCCTCTAATATTTGATGATTATGGCAAGTTAATGACAGTCCTTTTTACGGTCGTGGACTATTTTCATCATTAAAGTTGGGGAGGATGAATCTTGTCATAATTATGAACAATATATTAGCTTTTAAACCCACCATTAATCTTGCGATTTACTAAATTTAATAACATAGCAACCAATCATGACCGGATTTTGTCAAAAAGGATATTTGTACTTGAAGTACGAAGCTCTCCATAACTGGCCATTAATATAAATAATATGTGTGTACGAACCATCAATTCAAAACCTTTTCACCTCTCGATCACCGTGACATTCCATCATCTCCCTCAGTTGGAAGTTCTTTCACCCTTGGTCAAAAATTCTTAACTCGAAGATAACAGGGCAGGTTGTTGTAACACAGCGAGTAGTGCATTGATACCCTCGCTAACTGAGCTAAAGAAAGGAATCAAGTATAACAACACAAGATGGGGGGATCTACGGTGACACACGAACCAGATTCTATTGAGGCATTACATAATTTTCCAGAGGCGTATCAGATATTCAAAGATGCTGGGTGGCTCGAGTATTTTCAGAAGCTGAAGGGTTTAGATGAAGAAATTGTGATGGACTTCACTAGAAATTTGAACAACTATCAAACCAAAGTCAGGGGTTTGTAGATTGAAGTAATAGAGGAGGCCCTTTTCCCGAGTAACAGCATTGTCGGCCAAAGGCAGAAGCTGGTTCAACAGAAAGTTCAATGATCCTTCTTTGAAAGAGTATTTCCTTGAAGGTGAGGAGAAGCTTGAGAAGAAAGGAAGAGGGATCAAAAGGCTTTCACTTCCCCAACCTTGGGCAGATGTTTCTCTGAATTTGATAAAATATATCACCTATGAAGGGAGGTTCATGATTATTTTTAATTATCATTTCCCCTTACTGAACCATATTCGACATCAGCAGGCAATTAACCTTCCATATTTCCTGCTAGGAAATATCAATCATATGGTTGTAGCATTCAAAACGACAACACACCCATAAAATTTTGTTACTAATAATGGTCTCATCAAGTTAATTATGTTGGATGCTTTGAACTATTAAGGAAAGAGTTGGGAGTATTTCAAATGAAAGAGGCCTAGAACGAGTTGAGGAAAACAAGTTGGAACTTCGAGAAAGAGTCAGGAGGAAGATAGAAGTCAAACCTGTTCTTCTAAGGTTAGAATTGAGAAAAGGCCCCTTGATAAGCTGATTGGAGACAAACAACTGAAGAAAAGGGTGAAATTCAGCGTGCCTGCGGAACCTTCATCTATATCTGAAGAGTAGGAGGCAAAAGAGCTGAAAGAAGAAGAATAAAAACCTCGATCAGAGGAACCATCCTCGTTAGGTAGGAATGAAACTCAGACCTTGCTTATATAAATTGAGAATTTAAAGAAAGAAAATGAATAATTGAAGCGTAAATTAGTTGAAACTACGAAATCAGAAGCCTTAGGGTTAGATACCCTAGCTGAATCTGTTAAGAAATTTGAGGGGAGAAAAATTTAGGATCAGTATGTGTGGCATGTTCCCAAGAAATAGCAGCAGCGGGATACAAAGTTTGTCGGGAAAGCACCTGCTCGAGGGAAACCCAAACAAAACCTTGGGAGGCTACTCCACAATAACATGCTGAAGATATTTTTGCTCCACAAGAACCAACGGTTAAAGTAGAGCCTCCCATGGTAATTTACCTGGAATCCGACACTCAAGAACACATGTAGAGGCCACTGCTATTACAGAGGAACCAACAGTGGATACAGGGGTTGACCAAGGCGAAAATAAGAGGATTGCTACACAAGAACCAACCTATGATGTTTTTTTTCCACAAGAACCAGCAGCTAAGGTGGAGCAATCCCATCCCAGAGAGGATGTCACACCCACATTTGATATTTCATGTAGTGTAACATCGAGCCCCGATGACGGATGGAGTTTTGAGAAGACACTATTGATCTTTGAGTTGGAAAATCAAAAGCAGGAGACACTTTCCCTTCAAGAGGGAGTAATCTCACTGGATTTACATCAGAAGAAAATAATTTCCCTGCAGGAAAAATAGGGGGAGAAAGAATTGAAGAGGAGCTGGTGGGAATGGAAATGAAAGGATGCTACAAAGAAATAGGAGAAACAATTTTTTTTGTTACAGCAGTAGGTTTGGGATTTGACTGTTGATAAACAGAAGCTTCATGATCTTGCCCTGAACTTGTTGGTGTGCAGTCGACCTTCCCCATCCTACCCTATTTTTATTTGGGAGCGTTATTATTTATTTCAGTTGAAAGCTATCATAGAAGACAGGCCTTATGTGGGTACTTATACCCGCACTTTTCTTGATGTTTTTCGCGCCGGCAATTTTGATGAACAGAGCTTGTTGTGCGAATTGTTTCTGCATAATATTATTTGTGAGCATGTTAGCATGCAGATGGTAGCAACCATATTCTCATATATGGGAGAACTGAAGTTACGCGCCTTCATTTCATTCATGAGAAATAAAATCGAGTGGCATATGTCTACGAAACCAATGGAGATTAACGAAAAGAATACAACGCTATGGATTAGAGAAGAACCAGGAAGGGTCCCTGAATTAAGGCATGAATTTAAAAAAATTTAGGTACTCCAGGGTTGAGGGAGCCAGCTACTACCTACAGAAGAAGAATCATGGAGTTCTATTCAATCATTTTTCACAGATGAAGATCCAAGTGCTGGCAGGGTGCCTCAAGCACACTGAAACAAGTAGTGTCAAGTTGTAGGAAGGGAATCCTTTTTAATTCCAAAATTTTGTAGTTAATGTTAGACATATACCAGAATATGCCTGGGTGATAAAATCCATTGATATCTTCTGGATTGGATTGAAATTTATATTTCCTTTGATATGGTTTCTAGTGGAGGAATACCAAGACCACTATGAATTGATCAATTATGAAGAAGAGTCTTGGCCAAGACAGTTTTTTTCTACTTAAGGGTATAGGTCTCCAGACAAAGACACAACTGGCGCCAAATATTTCATCGACCTGCATAGGAGGTATAATCAGGGGAGCTGAGATTTTTACATGAGGACATGCAAGAACTTTATCTAGGGGGAGATGTTGGGTGTCATTTTTATACTCATTTCCTACATTTTCTTCCCTCATTTTTGCCTTTTTGACCTCCAACCTGGGGACCATACTTGCCTTTTTCATTTTATTTATCCTGAAATAGCATAACTTTACCTTATTTCATTACCTTTCCATTCTCGTTAATTACTATTATGTATTGTTCCTTTTTTGTGGCTAACATAGATGAACATTGTGAGAAGTTATTTGGCCTTTTGGCTATTCTTTCAGATACTATTTCAGGCACAGGGACCTGGGAAATACAAGTGCATAGAACTAGTTGGAAGCATGTTGATATAGCTTGTTGTTACATAGCAGTGCTACTACACATAGAGTCAACACTTTGGTTGTCACATCCTTTGTTGTTACACCGCAATGTTGTTACAAATCTGCTGCTACAGACTAATGTTATAGTTGCATTGTCGTTTGTTTATTGCTAAATTCTGGATGTTGATCTATCTTCGAAAGGTGTTACACTACAGTTTTCGTATTCCAACGACATTTGTAGGAGTTATCATGTATTTTTATTTATAATAACAGCTTCAGGCAATTTTGGTTGAAATCAATGCTTTCCCATTCAAAACTTTTATTGATGGAATCATTTATAACTATATTTACTTTATTTCAATCAACATGAGAATTGGGAGATTCTCATGACTGATATATTCCTCATTTTCTAGATATGTAATTATTATATAAACACTCGGACCTTCAAGGTCGGGGGGCGTTAGCACAAAACAGTATCGCCATTTTGACTCTGTAAATTTTGATCATCATAATACAGAATATCATATTGTTGTTGTTACATGTGTTGATTGATATAATTCTCATTTAGTTTCCATTTCTTCCTGCACCTTGCTAGGGATGAAGGTCACTCCTCTTTAGCAGGGACTGCAGTGGTAGGGTAGTTGTATTATGTCTTATATTTATTTCTACATATCTGTGGAGTGTCGTTGTTGTTGTGTCAGTTGTAAGTAGATCTGCTTCAGTTCCAGGTATTTATTATGTTGTTACATAGATCCAATTAGAGGTACCAGCTAGTGTAGTTAGTGTGTGGAACATTAGATACTGGTTTATATGAAGTGCGATAACATTCTTGTAGATCCTTTTTATTCCTGCATGAGTGTTAGTTTCAACAATTGGTTCAACAATGATTTCTTCTTGTTTTATTTATGCTTATGGTATGGTGTATCGACACTAACGATGCAACTACCATTGAAATAGAGTACATCCTTGGTCGATAATTTATGTGTAATGTCTTAGTAATTTGAAAGTGATTAATACAATCTAACAATGGTCATGAAGGCGGGTGGAAGAATTTTGACGAAAAGAGGCCAATATTTTGGTACTAGTATCATATCGAAGAGGTAATTGGAAATATGAAAGAAATTATTTGGAAAGAGTAGAAAAAGTAGAATGGGAGGCATGTGGTTGATCGACATACCAATTGGAAACAACTCCAGTAAGGGTGCATTGGAAGAGACGAAGACAAATGGAGTCCTTGGTAATGAAATTTGATGAAAACTGTGGGGCTACCTTGGTTAGGACCTTGTGTTGAAAATGGCAACAAGAAATATTAAAAATGGAACCCAAGAGGCTTATGATTTAATTTTCCCTTAATTAAATTAGAAGTAAAATTGTAATTACATCACATAGTTAGCTCATTAAATTCAAGTTGGAGGTCAAACTAGAGGCATCTAGGGTGTCTCCTACTTCTTAGGATCCCTAGTTGAGTTATTTTGAGTTGTAATTAGTTAACTCAGTTTATTTGAGTTAAAATCAGTTCAACTAGTTCTAACTGAGATATGAGATAGTGATAGGTCCAGTGAATTATATATTATTTAATTCACATGCATTGATAAATCATTTAACTGATGATTTTCTATAAATATATTTTATATGTCAGTTATAAGGAGGGCTCGGTTGAGATTGGGGTTAAAGGGAAGATATGTATCAGTTATATAATTAGAAAATTGTACAGGTCATGCATGAGGTCATAAGGAAGCCTTGGATGTATTTCACAATCATTAATTGATAATTTCTTAATTAATAGGGGATCAATTAGCTCAGGAATGTGTGAGCAATGTTGGTCAGGCAGAGTCATGCAAATGGTTAAATATTGGACCAAACATGCTTAGATGAGATCAAGGTTAGAGTGAGACAGTCAGCAGAGTGTAGATGTTTCTCAGGAAGGGAAAAATCATTGTATTGTTTCATGTTCTTTACTTTATGCAATATACTAATAGCGGGGTTTTTAGCTGAGGCTTTCCCTGGATACATCTTATTTTGTGTGATTGATAATTCTTTCTCTTACTTGTTTATGTGATTATGCGATCGAAATTTGTTTCTGCAATTTATAGAATTGATTTAGTATTTTGTTTTAGTACATTACAAGTCAGTTGAATCTATTTAGATATTTCTACACTTTGGTTACCACCTAGTTTTCCTCCACCCATATTAGTGTCTAAAATGGTGTAAATGCAAGGTTGGGGAGATGTAGAACCAAAGGAAGAATCGGAATAATGGGATTTTGTGTGTGGACTCAATGGAGTAATGGGTATATGGACCCTTACTCGTCAAGTAGGGGTTAGAGGATGTCCTGGAGGAAATCAGGGATGATGGCCAGAAATTATCCACAACAGATGCCTAGGGGGCGCAATGGTGTCGAGACAAATAAAACTAAAAAGGATAAGGGGTAATGATAGGAGAAAAGAGTAGAAAACAATGAGCAAACACTTAGTAAAATGGTGCCAAGTATAAACTAAATCTAATGATATGCTACTTTAATTCAAACAAACATGTCCTATCAAATAAAAAATGACCTCTAGCCTAAAGGTGATCTAAATCCTCAAACAAGTCCTAGTTTTTCTATTTTATATGGCCTTACAAGAGACTTACTACTTGATGGAATTTGATACCCGCTAGCATAGGTTTTTGTATGGATTAATTCACGAGTGGTTGTATACAGAAAAACCCTCTTAGGTCCCCTGAGACCCAAGATAGACAGAATTAGATTACCTTCAAGTGCTCAAAAACACATGCACACATTCATGTTAATCTAGAATTGACAAAGTTAAAGAGAAGAGTTACCTCTCATTCTCTAGTGTAGTTCCATTGGAGATCTTAGTGTGACAAAGAGATAACCGATTCACCTGCTCCTGTAACATTATTTGCACATAGACAAGATAAGAAATTTAAGCCTTCATAGCATATAACCCTTGACAATGAAAATCATTAGCATACAAAATAATGCGAAACTAGCATGCATCTAAGAGGAATAACAATCTCAAAATCGCATCAACATATACATAAAATAAGTTTCAACATCATCAAGTAGACATGACAAGAGAATATCTATAGTATATGATGAAATAAGAATGCCTAAAATCATGGTTTCTGAATCAAGTATTCCATTTAGCTCCTTGGCCCCTATCCCTCTCTCTCTCTCTCTCTCTCTCAACTCTTCGACAGCATAATATTACTAATATTAATATTTTGATCCTTGTTACAATGGCCAAGCCTTTGATTTATAGATGAGGAGGAGATCTCCTTTCCAATTTCTCCATGATTTCTAAGGAGGAAAAATCTTGGATGTTGCCTCAATTTATTTCTCTTTCCCTTCCTGTGAAGCTCTATTAGGGTTATAAATGTCCTTACTTAGGACTAAGATAGATGTTTCCTTCTTTTTGAGCTGACATTTGTGTTAAAATCGGAGTGTCAGTCAGTCAACTCACGCTTTAACCTTTGAAATCCCATAAATATCCAGTAATGCTTCCTTTTAGGAAAAACGGATCATTAACCTAGGGACTAACCCTTTTTGTTGAGGCATGTGAAGAATTATCACACACTTTGTCTATTTATGTGGTGTGTTACTCTGGAAAATGGTCCTTCAACTTAGCGCTTTTCTTCTATTCAAGGTATCCTTCTCCTCTGAGCTGATGAGGAGGTCATTTTGTGTATAGAAGATGCCCCCTAAAGTGTGAGTTCAGAGATGGATACAATGGCCGAAATACTTTATATAAAAAGAGATAGAGATGATTGGAGCTTTGAAAATACAGGAGACCTGAAAACAAAAACATATGTCAGAAATATATAAATTTTCCCATGCTCAGTAGTTGTATCAGAGTGATTCTTAGAAGAGGTATGACTGTCATGTCCAGTGATAGGAAAAATGTGTAATATTTTTCATAATATGATCAATCTGAAGAGTTTTCTCTGAAAACAATATATCCAACTTGGGAGAGGAAACAAGGTTGATGGATGTAAGCCTCTACCCAAGGTCTTGGTCGCCGCCTCCTAGAAAGACATATTTATACACGTGAAAAAATGAGATGAAGTCGAACATGTGAGAAATCGTCTAATTACCAGTCAATGATGAAAATTGTTAAGAGATGTGAGGTTGTACACTGATAAGGATGATTTTCTCCAAGATTTCCATTATAATCTAGCGAGTGTGAAAAATTTGTTGTCTTTGAACACTTGTAGAACCATTCAACTAGGAGCCAATAATGAAAACCCAAAATCAAACGCAGGGTAACCTTCCACTGAGGACTACAAGTTCCAAGGTATTAATATGTTTCTGGATATTTTCCTATATAAGATGTTGAAGTCAATAGGAAGATATCTGTCAAAGGTAGGAAATAAGGTGTCCTACATCAGTTGACATGAAACGGGAAAATAATGTTTGTTTTGGAGATATATTTTGAGCTATGGCAAAAATAGGTGGAGGGGAACTTCAAACATATGATGGTATGGTTGATACAGGAAGTAGAGAGTAGATGAATCCCTTGAACAATATAAGGCACAACATCAAGGTTCCCAGGAATCTTAGACTCGTGAAAACCAAAGAGTGTTAGGATAAAGGGATGCAGGAACATCAGGGTATCAAGGATAAAGTCATAGGATGGTAGGGTTCGACAAGAAGCTGAATTTTTTAGGGGGTGCCATGTTCAAGGGAGTAACAAGATCAGTATTGTTTCCAAAATATCCCTCAGAATATAGATATTGAGCCACTATTTTGTCCAATTTTTTCCCATATGATTAAGTTTAACGAATGTAGAAGGGTAAACTTGGTGGTGTTTTTATATTTAAGGAGTCTTAAAATATCGTAAAGACAAATCCAAAGGGTACCTTTTTCATGGTTTATGACCGGGTGTGAAAAAGGGTTAATAGTATACCTGGAACACTTCCTTTTATGCAAGTTATTCCATTGAATCTGGATAAAGTGAGAAACCTATGTTCAATAGACGTCTACCTAATTTTGTTACGAGTACGAAGAGACAAAGTAAACTTGGTATTCTTCATGAAATTGTAACGAGTCGGATGAAGGAAAACTCAATATATATTCATCAAATTTGAACGAGTCAAATGAAGAAAAATTGATAGATCTTCCTCAAATTTTAATGAGTCAAATGAAGAAAACTTGATATGTGTTTTTTTCAGTTTAATGAGCGAGAAAAAAGAGATAAAAATAATTTCTTAGTTCTTCGTAGTAGTAGTTTAACGAGCCTGAAGAAGGTAACTTGGAGGTTTTTCAGTTCAAGAGCGAGAAAAGGTACCAAAAAATAGCATGCTCATCCAGAGTCAAAGATGTTCAACTTTTCATAAAGACACTTAAATATCATCAGAGCATCAGTAAAATTTGATAGAAAGCGAAATGGTGCATGTTTAAACAAGATAGGAATGAATAGCTTCAATTTCAGAGACTAGCTAAATTGAGTCATACCTCAAGAGTAACTTTAAGAAGGGTGAAATACCCTCATTTTCACTATTTGAAGTTTGTGAGAGTGCTCTGGAGAGAAAAAGAAGTAGAACTTTCCTGAGTGATTGTGGGAAATCCAAGTGACCTTTCGATGTTCCGTCAATTCCAAGTAATAGGTATGATCCTTATCTTGCATTTGAATCCTTAATTTATGTTTTTCTAGTAATTTTAGCGTTTTTTAGGAAGCCCTTGGTGGCTTGGCTAGGTAACATTGTCGCCCAGGACATGGGGCACGTTAAATGCATTTCCCATGAAGAGGAAGGACATTAGCACACTCTCTGGGAAAAGGAGGGCAACGTTAGCCGGCCAAGTGCATTGAGAGTTTGATTTTATTGATTTCCCATGGATTTATTCTAGCTATAAATTGATATAAGACTTGTATGATGTAGTGATCATGCATAAAAGATGATTATTTGGAGATAAATAGCCCATGACTAAGAGGAAATACAAATTTTAAACGATCTGGAATGTTTGATGGCCCTTACAAGATGCAGGTTGCTAAAGTATGTCAGACTTGACCGGATGAAGAGTTAGGAGGATCTCTTGAGTTGGATTATCCAATGGTGGGATGAACAATAGGGACTAATCAATATTTGGGACCATGAGCTCTTAATCGAGAGAGACTATATATATTTCCTCACTCATTTATCTTGCAGAGGTGTTGTAACATCCCTGGTAAAAATTCATGTAAAATATATAATACCATGGTGATGGGACACGTATTCCAAGTTGAATGTTTGGTAAAACATCCTAGCGAGTGTTCACTTCGGTTTATTATGGCTAAGGAAATTTTAAAAGGCAATGGAAAATATTTTAGAAAGGAAAAGTGTAATTTATTGGCATTTATTTATGAAAATAATGTAAATTGGGAGAAAAGGAAGGTGAAAGGTCACATGTTGCATGTGAGGAGGAAACGAAGGAAAATAATGGAAAATGAAGAAAATAGAGGCCTCATTAATAAAAAGGATTATGAGGATCAGTGGGGAAGACTTTGGTCAGTTCTATGCTAGATCTCTCTTATATTCTCTGTATCATACTCTTAGTCACTTAGAGTAATCTTGGGGCAACTTGGAGAGTGTGACATACTTGGATTCTTGGAGCAAGAAGGCAAAGGAAGAGAAAGAAAGTGTAAGAGTACATTCGGATCAGCATCTACAGTAGGTTTTGATTGCAAGTATTGAGTTTCATGTATGTTTTTCCTCACTAGTTTTAGAATGCATGGTGGGTGCATGTGGTTTCTTGGCCATGATATTTCATTGGCGTGGAGTATTTCTTGGATTGACAGTGGATTTTCCTAGCCTTGCCATTTCCTAGATAGCCATGGTGTTGTGGGTTCATTTTCATTTTTTTTTATGGTTGGTTCTCATGATCCCTTTAGTTGTGGGTTGAGTTATTAGTTCCTATAGCCTTGGTTAGACAAACGCTTTGGAGCCTGGCAGATAGTTGTTGGGTTGAGTTACTAGTCTTGGAGACTTGGTCTGAAAAATGCTCTAGAGCCCTAGGTGGGTTGAGCTACTAGTCTTGGAGCCTTGGTTGGAAAAATGCTTTGAAGGTCCTAAACAGCTGGGGTTGACTTACAAGTCTTGGAGCCTTGCTTGGAACAAAATTTGTAGATTCCTGGACAGCTTGGGTAGAGACCAATCTGGTGATGGTTGTGATGTCCGACCATGAGTTGGAATCACTGGTTGAGGTTTGAGGTCATTTGGCCTTTGGAAGCATGGGTTTGGATTTGATGGATTTTCTTATGAGATCCCAGATTCATGCTTAGAATATGGCATGGGGGTGATCGGCTGAAGTGAGATTTGGCTCATCCATGTCTATGGTCGGGTCAAACGTGTAAGTCCCAAACCTAGTTGCATTTTGGTTATAGCAATAAGAGCTCGTTTCCTCTTGTATTGATGGGTAAATATTCTTGTTATTATGTGGATTCTATGGTTGATGGATCCTTGAGATTTTTTTTGTTATTATGTTGGTTATAAGCATGTATTATGGCAGTGATGATGTATGTCTCTCTTCATGTTTTGATTTTTAAATGAATGAATAATGTATCTATGACCTAATATATGATATTTCAGTTAATGATATAAGGGAATAATTCCTCTTAGTGATTCTCAAATAAGTATGAGACCCCTATGCTCGTATTTTTTGTTTACACTTGTAGCTTCCATATTTTTGACATGTTTGAAAAAATGTTAGTCTTGGTTGGGGATCGTCAGGCTTATTCCTAGATTTTTTTTTTGGTTTAGTAGCCTTTTCATCATGTGTTTAATGGATTCTGGAAGTTACAGCATGTTCTGGGTAGTGGCCGAAATTTTGGGCTTGAAAATTACCTTAAATTCTACATACTCTAGCACAACACTCTTGGAAATAGTCCTTGGACGTAGGCATGAATGCTTGTGCATGCATCCAGAGCCTCCCAAATGCAGGCATGCAGGCTTTTGCATGCATCCTGAGGCCTAAAGTCTTAAAAGGTTAGTGCGACCCAGGGGAAGGATGCCTGAATGGTTAGGTTGGCTCCTGTGGGTGTTATTGTTGATCTACAATGTCAGTGTGATGTGTTTCCTTCGATTCCACTTCCTAATGTCACCTAAGAGGTTGAGTCTCATCATATTAGCCTCTCGTCATATGTTTACCCCGATTGGTTGGTTACTTGTGTAGATGTGGGAGGAGGGTGTTACAGTGTGGTATCAGAGCATGGTTCAACCCTCGGACTAGATGGGCAGTGTGTTGGTCATGCATTAAATTTGGTTGCATATGTGTTCCTTATTCTTGCATTCCATGTTCCTATTGCATTTTCATGGTATTAATCATGGTTGTGGTGATGTTGACATGTCGAAGTTGATAATGTTGTTATTGAGATGTGTTTGTCATGATTGCATGTCAGTTTTATAGGCATTTGTTATGCATGTCGGTATCTATATGTTGTTATGCATGCATTTTCATGGTGAAGGTTGTTGTGGATAAGGTCCTTGTGTGCAATTAGGTAATCATGATCCTATTGGTATATTATGATGTTAATGTGTTGGCTACGATAGATTAGGAGATGTAGATCATTAAAGTGGCATTGCAACAATGGAATTTGAGGTAAGATAAGATTGTCATATAATTTTGTATGCTTGGCATGAAAGTATGTTGGTTAATGGTTGTTATAAGAATTAGGCTTATATACATGTTTGTCATCTTATTGTTGTTGTGGTTACATGTATGAAAAATGCTAGTTGATCAGATTAGTTATATGCATTATGGTTATGTGTATGCCTTTCATTCTATTGATGTTATGTTCACATACATGATATATTTTAGTCAAATAGTGTGATCATATGTACATGGGTTGGTTATTCATGCATGGTATTAAATTTATGACTATGTTATATGTTGTGGATTATTATGTTATATAATTAACTTGTTGTTGTTATATGTTAGTTAACTTGATGATTAGTGTCACTTCCTTTAATATATTGATGTTATATGTATCATGCTAAATTGGATTAGCCTATACAGATAATTATGGTTATGACATTCAGGTATGAGTCGACTTATTTGTGACATAGTGTTGCACTAATCTAGACTAATCGTAAATATGTGATTGTTACGCATGAATGACAAATGTTTATGAGCTTTTGATGTGAACATGTTAGTTAGTTACTGTTGTGGATATCATGAACTTATTTATGTTTGAGTGATATGTTGTGAAGTTATATCATGTTGATCTAGATTGATTGTGCAGACAAGATAGCCTCCCCTAAGATACAACAAGGTATGAGTTTACTTATGTCGTCTACCTGGTGTTTGAATGTTTGATTATGTCATTAATTTGGTGTTTGAGTATTTGATGTCTATTCTGTGATTTATGTTTTTTTTTAATGTTTGAAGGAATGATTTGGTTTTAATATGGTTGTGCTAATGCAATATGTGTTGAAGCCACTTATATGTACTTAAGTATAATAGGTGATAGTTGTAGAATTATGTCTAGTGACTATGAGTTGACTAAGGAGTATGACACGATTGTTAGTCATGGCAAAGGTTTATTTCAAATCGATAGATATGATTTTCTTCATATTTGGAACATGTGGTTGACATGTGTGAACAGTTGCAAGGAAACATTTTTGACATTAGCATGACAAGGTAATAGTTTAATTGTTTATATAACTAATAGTTGGGTGATTTGATAGCATATGATAAGACTCAATTGCAGCAAAGCAAATGGTAAAAGAAAGGAATTGGGTAAGAGTTCCTTAGCTATGTTTGGAAACCCTAATTCCAAGCGAATGAGTGCTCTGCATACAGGAAGTCTTCTTAACCTTGATTTTGTTTGACATTATGTGGCTATGTGTTATACTCTTGAACATGTATTTGATAGGTATAATAGTTATTTTCTAGTTATAGTTGTATCCACGAAGGGAATTGGATTCCCTTGATATATGGCATGGATGTGTTCAGTTACAAGGAAACGTGATTGGTACAACAATAGTAAGGTAGCTAGCATGTTGTTATGTTTATTTATGCACTGAAAATTAGGTGTTTATGACATTAGGATGCAGGGGATTGCATGGTAAAATAAACTATTATGAAATCTTGAAGGAGGTTGAAATTGAGTTTTCCAGAAGAAGCCCTGGAAACCATGGGGATTGAGTCATGGTGTTTGTTGCTAAGTCGTATGCTTTTGATATCTTGTGATTTTTTTCATTTGATTTTCAGTCATAATTGTGTCTAGTGCATGGCCATGCCACTTTGTTTGTGGTGTTGTATTGTTATTAGTTTTCATGGTTTTCTTCTTGTTTGTTTCTCATTCTTGCAATTTGTTTGACAGTCTTGGGAATTGATTTGGGAAAGAGGAAATTAACGGAGCTCGGGGAGAGTTTTGTGGTACCCAATAGGTAATGTAAGGCATGAATGAATCTCGGTGCATGAGTGAGGGAAGTTGAAGGAAAGAGTATGACAACCAAATGGATTGGTTGAGTCCATTGGGTAAATGGATGATGGAAAGTCAATCATGAGAAAGGTAATCAACTAAGGTAAAGTGAGTATACTTTTGGCATCATATTCCTTGACTATGTTGGGAACTATTGTTCTCAATGTTGTGCATGTTGTGAATGGATAAAGGGAGTTCTCTTAACCTAGACATTATGATATCTAACAATTATGTTTTGATCATGATTATGTTGATGTTTATATATGTATACATGTATGTCTGTATGTATGTTGTGTCTAATAGGGTCATCGTGAATCATGATTATTTAATGCTAATATTTATATGTATATATGTGTGTATGTATTTTGTTGTCTGACATGATCATGATTTTCTATGCTAATGATTATATGTATCTATGTATCTATGTATCTATGCTCTATGTCACTATATGACATGGTTTTCAAGGATCATTCTTGTGGAGGAATGATTTCTTATGTAGGTGAATGGAATGAAGAGGTTCTTGGTCTTATGAGGAATCAAGTGGGAAGAGTAACCCTGAGATATCCATGAGGTTAGTATAATGTGGACATGAATTGATATTATATACCTGTACTATGCCTTTGTTTATGTTATGGATAGGTAATGCTGAGGGGTACATTAGAAAAGTGAAAGTAGTGTGATTTATGGCATGATAGGATAAGCATGGATAGTGGAAAGACACTAGAAGCAAGGTTTCTTCTGGGGTCAGTATCTGGTCTATGGATGTACAGTGTTATTGTTGTGTATATGTTACGCATGTTGTATATTTAGTGATTGTACCTATGGTGATGTGTACATGTAACATATGTAGTATTGTGTATGTATGATGTTGTATGCATGTTGTATATATGGTGTTGTGTGTATATTGCATATGTAGTGCTAGTTATACATGGTGCTATGTACATGTTGGATATGCGGTGTTGTGTACATATTGTACTATGCACACGTGGGATATGCGGGAGTGTGTGCATATGGTGTTGTGTGCATGTTGGATATGTGATTTTGTGTATGTATGGTGACATGTATATGTTGTATATGTAGTGCTATGTACATATGATGTTGTGTGTGATATGTACATATGTGTGCATGATTGTACATGTCGTGCTATGTGCATGTGGTGTTGTGCACATGTTGTACATGTATTGTTGTGTGCAGGTGGTTTCGTGTACATGTCGTGCATGTGGAGTTGTCTACATGTGGTGTCGTGTACATGTCATGCATGTATTTTTGTGTACATATGGTATTGTGTACACATGGTACATGTGGTACGGTGTACATTTGGCATTTTGTACACGTTGTCTAGGTAGTGTTGTGTACATGTGATGATGTGCACACGTTGTGTAGATATTTTTGTGTACAGGTGGTATTGTGTACATGTTGTTCTTATGGTATTGGTATACATGTGGTATTGTGTGCATGTCGTACATGTTGTGTTGTGAGAATGTGGTATTGTGTATGTGCATGGTGTAGTTGTGGTAACGTGACATGTATATTCATTTTGTTATACTTTGCATATGTATATATTTTGTGTTATATTGTACACCGAGTGTAGTTGTATGTTTTCTATGTCAGTGTAGGAGTATGTACTGTGTTGTATTGTACACCAGGTGTAGGTGTATGTGTTGTATTCTGGTGTGGGTGTATGTATTTTGTGGTGTTGTACACCATGTGTGGATGTATGTGTTGTGATGTACAATGTGTGTATGTGTACGTTATTGAAGAGAAGAAAAGGCATTGGATGCTTACTGGGTGTGGAAACCGATTCAGTGCATGTAAAAAATAAAAAAGGCAAAAGTAAGGACCGATGAAGGATAAGTATCAGTATTTTATTTTAGTTTCATTATGCATGTGATCTGTGATTTTGACTCATGATGATTACGTGTGATCTATGACCTGGTTTATGATGGTTACATGTGATTATATTATGGTTTATGTTGATTTCATGTGATTCATGATTTGAATTTATGATGGTTGAATTTTGAGCTAACCATATGTGATATGTTTATACATGATGATTTTATCAAACAGCAAGTTTGACTCATGTGACAAGAAGTAAACAGAAGTGCAAGTGTACCTTTTTGATGAGCTACCAGTGAGGTATGTTATAAATTTATTTAAATTATTTTGAATCTAATGGCAGTTATGTGGTTGGTACAGGAAGCAAGAAAATTCCTGGTTGGATGGTTGAAACTGATTGCAAGAATTAGTAGTGGCAACAAAAGGAATTGAAACAGGCAGCAGTATGTTGGTAAAGCATTTCAAGAGCAGAACCATTGTGGGACACTGGTACACAATATTGTCCATTGATTTCCATGAGCATGATATGACCAGTATGATGGTTTTGAAGCAAGAATATGCCTTGGTTTTTGTATCTTCCAATGCGAAGTAGCCTTGCCAAGGGATGGATTTCCCAGGATGGGGGTGCCAATGGAACTTGGAAGGTAAGTGACTACACGAAAGGGGATTGTCGGATTACCCTAGGGACTATGTGGAAAATAAGGGAAGGTCGGGGATGGATTTGTTTTGGTCAGTAGCATTGCCATATGGAATCAAATGCACATTGGCAGTGTGCCCTGGAACAATGAGCCAGTAATTTTTCACTAAGAGGACAAGTGGCACAAGTTTGTAGCACTAGATATTGGATGCAGCTTTGACTTTGGCAGTGAATCCTAGACTTCCTGGAAAGGAAGTGAATCCCGGTACTACTTTGAGCATGGAAGTGTGAGCCTCTGGATTCCCTTGTTGTGGATGCAAGTATCGTATCCTTTTATTTGTTGGTTGAGAAAATCTTCATATGTTTATATTATTTTAAATATCGTGATGAACTATGTTATAAAGCTCCAGTACACTATATGATTGTCATGATGGTTTTTTATTTTTAGCAGGTTATTCATTATAAATACTGAAACAATTTGTGCTATAAATCTTCATGGGCACTATGTTTTGTTTTCATCAGTTTTATGGTTATAGGTGTCTTTGAACACTGAGTAAGGTGTTCCCCCAAGGGGAAGGGTTTTTTAACAACCCTAGTAAAAATTCATGTAAAATATATATAATACCACGGTGACGAGACACGTATTCCAAGCTAAATGTTAAAAACATCCTAGCGAGTGTTCACTTCAGTTTATTATGGCTAAGGAAATGGAAAAGGTTTTAGAAAGGAAAAGTGGAATTTAGTGGCATTTATTTATGAAAATAATGGAAATTAGGAGAAAAGGAAGGTGAAACATCACAAGTTGCATGTGAGGAGGAAAATTAAGGAAAATAATGGAAAATGAAGAAAATGGAGGCCTCATTAATAAAAAGGCTTTTGAGTATCAGTGGGGAAGACTTGGTCAGTTCTATGGTGGAGCCCTCTTTTATTATCTCCCTCATACTCTTTGACACTTAGAGTATTCCTAGGGCAATCCTAGAGAGTGTGGCATACTTGGATTCTTGGAGAAAGAAGGCAAAATAAGAGCAGGAAAGTGTAATAGGACATCAGGATCAATAGTTACAGTGAGTTTTGATTACAGGTATCGAGTTTCATGTATGTTTTTCCTCACTAGTTTTTGCATGCATGGTGTATGCATGTGGTTTCTTTCTCACGATATGTCATTGGCATGGGGGATTTACTGTATTGACAGTGGATTTCCCTAGCCTTTCCATTTCCTAGATAGTCATGATGTTGTGGGTTCATTTTCATTCTTTGCTTTTTGGTTGGTTCTCATGATCACTTTAGCTTTGGGTTGAGTTATTAGTTCCTGGAGCCTTGGTTGGAAAAATGCTTTGGTGCCCGACAGATAGCTATTGGGTTGAGTTACTAGTCCTGGAGTCTTGGTTGGACAAATGCTCTAGAGCCCTAGGTGGGTTGATCTACCAATCCTAGAGAATTGGTTGGACAAACTCTCTAGAGCCTATAAACAATTGGGGTTTAATTACTATTCTTGGAGCTTTGTTTGGAAAAAAAACTATGGATCCCTGGACAGCTTGGGTAGAGACCAATCTGGTGATGGTTGTGATTTCTGACTGTGAGGTGGAATCACTGATTGAGGGATGAGGTGGTTTGGCCTCTAGAAACCCTAGTTTGGTTTTTATGGATTTGGTTATGATATCCAACACTCATTCTTGTAAAATGGCATGGGGGTGACTGGATGAAGTGAGATTTGGCTCATCCATGTCTATGGTCAGGTAGAACATGGAAGTCCCAAACCTGGTTGCATTTTTCTTATGACAATAAGAGCTCTTTTCCTCTTGTATTAATGGGTAAATATTCTTGTTATTATGTGGATTATATGGTTTATGGATCCTTGATATTCCTATTTTTATTATGTTGGTTATAAGAAAGTATTATGGCAGCAATGATGTATGGCTCTCCTCATGTTTTTATTTGTAAATGAATGAATTATGTATCTATGACCTAATAGATGATATTGCAGCTAACGATATAAGGGAACAATTCCTCTTAGAAATTCTCAGTTAAGTATGAGACCCTTATGCTCAGATATGTTGTTTACACATGTAGCTTTCATATTTGTGACATGTTTGACAAAATTTCAGTCCTAGTTGGGGATGGTTAGGCTTATTCCTGGAGTTATTTTTTGGTTTAGTAGCATTTTCATCATGTGTTTAACAGATTTTAGAAGTTACAACAATTTCTGGACAGTGGCCGAAATTCTGGGCTTGAAAAGTGCCTTATATTCCGCAGACTCTGGCACATCACTACTGGAAATATTCCCTAGAAGTAGGCATGCAGGCTTGTGCATGCACCCAGAGCCTCCTAGACACAGGTATGTAGGCTTGTGCATGCTTCTAGAGACCTGAGGGCTTAAAAGGTCAGCGGGACCCAAGGGTAGGATGCCCGAACTATTGGGTTGGCACCTGGGGTGTTATTATTGATGTAAAATTTCTTTGTGATGTGTTTCTATCGATTCCACTTTTGTAAGGTCACTTAGGAGGTTGAATATCATCATAGTAGCCTTTCGTCACATGTTTGCCCCAGTAGTTCGGTTACTTGGGTAGATGTGGGAGGAGGGTGTTACAGGTGCACAAGTAAACTTGACAGGAGGGAGAGCAGATCCAAGGACCACTATGGATTTGAACTGAACACATTACACTGAAGGCAGATAGCTAGTGAGAATCAGGATTCTCATAGTAAGGATAACATCAAGGCCGATGATGTCTATTCTATGGATGATCATGCACTTGGTTGGATCTAAGAGTCAATATGTGGCTACAAAATACCAAGTTCTACTGGCATTGGATTTCTTGTAGCCACAAGTGTTCAAATGGTGTGAGGGAGTCCTACGTTAGGTGAAAGCATAGTTGACAACATGTAATACCTGGGCCCAAAGAGGGTTTGGGTATGACACTTTGATCATATCCTTCATACTAGAGAGAGTGGTCGTGATGAGGCCTCGAGTTAGTCTTGGTATAGCTGGTCACGGGAGCCTAGAGAGGACCAATGGGAAACCCTGTCACCTCGCATAGGAGGGGAATTGATTAGAAACTACTTTGAGGGTGAATTATTTGAGCGGCTCAGAGGCTAGATCCCCATGATTTAGGACTATCCATATGCAAGAATGAACTATACATGGGGTCTGGAACTAATATTTCCACCCAAAAATAAGTGGGAGCTAGTAGGTAAGAGGATAGATAAAATCTTAAGAGTATTTTTTGTCTTTTGAGGTTTAGGAAAAAAAAAAATTATATATGGGGGAAAAAAATTTGACATGAAGCTTTTTCTTGACACAGATATGGCACCAATTGATTTTGTGGGTATGCCTCTCCATGTCAGGCAAGGAGATCAGCTACCTCAGGCTGGAGCAGCAGAAGAGGCCGCGGCAGTCTCCATAGAGGGATATGACACACAAATTATGTGCGAGCTTTCTATGAACCTCGAAGGGTTGAGTATAGGTGTGTTTCCTCTTCCCATGAGAGAGATACCTATCCACATGCAGCAACACATAGTGGGTGTACCGGAGTGGTTTTCAGTGCCTCTGAGAAGGTTATCTAGAGCATTGATTTGTTATCATGAGCAGCGGGCTCAACAAGAGTAGAGTATGGCCATCAGGTGTCATATCAAGGCTTAACAGAGCCATGTTTTGTATTTAAACACCCAGTTTTTGGGAATTTCTGATGTAAACAAGTTGTACACAATATATATATATATATATATATATATATATATATATATATATATATATATATATATATATATATATATATATACATATATATACATATATATACATACATACATATATATATATACATATATATAGATATATATATATATATATATGTGTGTGTGTGTGTGTGTGTGTGTGTATATATATATATATACATACATATATATATATATATATATATATATATATATATATATATATATATATATATATATACATATATATATATATATATATAGATATAGATATATATATACATATATATATATATATATGTAGATATATATGTAGATATATATACATATATACATATATATATATATATATATATATATATATATATATATATATATATATATATATATATATATATATATATATATATATATGTATATATATATATATATATATATATATATATATATATATATATATATATGTATATATGTATATGTATATATATACATATATACTCATGCATGTAACTATGTAACTATAAAGAATGTGACAGATGCCAATCCAATACATAGCTTTTCCAACGAATCAGCTAATGCATTTGATTCTCTAGGAATGTGTTCATAAGTAATCAACTCAAATTGACGTTCTAAAATTCATCCCCTTAAAAGGTAACACAATAAGGTTGGACTGTGAAGGTGATAATGATTAGTCAAGTGCATAACAACCAGCTGAGATTCTAACCTGAACACCATATTGGAGATGTTGTGAGATGTAGCCGCAGTAAAAAGTTTGATAATGGACATGTACTCAGCAATATTATTGGTGGCATAACCAAGAAAAATCCCCCTGGAACAAATTATCTTCGACTCAGGTGTATAAAGAACCCAAGCAGCTAATGCAATGTATCGTGTGTGGCAACTGGCACCATCCGCATATCTGACATATGGTAATGGCGACGACTGGCACCATCCACATATCCGACATATGGTAAGGGTGACAAAGACATATGTGCAAAGAGAATTTTCTGAGACAAATACCCATTTAAAAATCAAAAAATCAAAACACACCAAAAGAAACAAAACTTATATACATAAAATTACAAACCATATGCCTAGTAGGACACTAGGAAAATTTGTTTTTTAGGTAGAGCCCATTGTGGGACTCTGTGACTGGGATTCAAACACGATCCTGAAGTTCATAGCCTCCTTTAGAAATAAACTTAGTAATGACATATGGACCAACCCATAATGGTTAAAGTGTTCCTACCCCCAAGATATCGTGCTTTTGATCGTAAAGTAAAACAAGGTCGCCCTCTTAGTAAGATCAAAGCTTGACATGCTTGTCATATTGAGCTTTGACTTGTCGCTTATGTGCTTCGAGAGCTAGTGTGGAATATCAACAAGTCTCGTCCAACCATTTTAGTGATAGAAAGTGCTCTTATTCCACAGTAGTGTCGGTCGGAAGTTCAACAACTATTTTGAGGGATGGAATCTGGCACTCGATAGGAAGAATTGCTTCCAGTCCATAGGCAAGTTGAAATGGCATGAAGCCTATAGCAGTTTTCACTGACTTTTGGTATGCCCATAGTGCATAATATAACATTTGATGCCAGCAGGTTTTATGATTTCATACTAACTGGAAAATCATGGTTTTTAGGACGTCATTGATGAGTTCCACTAGGCCATTAGCTTGTGGGTAGTAGGAGGAAGAATGTTCTTGCTGAAAACTGAGAAAATATGTTAATTCATGCATCATATGGTTCTAAAAATGGGAGCCATGGTCTGTAATGATTGTTTGGGGTGCACTGAAATGACATATTACCTGATTAAACATGAATAAAATAGTGGTTTCTCCATTAGACCGAAAATTTTGAATGGCTTCAGCGCACTTCGTGAAATAGTATACAGAAACAACGATGTAGTGGGATTACAAATGATGAATTCAATGCCACATTTAGAAAATAGTCCAATGGAAATAACTAGGTGAATAGGTTCAAGGGAGGCACACATTTTATTTGTATAAATTTGACAAGGATGACACTGCTAGATTGCAGTAATACAGACTTTGAAAAAGATTGGCCAGTAGTATCTTGCACACAAAATATTATGGGCAGTAGCCATCCCATAAATATGACCACCACATGCCCCATCATGGTAGTCATTAACAACATGTTTCGACTTTGCATGTGTAATACAGCGTCAAATAATTGAGTCAGCGCCATGATGATATAGAGTATCATTCAACACTAAGTAGTGTCTGGCTTGGTGGCGGATGTGACGACGGTCGTCTGACAAAATATCTAGGCGAAAATGTTGTGTTTGGAGGTAGACAAGAATGTCTCCATACCAAGGATCAGTAGAGTCAACCAGATAGACAGATTCATCAGGCATAGGATCATGTCCTACCTCATCTAGGTCAACTCTGGGAAGGTCCGACAACAATTTAGCAAATACTAGGGATTTTTTATCCTTTGCAGTGGCGAAAACCAGATCAAATTGTTGGAGGATCACAATCAATTTGGAATATTTTCCTCCAATAACTTGGCGAGATAAAATGTGTCTCATGGGATTCTTGAGGGAAATGAAAGTATTTTGTCGTAGTAGGATGTAGTGTCGGAAGCAATTGATAGTGAAAACAACTGCCAAGGACAGTTTCTCCACATGTGAATACCGTATTTGAGGCCTGACAAGGTCTTTCAATAGATAGTAAGCCACGTGCTCACTATGATCATCGTGAGGTTGAACCAAAACAATTCCAATGGAGGATTGTGAGGATGACATGTATAAAAGAAATTCTCATGCATAGTCAAGAGGACTGAGTAGGGGGGATGATATGAGTGCATGTTTCAAGGCATCAAATGATCGTTGAGCTTGATTTTCCCACAAGTAAGGTACTCCTTTCTTGAGTAGGTGGATAAAACCTTTCGTCAATTCGGCATAATTCATGATGAAACTTCGTAATAATTTTTCCTACCCTTTCAAACTTTTGAGTCGTAGGATGGATTGTGGTGCGGGAAATTGAGTAATCACATTTACCTTTTTGGGATTAACTCGTATCCCATGCTTAGATACAATGAACCCAAGCAGACGTCCAGACTCGACAAAAAATACACACTTATGCTTATTCAGATGAATGTTATAGAACCTACACCTAAGAAATATTGTTCAAAGATGAGCTAGGTGTTGGGCTCATTTCCTAGAATGAGTCGGAAGATCATCCAAGTAAGCTTGAAAAATATGTCTAATATCGTGAAATGCATAGTCCATGGTTCTCTAAAAGGTTGCAACCACATTATTGAGATAAAATGGGAGCTTCTGATACAAAAATATGTCCCAAGGACGGATGAAGGCAGTTTTGTGTTTGTTATTAGGTTTGATAGCAATCTGGTTATACATCGAGAAGCCATCCATGAAGGAGAAATATTCACAACTAGTGAAGTCATCAATTATTTCTTAAATGAATGGAGTTGGATAGTTGTCTTTTGGACATGCATATTTCAAATCGCAATATTCCACACAGACGTGGATGGTACATTTTTTTTTTACTACGAGAACCATATTAGAGACCCATTATGTCAAGGGAATAAGGTAGTTGAAACCACCACGTAATATTTTTTCTACTTCGGCATTGATAGCAGTTGTTTTGTGAGGGTGGAGTGGTCTAATTATTTGTCAGAATAGCTTGGAATTGTCATAAATATTGATCTCTTGCTCAAAAATAGAAGTATCTATGCCAGGAAGTTCCTCGTAAGACCAAGCGAAGACATCGCAGAATTCCTTAAAAAGGTAGGTGAAGCTCACAATTTCCTCAGGATTCCAGTCAGCTCCAATATAAATGTTTTCCACGATACCTATTTTGACCGAGATATCCTTATACATCCATAGTTTCCTTCTACATCCATATTTTGGATAGTCATATAAGCTGAAGGAATAATCTCAGGTGGGTCAAAATTCAGGATTTGTAGAGATGTTGCGTCTGAATCAAATATCGAAGCGCAGTGATGAGAATCATCCCAAGGTCACTTTTCTAAAGACATGATCTATTTAATATATTTTTCTGAAGGTAGGACTTCATTTAGGATATCATTAGAAGGATTGGTGATGGGAGAGGAAGTGGTACCATTGGTCATAACAAAAGCAGCAGAAGAATCAAACGAAGATTGAATGGCTTAATAATCCAATTCAGCTGGTGAAAGAAGCATTTGATCTCCATAGGAATCAATGTATGAAGGTGCTGGCGAGATCTAGGGATCGGTAAGGCCATTTAGAATGGTAGATACCATTGAAACTATCTGTGGAACCTCGAGTGGTGGGAGAGGAAAACAACCTAAAATGGAGGAACCCTTCAGAATACTAGTACTAACACTGACATAAGAGTCAAGTATTCTTCCCACTATGGGCACGGTGCCATTACGTAATGGGGAGTAATATGGGGAAAATAACGACAGCTGATACATTGTGACTATTTTCTCATCCAAAGGAAGATGATGAGTCGTAATACCGAAGAAACAATGGCAGTCATGGCATAAGTCCAACTGTGGCCCAAAAGAAAATTATAGTTGAGATGAAAATCAATGACTTCGATATCCACCATTATCATTTTTCACTCATAGTGATGGGGTAGCTGGAAAGTTATCCTTTTGAGATGAAAGTGTGGCCATCAAATGCTTTCAGGGAATTTTATGGCATCGATGGCGTGGGAGAACCTAGAGCAAGCCAACATGAAGTGTAGGTTGAAGTACCTTCTTCAATGACAGTTCTATGGATCGATTTTCTTTTTTATAAAATTGGCACCTGAAATGCAAGTTGATGGGAAAGGCGAGGCTTACTTTTTTCCATGTCAAAAATTGCTAGTGTGGAATCTTGAGGGTCAATTCCACCAATTCCTGAAATTAAAGCTTTAATTTGTGCTGGACCGTCGAAGGTAGACATGGCTGACGGTGCTTGCGCCAAATCTTATACAATATTGTAGTTTTTGGTAGCACGTGCAGAGGTATTGTGTTTCATGCGATGAAGTGTCCCTTTAGGGGGATGAATCACAAGGTCAGCAATAAACCTTTCGATATGAAGATCATTATGCGATAGTGGATTCGAACTCGAGGAAATTTCTGGAGCATTGGTGACTGGAGTTCCATAAATTTTGGTTTGCATTTGTAGATCAACCATTTCAAAGGCGTAAAAATTTGATGATCCTTCACCAAAGGAAGGAGGATGTGAACCGTTGTTTCCTCCTTGCAGGGGTTTGGGTGGGTTCGATATGAGTTGTTTTTGTTTCTGATAAGGGAAAGGATTGTTGAGACCCGCAGGGGTTTGGCCAGCGTCCATATTTGCAAGAAGGTCTACGCATTCCTAAAGGCGAGGATATTTATAAGTCATGTGGTCCTCTGCACAGACTTTTCAAGGGTACTCGATAGTTTTTTTCCTTCTCTTATCATATTTGGCAGCATATTTTTGTTTGGGATGTTTCTGTGTAGACTACTCCTCAGAAGGAGAGGTATTTTTCTTATTCTTATTATTCTTTCCACTGGGTTTTTTTGTATATTACACAGATTTTACCACATCGGTTGGAAGAGTAGTCGATTTGGAATTAGGAGCAGTATCGACAAATAACTGGCCAGCTTTCCCATTTATTTATTTTACAACAGCCTCAGAGGTAGCACCGACCAAACTGTCGGTGAGTGCACCAGGGTGTTGAGTAGCGGGAGCATTGGAAGTTTGAGGGGCATGGGGGAGAATATCATAGATTCTATCGTATTAAGAGTATATCAAATCTAAATGTTGGGTACAATTATTGGATTGGTCTTCTGTGACCGCACCATCTATGGAAACATCCTTGGAACTGGGTGGAAGAAGTGACTTGCAAAACCAATATGCTAATAAGTGAACCAGAATGAGGGTTTTTACAAGCCTTTGCCTACATATCCATTCATGGATATGATTAGATATGTGAGTAGAGGTGTCTTAGTGTATAGTAGTGAGGAGTTGTGTTACATTTTCGTAGTGGATAGGAAGTTGAAAGTGCTTTAAGAATTCCATTTCCATGGCACCAATGTTATTGGCTGACGCACATGGTAACTCAATGTAACACTTGCCATCATTTCCATTAAGGGTGCAGGGGAAGAATCTGAGCTGGATGTTGACATCAACCATGGAGTTCGAAATACACCATAAATGGTAGGTGGTGACATGCTTAGTTAGATCATCCCCTTGTTTCCCTTCAAATTTCATAATATTTGTGGGTATCTTGTGCGGGATTGGAGGCCAATGCAAGTTGTGATTGATCAGGTCATTATTCAATTTATATAGATTGGGGATATCATGTAGCAAAAAAAGGAAAAATTGTAGGTTCCCTTGAATCTAACTAATGTTGTGCGAGATGACTTGAAGGACCAGGGGGTCATCCCATCAAGTTTTTTCCAACATAATACATGGGCTTCATCGAATAGTAACTTCTTGGTTGTGGTGGTATAGTCATATAAGGTGGTTTTTTGTATGGTACATTAGGATGGATGGAAAAAGGTCAATTTCCCCCTGGATTAAAAGTGCCCCCATGGCCCAATTCCTGTTAAGGAGGGGGTGCCCAAATGGATGTAGCAGGACTAGGTTGAGGGGTACTGCTAGCCACATAGTTTGCAGTAGGAATATGACTGAAACTAGAATAGTGTCCACTTGGAGAAGGTAAATCCATAAGTGAATAAATGGGTTGTCTTATAGGCGGAAGGGGAACTGAAATTCCCCCAACCGGTATATGCATGTTGGGAATAGTGCTCCCATGCATCTCAACCTGGGGGTTAGAACTTAGCAATGGGTTCCAACCAAAAGGATTGTTGAAGGTGGTCATGCTAACAGTGATACTAGGAATGATAGACGGTAGTCCAAGACATGACATGAAATGGGTGGAAACTGGGATGTACTGGACTCCATTTATAACAGGTGTAACAAGTTTGCTCGGACTAGGCATAGTCTGAATAGCATGGTGAAAAATCAGTTATGTATTACTAACTGTAGGCGTGGGAATTGATGGTGGAGAAACATTATCCACAAAGGACCATGACCCATTAGTCGCCATAGGCATATTGGATGTGGTAACTAACAAAGACGTGACAGGCACATGTGCTACCTAAACTAACACTCGACCAAGAGGATCAGTGAGGGGAGGATTTTAAGGAGGTACAAAAAAATCCGTTAAAAATTTCCTCATGTAGTAAGTTTTATTGGGAAGTGTTATGTGATTTAGTGTTAGACACTAGAGATTGATTTCCCGATGAGGGAGAATCCTACTCACAAAGGATCTACAGATCCTCTAGGGTCAATTAAGTAAGACCTCTTTGTCGTCTAGATAGATGATGAGGGCTGAATGTAGCCACAATGATAGATATATTTTATCAAAAAAAAAAAATTGATATTTATTATAGTCGCAGTGTCAACAATCCAGCACCTAAAAATCAAAAAATACTCTAAAATAAAATCAACAAGTAGTCAAGGGATATAAATTTATCTGATAACCACCACTCCTTGGAGATGAAACCCAATATTACAGTGGTTGAAAGAGAGATTTGGTCAAATGTACAGTTATTATTACTCTTGATATTCGATAGAACCTCAGATTAAGGGGCCAAGTACTCTCATGAAGATGAGAATCCTCCCAAAAACCAAAGACGGATTAGGTTTATATGTTTAGGTACCAAGGCAGCATGCCCCATTCCCTAATCACATACACCATCAGGTCGGTCACAGTCGTGGACAGTATGTTGTGTGGGCAGGACACTTGAGTCCTCGACTAAGTTCTGATATCCCCGAGGGGATCCCCAGTACACATAATACCCACTGTAAATGTAATAAAAGGCATGATACCTTATATCAGACTCTAATGATGTATTTTTTTTAAATCCTTTGTTAGGATAGAAGTCCCGGATGATATAAGTGTTGTAATATTCCAAAATTTATTGGAATATTAAAGTTAGGTTTTGTCACTTAGATATATGAATAAGTGGGTAGGGAGACCCATAAATCTCTTTATTATGAATAAAACCGCTTCTCATGTGAAAGCACCCTAAGGTGTGAATAGGGGCTAAAACATGTGGACTGGGTCAACTTTGACCAAATCAACAGCACTATCATAAAGGAGTGGACATTTATGGAGAGACAACGCAGTTTTAGATGGAGACACCTTGCATGGAAGTAGTGTCATAAATGAATGGGGCTTAGGGTTATAAATATCATTTCTTATATAAGAAAGAGGATGGCAGCCATATTATTCATGTTTGATATTATTATTTGATTTATGGTCTGCTTAGACTTGTTGGTCTCTTCAGTTGTTTAGCTAAGTTTACAGGATTTGTTTAGAACTAGGTGTTCCTGATCGGGAATCCCACCTATTCAATTGAGAATACCTTGAAGGATTTTTTCACTACATTCCACTATCAGGCATTTGGCCAAGGCTTCAGTCTTAATGTACAGAGCAGTTTCCTGTTGAGGATTTGTGTTTGTGTTACACGACAAAAGTTGTGGAGTTGATTTGGGAGATTTCTGAGCGAGATCTCATTGGAGGGAGTTTCATTTCTCTTTGGAGGATATTTAAGAAGGCCCTGGATATTTATTGACACATTTGGCATCAGGCCATCATATTCTTATCCCCTATAGCACAGTATCAGTCTAGATCTGTGTTATTTTAGAGAGCAGTTGCAGCAGTGGATTTATTGCCCTAGTTGGATAAGTTGTGTTTCCTTTGAGGGGTTTAGCCCTTCATTTAGGATATCTATTGGAGGAGGATCAGCCATTTCATATTTCAGATCAACCTCCTCCTATCATTGGTTCAGTTGTAGATATTATTCAGTACTAGGGACAAATATGCTATGTCCTAGAAATCTGTTTTGGGGCTTGGATCTATATTCCTTGCACTACTGGAGCATTTCAGTAGCATATACATGTATTTCCATTCTCATATGTAGCTATACCCTTATAGACAACGTAGTTTTTACATTCTATCTTTTATTGTATTAGCAGCATTTCAGATCTAGGTGTATGCTTTCATGGGAGGCTTGTTTGCACAACTTAAGTGATCTTTTCCTCAATTATTTGTACCTATTTTTGCTGTTATAATCATAATGGAATGTTTCCATGTTTGTCTCATGTCTTAACCTATTGATATTTCTGCTATTTTCCATTATTGTGTGTTATATTGTTGCTTTCTCCATTTGGGAATATTACAGTGGCATCAGAGCATAATCTTGGCTCAGCCTGTGTACTTAAGACATTATGTCGTCTAAGGAGGCTTCTCATAGAAAAGAGAAGGTCTGCAGAAGAGATGAAGGCAAAACTTCATTATCAGGAGGGAAGGAGTTCATAAAAATTATTCTTCAAACTATGCAGGGCATTAACAAAGACATCAAAGAAATGAGAATGGAGAGATGTAGAGATTATCCAAGAGGGTTTGTACATGAAGAAAACTCCATATTTTCACATTGTGGGTATGAGCATTTAGCTACACCATCAGATCTAAAACGTGGTACCATGCCTAAATTCTTGGCAAGAGAAGAAGAAGAAGGAGAAACACCAAATGAGGATACTCTTGGTGACTATCTCCAAGAATATGATTCTCAGTCCAAGAGATTCAAGGAGCATCTAAAATTCCAAGGGTTTTGTCAAATCAAAGAATATGGAAGACCCAGTAACCACAATAGAAGAAGAGGGTGCATGCAGCACACTTTTGGTAGATTCTTTCTACCTAATTTTGATGGGTCACCCAAGAGCACAGCCAAGGCTTGGGTCAAGGAACTAGACACATATTGTTAGTTGCATCAAGTTTCAAAAGAGGAGGCCATTAGAGTAGCAGCACTACATCTTGAAGGTAAGGCTTATGCATGATGGTTATTTGAATCCTTTTCATTGAATAATGCAAATATATCTACTTATGCAAAGTTCACTAGGAGGTTAGTGAAAATATTTGTTCATAAACATTCTGAAACTTCCTTGGGTGAGCTAGCCAAACCCAAGAAATCAAAAATTTTGCATGAGTTGGAAGGATCCATGAAACCAACTCCATCTCAAAACATCGTTGAGGGGGTTAAAGATTTGTAACACTATTTTCCAAGGGCAAAGGCACCACTTCAGCAAGAACTTTCTTCTCAAGAAGAAGACTTGAGGATTCCTCCTTCAAGAGGAGATCAAGAAAAAGGATCTCTTAATGATGAGGTATTCCCCAAAGATGAGGAGAAGGAAGAAGAAGAGTTGGAAAGAGCCTCCAATGTTGTACAAGAAAAAGGATATCCACGACCATTTGGAGATGGAAGTGAAGCAATTGCTTCAATTAGAGGAGCTTTTGTATCTTTGCAAGAAGTTCCAAAGGATCTTACATATGAATATCATGAGCAACATGTGTCTATGTTGATAGGAAATGAGACAAAAAAATGGAGGAAGTGTGTTCCAACATTGACCACAGTTTTTGGGACATACACCATGATAGATCATTCCCTTGTGATCAAGACTTTTGACACCAATGAGATGTTGGGTCTGTAGCAATTGATTACATTAGGGAAGGATGCCTTATATTGTGAGATCTTGCTAGAGGTAGGAGGAGATGAGAAGGATGTCTAGCATCAAGTGATTGGGAACATAGACACCCATTCTTTTCAGGAGGTATATGCACAGAAGTAGGAGGATGATTTGCACAGTCAGGACAGGGACAAATCAGTCCACTCACATATATATCTTTCTCTAGGCCTTGATGTTTCCTTACATGGAGGCATTCCACCAGGGAGACCACCTGATTGGAATATGATCAAATATTTCTCTAAACATGGTATATCATTGATATATTTGGCTAAGGAAGGAGCCTTTGGGGGAGCTATCACAGCGCAGAGAAAATTTAATGAATTCCAAAGAGGGGTGAGCAATTTTCTGATATGGAAATTTCCATCTCCCACTCAGCTATTTGGGCTGAAAGATGATGATTCAAGAATCTGTGATAGCGCAAATAGGGTGTCAAAGGGCTACTCCATCTTCTTGGGGTAGAAAATGAAGCTTCCACACATGAGGTGGATTTCTGAACATGAAAAGAGGTTACTGACACTCTTGTATGCATGGGCCAAACTATGGAAGTTTTGTATGGGCCATACCTTCCAAGAGGAGGATGACATCCATTTACTTCAATCTTGTCTTGGGAAAGATCAGCTACAAGGGAGGCAGCAAAAGTGGGGTAATATCACTCTGACATGTGACTTTGGCATTGAGCCTATCAAAGAGGAGAGTTATGATGAGAGAGCTGCTTCATTTCAGATTTCTACAGCACTATCATTGTTGGGAAGCCTAGATCCATATTGGGAGCCCCAAATATTGGTGGAGTATTCCAAGAACCTCTTCATATGTAGGGTTCTTGATGGGCAAGTGATATATGGGCAGTGTAGAGTGGTTGATGGAGTCATCTATTTCCATGATCAGATCTACTTGACTAGCGACTCCAAGCTCAAGAAGGAGATTCTACCTACAGCATATGAGGCACTCTCTTCAGGACATGTAGACTTCATTGAGTCTTATCATACCATCATGGAGGGATTCTATTGGGAGGATCTCAAAGAAGATGTGCACCAACATATCAGGAGATATGTACCTTGTTTGATATATGAGGAGGAAATAAACCACCTTGCAAGGTTGTTCCAGTCACTTTCCCTTTTGATACAGATATGGGAAGGCTCATCTATGGACCTCTTCACAAACTTGTCTACAATATATGGTAAATATTATGTTTTGATCCTTATTGATAAACTAACAATGTATTTAAATTTCCTTACCATAAATTTGTGGCACGTTTCTTCACAAGAGAGCAAACCTCTCTTTGGATTTCATGGCCCTATTGAGACTACATTCAGTGATGGGATTGACCACTTTCTAGAGGAATTTGGGCAAGATTTGTTTTGCTTGGTTCATATTTATCCAACACCTAATGTCCTCTACTATTTTCAATATTTTGAGAAGCTTATGGCAGCAATCAAGTGGTTGGATGGCCACTCATCACATCATGTTTTGCGACAGCAAGAAGAAGAAAAGTGTTGGTCTCACTTGAGGGAATATTGTCACCATCCAATATGTCATATGACACTTAGTCCATGTTTCTTTTAGATCCCATATGGTGATGACACTCTATTCACTATATGCAGGAAGGGTTGGGCAAGAAAGATTCCTAGAACCAAGGGGTGGGATCATGAGATTCCAAGTATCTTTTGGCTTCATGAGGACTATATTATTGCAATCCAAGCTCAGTAGCTCCAAATTTATCATAAATGGAGAGAGAGACAACGTAAGTTGAATAATTTTATCTCTCACTTTCAGCCATGCAGCCCCTACACATTGCAAAATCAGGGGATTGGTGATTTGTGTATAAGAAATTTTTGTCGATGCGTTTCGAACTAGCCAGTGCGGTTCATCATCAGGACAAGATGAGAAATTTGATTAAGAAACCTATTTAAATAGAAAGGGATAGCTCCAACTAGCCATTGAAAAAATGCTAGTTTGACTCGAATAAAAGAATTTGTCAAATATTATTAATTTTTTAATATAATTTAATATTAAAAATCAATAATTTTTTTAAAAATAATTTAAAATTATTTTATTTAATTATATTTGAATAAAATTTAATATTAACAATCAATAATTTTAAAAATAATTTAAAATGATTTTTTATATTTAATTATATTAGAATATAATTTAAAATTAATAATCAATAATTTTTAAAAATAATTTAAAATTATTTTTAACATAGAACCTTAAAAAAAAAACACAAATAAATAAATAAGTAAGTAAGTAAATAAATAAATAATAAATTAAAATATATATATATATATAATAAACAAAAATATAAATTATAAATTATAAATATAAATATAAATAGAAAAATAGAAAAATAAAAATAAAAATAATAAAAATAAAATTTAAAATTAAAATTAAAATAGATAAATAACCAAAATAAAAAAATCAAAAATACAATAAAATAAAGTAAAAAAAAATACAATTAATCGAAGAAAAAAAAAACTAAGAGTGAAGGGCAGGAATCCAGCATCTACTAACACTCCACCCATCATCCCTGTTGAGGTTAACCGGCCTCTTTTCGATTTCCAAGGCTTCCCTCAACTTTCTGTGGTGGAAATGGTCAATCCTTGCAATAACCTCAGTATCTTCAATACAAATATGGTGCTTTGTCTTTTCAGCATGCTCTGCTAAGGCAGAGGACCGAGATCTACCAAGTCTAAGGTCAGCAACATGTTCATGAATTCTTTGATTAATTGATTGACCAGTTTCACCTATGTAAGGTGTCCCACAAGAACATGGAATCAAGTAAACACCCTTAAAATCCAAAGGGCCAATCGGGTCTTTAACCGATCTAAGAGAACTTCAAATAGTGCGGAGAGGCTTGAATGTTGAAGAGACATTATGTTTCCTCAAGATCTTAGCATTTTTATCAGTAGTACCTTGGATAAATGAAAGGTGAACTCCAGATAACCGCTCACATGGATCTTTCTTAACCCTAGGACCTTTTTCAACTTTTTGAAAAGCTCTAAGACATTGAGCCCTACTATAACCGTTCTTACAGAAGACATCCAAGAGATGCAATTTTTCACCTTCAAAATGGTGAACATCAGAGATTCTAAAGGCTCTTGTGACTAGGGTACTGAGAACCCCAACTTTCTGAGCAGGGAAATGATGAGAACCTGCATGTAAATACTGTTCAGTATGCGTCTTATTTCTAAAGACGTGATGAGAGAAGGAACCATCATCATTTCTCGAAAGAAGGACATTAAGAAAGGGTAGGCTACCATCCACTTCGAATTCCATGGTAAACTTAATAAATTCAGATTGATCATTAAGATGCTAGAAGAAAAGGTCCAATTTCTCTTTACCATGGGGGCATACCACACAAGTGTCATCAGCATACCTTTTCCAAAGCCTAGGTTGAAAAAGAGAGGAGGAAAGGGCCTTCGATTCAAAGTCTTCCATGAAAATATTAGCAACCACAGGGGAAAGCGGGGAACCCATAGCCACACCACAAGTTTGTTCAAAGAATTCACCCTCAAAACTAAATAAGTTCGAGGTTAGACAGATCTCTACGAGATGAGCAGTATCAAGATCTGTGATACGAGAGATGACATCAATGGCTTCCTTAATGGGAATTAAAGTATACAATGATACAACATCAAAACTTACAAACCTATCAACTGGATCCAACTTAATGTCTTTCAATTCATTAATAAAGGAAGAAGAGTCTTTGACAAAGGAGTCGGTGCGACCCACAAGGGGCTTCAGCTTACTGGCTAAAAATTTAGCGAGTAGATAAGTCGGACCACCTATGGTGTTAACAATGGGGCGAAGAGGAGCACCATCCTTATAAATCTTAGGAAGACCATAAATCCTCGGGGTGAGGGGGTTACTTTCAATAAGTTTTTTACTAAGGGAGCTGACAGTGCTACTCGATTTTATCGCCAAAGCAACTGCTTTAGACACTTTTTTAAGGGGATTTTTGTCAAGCTTCTTGTAGCTACCACTATTAAGAAGGTGATCCCGCATCTTATTACGATAATCCTCCTTGTTTAAAATCACTATAGCACCTCCTTTATCAGCCTTAAGAATTACAATGTCCTGGTTATTGTTTAAGGATTTAAGAGCCTCAAACTCCAGTTTGCTAATGTTGCTCTTAGGAGGCTTAGATTTTCTAAGAATCACAGAGCAGTCTTGCCTAATGGTGTCTTTAGTAGCATCAGGAAAATCTCTAATCTCGTATTCTATATCACAAATGATGTCTCGAATAGGGATTTTTTTAGGAGCAAGAGCATAATTAATGCCATTCTCCAATAAACTAAAAACATGACAATCAAAAGAAAAACGAGAGAGATTGATAACCGTCCTCTTTGAAGGGGAAGAAAAAGAATCTAAATTAATATTATTATTTGTATTATTATTAATGATTCTATTATTATTATTATTAATATAAATCATATTATTAGTCTCACTATGGTTATTAATAGGGTTACTATTTTTATTAAATTTAATAAGAGGCAAGTTGTTATTAACACTATTCTCTATTTTATTGTTACCAACCAACGAAGGCTTATTAGGAAGGACTGGGGAGGAATCATGCAAAGAAGGAGAAGTCGAAAGAACATAAGGAGAAAGAAAGTAGCTTGACCTTAGCAGAGCATGCTGAAAAGACAAAGCACCATATTTGTATTGAAGATACTGAGGTTATTGCAAGGACTGACCATTTCCACCACAGAAAGTCGAGGGAAGCCTTGGAAATCGAAAAGAGGCCGGTTAGCCTCAATAGAGATGATGGGTGGAGTGTTAGTAGATGTTGGATTCCTGCCCTTCACTTCTTCCTCTTTTTTTCGATTAATTGTACTTTCTTTTCTATTTTATTTTATTGTATTTTTTATTATTTTATTTTGGTTATTTATCTATTTTAATTTTAATTTATTTTTATTTTTATTTTAAATTTTATTTTTATTATTTTTATTTTTATTTTTATTTATAATTTATAATTTTATTATTATTATTTACTTACTTATTTATTTATTTGTAAATTTTTTTTTTAAGGTTCTATGTTAAAAATAATTTTAAATTATTTTTAAAATTATTGATTATAATTATAAATTATATTCTAATATAATTAAATATAAAAATAATTTAAAATTATTTTTAAAATTATTGATTGTTAATATTAAATTTTATTCAAATAGAATTAAATAAAAAAAAAATTAAAAAAAAATTATTGATTTTTAATATTAAATTATATTCAAAAATTAATAATATTTGACAAATTCTTTTATTCGAGTCAAACTAGCCATTTTTTCAACGGTTAGTTGGAACTATCCCTTTCTATTTAAATAGGTTTCTTAATTAGATTTCTCATCTTGTCCTAATGATGAACCACACTGGCTAGTTCGAAACGCGTCGACAAAAATTTCTTATACACATTTCATGGATCACAGAAGCCAAATTCCTAGGATTGGTGATTGTTTCTATGAGATTCCAAGGATGGCTCACTTTTTTTGGATGATATCATGGAGAATGGAGTTTCTCATGGGGATTGAGGCACCCAACCTTTACCATCTCTCATGCCTTAAGGAGACCAATGGACAGCATATAACGTTTTTCATATATCTCCCACTTCTTCATGATGAGAGCTATTTGGTTTATTTACCAAGGGTTAATTTGTATACTTGGGAGGAGACATATCCATTGGAGGTTTTGCAATATCCTTACAGTTGCTTGAGGAAAAGAAACATTTTGGAGGGGAGGACTGTAATATTCCAAAATTTATTGGAATATTAAGGTTATGTTTTGTCACTTAGATAGATGAATAAGTGGGTAGGGAGACCCATAAAACTATTTATTATGAATAAAACCACTTCTCATGTGAAAGTGGATCATATTTTCAACTTAATAAAGCACCCTAAGGTGTGAATAGGGGCTAAAACATGTGGACTGGATCAACTTTGACCAAATCAACAGCGATGTCATAAATGAGTGGGCATTTATGGAGAGACAACGCAATTTTATATGGAGACACATTGCATGGAAGTAGTGTCATAAATGAATGGGGCTTAGGGTTAGAAAGATCATTTCTTATATAAGGAAGAGGATCACAACCATATTATTCATGTTTGATATTATTATTTGATTTATATTCTGCTTAGACTTGTTGCTCTCTTCAACTGTTTAGCTAAGATTACAAGTGTTGTTTAGCACTGGGTGTTCCTGATCAAGAATCCCACCTCTTCCATTGAGAAGTTCTTGGAGGATTTTTTCACTACATTCCACTATCAAGCATTTGGCCAAGGCTTCAGTCTTAATGTACAGCACAGTTTCCTATTGAGGATTTGTGTTTGTGTTGCAAGGCAGAAGTTGTGGAGTTGATTTGGGAGATTTTTGAGCTAGATCTCATTGGAGGGAGTTTCATTTCTCTTTGGAGGATATTTAAGAAGGCCCTAGATATTTATTGACACATTTGGCATCAGTCCATCATATTCTTATCCCCTACAGTGTAGTATAAGTCTGGCATCAGTCCATCATATTTATTTTAGAGAGCAGCTGCAGCAGTGGGTTGGAGGAGTTGTGTTTCCTTTGAGAGGATCAGCCCTTCATTTAGGAGATATATTGGAGGAGGATCGGCCATTTCATATTTCATATGAGCCTCCTCCTATCAGTGATCCAGTTGTAGAGATTATTCGGCCCTAGGGCCAAATCAGCTATATTTTATATAGTTTTTATTTCCGGAAACCTTTTCTGGGTTGTCCTGGAAATCTGTTTTGGGGCTTCGATCTATATTCCTTTCACTAGTGGAGCATTGAAGTAGCACATACATGTATTTAAATTATCATCTGTAGCTACCCCCTTATAGAAAATGCAGTTTTGAAATTCATGTTTTCATTGTATTAGCAACATTTCAGATCTAGGTGTATTCTTTCATGGGAGGCTTGTTTTCCCAGCTTGAGTGATCTTTTCCTCAAGTGTTTGTACCTATATTTGCTGTTATAATCATAATGGAATGGATCCATGGTTTTCTTGTGTCTTAACGTATTGATATTTCTGTTATTTTCCATTATTGTGTGCTATACTGCTGCTTTCCCCACTTGGGAATATTACAAGTGTTGTAGGGTTTTACTCTCTTTAATGACGCTAGTTTTAGTTTCATCATATTGGGTAGTTTACTCACCACTGCCTAGCCCAAGATCCTAGCCTTGACTATTATGTGTGTAAGCTCAAAAAGAGATTTTTTGATTAATTTTATTAAGCGATTGATTTTATATGAACTTGTATTAGTGTCTTCGGAGGAGGTATTGACGTATGGACTTCAATGTGACTCTGAGACAAACCATGCAAGAAAAATTCTTTAAATTTTTCATTCGATGAAATATATTCTTACAAGGATATATTTATACATCATTTCAAAACTATATACATCCAAATTCAGTAAAAAACATTGCACAAAATGCATACATACAATTATTCTAACAACTAACCCAATATAATCATAAACCAATCAGCTAAAATAGAAAGCTAAAGTAATTTTTTCATTTTATTTTCTTGAAAATTAAATGAAATAAATTTATTTCCTAAAAAGGAAAAATGCCCATGCAAGAAACCAACCAAACTAACATCAGAGTTGCATATCTCAATTCTAGACCACAGGTAACCTCACAATCCAAGAATCCATAGGGCAGAGTGGATATCAAGATAATGGTGCACTAACGCATCTTAAGGAGACAGGCATAGTGTTAGCAGCAGGACTAACGCATTGTGCTAGAGGTTGGGAAGCGTTGTAATGCTCTAGATTACACACCAGGGTGAGTTACAGAGAATCGATATGAAAAAAGGGTCTAATGAGGGTCTGATCAGAGAATGTGAGTAGAAGAATAGGTCAAGAAGTAGACAAGGTGATCAGAATATGAATCCAGAAGAGCAGGAAGGCCTAGAGAGAAAGAGTGATCTAGGAACAAGAAGAGAAAGGTTGGGAACTAAGAGCGTTCCCCAGCGGAGTCGCCATTTATGTTGTATGGATTAATGCACGGGTGGTTGTAGATAGAAAAACTCTCTTGGGTCTCTCAGGACCCAAGGAAAATAGAATTAGGTGACCTGCAACTGCTCAAATGTACATGCACATATTCATGTTAATCTAGAATTGAAAAAGTGAAAGAGAAGAGTTACCTCTCAGTATCTAGTGCAGTTTTGTCAGATATCTCAGTGTGACAAAGGGAGAACCACTTCACCTACTCCTAGAAAAATACTTGCACATAGACAAGACAAAAAGTAACCTTCATAGCATATAAACCTTGACAATTAAAATCATTGAAATATAAGAGAATGTGAAACTAGCATGCATCTAAAAGGACTATCAATTGCATCAACGTATACAGAAAATAAGTCTCAACATCATCAATTAGATAGAAAAGGAGCAGATATATATTATTTTATGAGAGTAATGATTACAACTATGGTTTTTGAATAAATTCTTCCCTTTAGCTCCTTGGATCATATCCTCTCTCTATAAACTCTTTGACAACATAACAATACTAATCTCAATATTCTGATCCTTGTTACAATGGCCAAGCCTCTGATTTATAGATTAGGAGAGGCTCTCCTTTCCAATTTCGACATGAGTTCAAATGAGGCTTTTCAATATTGCTCATTCCCTTCCCATAAAGCTATTTTAGGATTAGCAATGTCCTGCTTTTCCAACTTTTCGAGCTAACATTTGACTGAAAAGTGGAGTATCAGTCAATCAACTTGCACTTTTACCTCTGAAATCCCACAAATATCCAGTAATGCTACCCTTTAGGAAAAATAGAGCATTAACCTAGGTACTAACGCTTTTTTTTTAGGCATGTGAATTTTTATAATGCACTCTCTTTGTTTCTGTGGTGCGTTACTCTGGAAACTGGGCCTGCAACTTAGAGTTTTTCTTCCTGTCAAAGTATCCTTCTCCTCTAAGCTGATGAGGAGGTAATTTTGTGTATAAAAAATTTATCTAGAGAAAGGTGGTCTAGAGGACCAACTGCTTCCCCATAGCCAGTACTATAGGGTGTTTTACTAATATTGGCCACAAAGGTTACCTTTGTCCCATGGGAGTAGTCGAGGATTGAGCTTATGGTTAGTCATGCATTAGCATGGGAATCCCTACCACAAGTTATATAGACTCAAGGAGAATCACTGGCACCGTGGCCTAATCGTAACCCCCTCTGAATCAGGTCTCTTACGCGCACTTCCTTTGGACCGTGGGATGGTGAAGGATTTTAAGCACCCTAAAATGTCAACTTTCTATGTCTCAATGTAAGCGATCAATGGGTGTTGTTGGAAGCCAAACCCACTGATCCTATGCCTAACTAAAAATATGGATTTGATCTTGGTGCCCAAGTAAGATTAATCTATTTGAGTTAAGTTATTGTTATGGTGGAGTGTTTCAAGTATTGGCTTGGCGGCTGAAACCAAACTCATGTTCACTCTAGGTGTGCATGTGTGAAAAATGTGTCAAGTGGGTGAGTTAATTAATAATTCTTTGATGATGCCAATGTTGCTGAAAATAAAGTGCATAAACTGTAAATAGTACTGAAAATGGACCATTAGAAGAAATTCCAGCCTAAAAGTAGCCTCCTAAGGAACATTAATAAAATAAGGGTTATGAATTTTTTAGGGAAAAGAAGAAAACTACTTTTTATTATATTTTTGTCTTATCTCCTTATAGGTTTACTCAAATTTCAAGTCTAGACACTCATTGGATGCGGAATTAAATTTGCATCCAATGAGTGCTCATTATGCATACTTTTGAGAAGACCCACATTGACAAAAATCAAATATGCATTAAGAAAACATGTTGAACATGTATTTTTAATGTATCTTGTTTTTTTATCAATGTGTCTTCTTAAAAGTACGCATAATGGGTACTCATTGGATGTCGAATTTATTTTTGCATCCAACGAGTGTCTACACATGAAATTTGAGTAAACTTATAAGGAGATAAGCCAAAACTACAATTTAAAAAAGCAGTTTTTTTTTTTCCTCCAAAATATTTACATGTACCTCTTTTTAAATTTAAATAATTTTGATTGACATACATATTATGTATGTGAAAATTCCATGGGAACTTTTAGGCTAAAATTTCCTCTAATGAGTAAAATGAACAGTAAATCGAAGCACACAATCCCTGTTGGCAATATGTTTCTTGTATCCTATTATATGATTTTCCTTGATGGCAACTCTCTGAAAAAGGATGCAGATAATGACTGTATGAAGAACTCAAAAAACCATTAGCAGTTCTATACAAGCAAAATATAATACTTTAATCGAAGCTATGTATTTAATGGGAGAATCGATGTGAATAAGGACGTGTGAATGTATATCTGCATGGAGCCTGAAGGCCATCAAAGGGGAAGATCTGGCCAGCCAGTGGTTAAATTATGAATCCCTGCAACCAACACGGAACTCAGTGACTAAATTATGTGAGTATAGGCCGTCGAACTCTCGTTAGAACAACTCTTCAGAATTACGAACGGAACCTGGAAGGAAAGTGATGGATCATAACAAAAGGAAGAGCGACGGAACCTGGAGTAGAAGGGCGGAACACAACAAAAGGAAGCGCGACAGAACTTGGAGTAGAAGGGAAGAACTACGAAGGAGGAACAGTAAAGGCGGTTTCTGGTTTTTATCGCACCACCTTTGCACGGTGAGCGGTATTTTAGGAGGGGGGAGCGATTCCATAGATTGACCGACGCGTGTCCCCGAGCGACTTTGGAAAACCACCTCCATTGTGCGCCATCGTGCATTATTGTTCGTGCTTCTACGACGTGCGACATCCTTCCGATCAAACGAAGCAGCACGACGTGCCCTCAGCCGTTGGATGGACACGCGGATTTGACAAAGATATGTTGCGTTATTGTTCGTGCACCTTGGCCGAGCGATATCCGTCGGATCATTTGAAGACGAGCGACGTGCTCTCCGCCGTCAGATGTGGAAGGTCGATAGCGCAGGTGGGCCGGTTCTAAATTATATTATTTGGGACCTTTTTTTTAACTAAGGTTTGCGGGGTTAATAAAGGATGTTGAATATGTGAAGTTGTCAAAATATGAAACATGTGATGTAATGAACGTGGGTTAATATATGCGTTGATATCACGAACACATAAACCTGGGGTCGATATATATATATATGCCTTGGGGAGTTTATAACTAAAGGAGGAAATGGGATTAATATCTCAATCTCAGATTGAGATATTAAAAATCCGTAGATTAATTATCTATTTTCCAGACCAAGAAAATAGAACAATGAGAAGTTGTTTGGGGCTTGGGTAGACCTCATTGGATTATCTATTTGATCTCGTCCAGGAATACCATCAGCGATTGAGTGGTTTTGACTCATGGTATTAATAAAGGCTAAAACTATATAGGGAGAAGAGGATTATAGTACAAGGTGTGCATGCGGAGGGGTTGTTAATGAATAAATCTCTTTAAGAGATATTTGCATGATTGAACTCTGTTTCTGATAAATCTGAATCTATGATGCACCTATGGATATGATGAAGGTTCAAGATCTCTAGATCTAGAAATGATGAATCTCTAGGAAGATCTGCAAAAGAAATTATGAAGACCTGATACAAGTCTAATGAAGAAATTGAAGAAAGTTGGTGGATCTGAGGGTTGAAGCCTTCAGTATGAAAGTGGAAGCTTTCTAAAAGCTGGTGTTAAATCAGGGGGTCAAAGCTCCCTTCCAAGAGAGGTTGGTAAACGAGATTAGGGGGTTGGAGCTCCCTTCCAGTAGTTACTGGAGAACGAGAGAAGGTGGTAGCCTTCTACAAGTGGGTGCCTGTGTGCTGGTATAAGTCTGCGCCAGTACAAAATTGTAAGAAGTTTTCTTTATAATAAATATTGAAGACAGAGATGACAGCAGTGGTGGTTTTCTCCCGAATTGGGTTTCCACCTTAAATATTGGTGTTCTTGTGTGTTGCTTATGTGTGATGGTTTATTTTGTTTACTAAAAATCTAATGAATGAATGATGCAATGATCTAAGTAAAGAATTAAATGCATATTAAGATCTCTGGACATACAGGATATCCATGTGTATACGCAAATTGGATTCAGTAAAGTAGCGTATGGTTTTAAGAAAGAAAAACTAAAAAATTTTCAGTCAGCTCTAAATACTGATTCACCCCCCCCCCCCCCTCTCAGTATTTATTCCAACAATTAGTATCGGAGCAGGTCCTTCTGAAAAGGCTTAGCCGCTAGAAGGAAGATCAAACAAAATGAGCAATCAATAAGGAACAGCATCTATCAGGCCTCTGCTCTTCAACGGAAACAATTTAATCTTCTAGAAAACAAGGATGAGATCCTATCTTCAGTATCTGGGAGCAGATGTGTGGGCTATTGTTGAAGGAGGATATCAATATCCAACCGCAGTACCAACAGATCCAATAGAAAGAAATAATTATGAAACAAATTCAAAGGCGGTCAATGCTCTATTGGGAAGTCTAACTAAAACAGAATTTGTCAAAGTCATGCAGATGGATACAACAAAGGCAATATGGGACAAAATCATTCTAAGTTATGAAGGTGATGCAAAGGTAAAAAGTGTTAAACTCCAAACTCTCAGAATTCAATATGAGAATCTAAAAATGCATAATGAGGAGAGCATTGCCAATTTATTTTTACATCTTGATGATATTGTAAATCGTATGAGAAATCTGGGAGAAACAATAACCGAATCTACTTTGGTTGAGAAATTTTTAAGATCACTAACGGCAAAATTTGAGTCAAAAGTTTCTGCTCTTGAAGAAAAGCAGGATCTTCAAAATCTTACTGTGGTACAACTTCATGGCATACTAACTGCATATTAAATGAGAAGAGGAGGACCATCTGAAGTCAAAGAATTCGTATTTAGAGCTTCTACAAAAGGGAAATAAGTACAAGAGACAGAAGGATCAGGGTATATCTCATAAGAAGATGAGGTAAATTTTGTAAAGAAACTCCAACTTGGCACAGGACAGTTCAAAGGTAAGCTTCCTTTCAAATGCTTTTCTTGTGGAAGAGTTGGTCATTATGCTGCTAAGTGTCCTCATAAAGAAACACATGAAAAAGGGAAGGAAGTAGCAAGAAGGAACAAGAATCGGTTTAGCACTAGAAAAATTTACTATACTCGTGAAGACAGTGATGGGTTATCTGATAGTGAGGAAGAATGTGAACAAGATCTTAGAATTCTCATGGCATTTGAAAAGGAATCTAGAGAAGAAAAAGATACTTTTATGGATGCGTTAGAGGACGATGATTTTCTTGATGAATTCAATCAACTCAAAATATGCTTAGAAGAAAGTAAAATATCCATAGAAACTCTGAAAAAGCAGCTTGAAGAAAAGGAGAAACACAATGAGAAATTAGAATGTGAAATAGTAAGTCTAAGAAAAGAAATTGAGAAAGTAAATACTTTGAATCTTAGATTTTATAAAGGATCTAAAACCTTAGATGAGATTATCAAGGTACAACGCTCTTCTATTATAAAGACAGGTCTTGGATATATCGGAGAATCTTCTCAGGCTTCAGCACCAAATTATCTAAAAGCAGCTACAGCTAGTATACAACATTCTGCCACTCAGCAAGGGAATAAAGAACCTTTACAGGTAAAGCATGATCATCTCAATTCAAAGAACACTTACAAGAATATCTTTCAAAGGAACACCAATCAACAGGTAAATTCAAGTAGAATATTTCATGATCGCAGAAATTTCTTCTTCAATGGACAATGTTTCTCATGTCACAATTTTGGTCATAAAGTTGTTCAATGTGTTGCATATAAAACCATCATGACAAGAGAAGCAAGAAAGAACAGGATTGATATTGGAACAAAGAATAATACCTATAACAACTTTTCTCCTCTTCAAAATGAAGTTGAATGTGCTTATTGCAATAACTTTGGCCATGAAGAATCTAAATGCAGGAGCAAAGTTCAGCTAAAAGAGCATTTTCCTTCAAGCTCCAAAGTGTGGAAAAAGAAGGAATTACAGGTTGAAAATTGTGGCATAGCTTTATTTGCATAAGGTGAAGAAAACCAATGGTACATTGATAGTGGATGCTCAAAACACATGACAGGTGACAAAAACAAACTTCTTGCATATAGTGCTCTAGAAAAAGAAAAGAATGTTACATTTGGAAATGATACTCCTGCTGTCATTAAGGGAAAAGGGTCTGTTTTTCTAAAAGAAAACGTGAAAGCTAATAATGTCAAGTATGTGGATGGATTAAAGCATAACCTGTTAAGTGTAAGTCAAATGTGTGATCAAGGAACTGAAGTTGTCTTTAGTTCAAAAGAATGTGTGGTACGTGATCTTGATATAGGTAAAACAATTATAAAAGGAAAAAGAACTACAAGCAACCTGTATGTATTGAAGAACTGCAAAGAACAGTGTTACTTGAGTAAATCTTCAGAAAATTGGCTATGGCATAGAAGGTTGGGGAATCTGAGCTTCTCTCAAATCAACAAATCAAGCAGACTTAAATTTTTTCGTGATCTTCCCAATATTACTCTACCTGAAAGTATTATATGCAAATATTGCCAATTCGGTAAGCAAACCAGAGTGCAATTTAATTCCAAGGAAGGATCATCAAGTAAGCCTCTTGAACTCATTCATACTGACATATGTGGACCTGTGAGGAAAAATTCACCACGCGGTGAACAATACTATATCTTATTTATTGATGATTACTCTAGAATGTGTTGGATTAGGTAGATTAAACACAAAGATGAAACATTTGAGAAATTTCAGATCTTCAAAGCGCTGGTTGAAAATGAATTAGATCTAAAAATCAGGTGTCTTAGATCTGATCTAGGAGGAGAATATACATCAGATGAATACCTTGAATTTTGTGAACAACATGGCATAAAAAGATATTTTTCTGTAGCTGGCACTCCACAACAAAATGGCGTAGCAGAAAGAATGAATAGAACAGTTCAAAAAATGGCTAGAGCTATGCTTGATGATTCCGGAACTCCTGACACATTTTGGGGAGAAGCAGCACATACAGCGGTAAATATTCTTAACAAGGCACATGTTCGTGTAAATAGTGATAAAAATCCATATGAACTCTGGTATGGTAATCCTCCCACTGTGAAGCATTTTATAGTTTTTGGAAGCAAATGCTTTATCAAAAATAATGATGAAAAACTTGGCAATTTTGAACCCAAAGCAGATGAAGGAATACTTCTTGGTTTCTCCTCTAGGAGTAGAGCATATAAATGTTATAGTAAAATACTTCGGAAGATTGTTGAATGTATTGATGTTGTTATTGATGAGTCTCCTGCAGCTCCAAAAGAAGAAAAACAAACAACAGATGAAGACGATGATGACATATATCATTCTACATCAAATAGGAATGATATAGATAGTGAACCTAATGAAGAACCCAAAGATGATTTATCTGAAAAATCTCCATCCAGATATGTTCAAAAGAATCATCCAGAATCTCAAATTTTGGGAGAAAATGGATTAGGTGTACAAACAAGAAGGACTCTTGTGGGATCTTCTAGCTATCTGGCATTTCTATCCACTATTGAACCACACAATGTCAATCAAGCTAGCAAATATGAATGTTGGATTCGAGCCATGAATGAAGAGCTTGATCAAATTGAAAAGAATCACACTTGGGAATTAGTACCAAGACCTTATGACAAAAATGTCATTGGAACTAAATGGATATTCAAAAACAAGTTAAATGAGAATGGGGATGTTATAAGAAATAAAGCTAGACTTGTTTGCAAGGGGTATGCTCAACAAGAAGGTATAGACTTTGAAGAAACTTTTTCTCCTGTAGCTAGACTTGAAGCCATAAGAATGTTTCTTGATTTTTCAAGCTTCCAACAAATCAAAGTTTATCAAATGGATGTTAAATCTGCATTTCTCAATGGTGATCTAGAAGAAGAAGTTTATATAGAACAACCAGAAGGGTTCATTTTGGGAAATGATGAAAATCTTGTTTGTAGACTTAAAAAGGCTCTATATGGTCTCAAACAAGCTCCAAGGGCATGGTATTATCGTCTTGACAAATATCTTCATCAACAAGGATTTTCAAATGGGTCTGCTGATAGTAACTTATACACAAAAATTGAAAATGATAAACTATTGATTGTGGTTGTATATGTTGATGATATCATTTTTGGAAGTAATGAAGAATCTATGAGTCAGAAATTTGCTTCTGTCATGCAGCAAGAATTTGAAATGTCTCTACTTGGGGAACTAACATTCTTTCTTGGCTTGCAAGTGCATCAAACTACAGATGGTATATTCCTATCACAAGCAAAATATCTTAAGCAAATTCTGAAGAAGTATGGCATGGAAGAATGCAAACCTGTAAGTACACCAATGATAACCGGATGCAATCTCAGTTCTCATGATGATTCTCCCACGGTGAATCAACCAGAATACAGATCAATGATAGGAAGTCTACTTTATCTCACCGGGACTAGACCAGACATTATGCATGCAGTTGGGATTGTTGGACGATTCCAAGCTAATCCAAAAGAGTCTCACCTTCAGGCTGTCAAAAGAATATTCAAATATCTACAAGGAACTCAAGACTTTGGACTATGGTATCCAAAGAATGCCGATCTTACTCTTCATGCTTACACTGATGCAGATTGGGCTGGAAATGTTGATGATCGGAAAAGCACTAGTGGTGGTGCATTCTATATGGGGCCCCGGTTGGTATCTTGGTTCAGCAAGAAGCAAAGCTCCATTGCCTTATCTACAACAGAAGCAGAATATGTGGCTGCCGCATCATGTTGCACTCAACTTCTTTGGATGATGCAAACCTTACAAGACATTCAAATCAAATGTTCACCTCCTATCTCCATTATGTGTGATAATACAAGTGCCATCAGTATCTCAAAGAATCCTGTTATGCATTCCAAGACCAAGCACATTCCCTTCAAGTATCACTTCTTACGTGAACAAGTGCTTGAACAAAAGGTGAAGTTGGAGTTTTTTCCCTCCAAAGAACAAGTTGCTGATATATTTACCAAACCTTTACCCAAGGAAGCATTCGAATATCTCAGACAAAAGCTGGGAGTAGTCTCTGCCATGCAAAAGATTAGATATACTTAAATACAGAAGATTAAATTGGATATGCGGATTTCTTGCAAGACAGTCGCGTATATATGCAAGTTTATACACAGAAAACCACATATGGGTATTTGATGACAATTTTTTTCTGGGTCAGCATTCTTCAGCACAACCGCGGTGCTGATGGGTATCTCTGGATGCACAGATGCAGCATGATCTCAGGGGGAGCATGGTATTGTCGGTACAAAGGATCTTGATCTACCCTTTGCCCTTGATGTCAAAGGGGGAGAATGTTGCTGAATGTATTTCTAGTCATGGTTTCCATCAAGTCCAAAGGGGGAGATTGTTGGCAATATTTTTCTTGTATCCTATTATATGATTGTCCTTGATGGAAACTCTCTGACAAAGGATGCAGATAATGACTGTATGAAGAACTTAGAAAACCATCAGCAGTTCTATACAAGCAGAATATAAGACTTTAATCGAAGCTCTGTATTTAATGGGAGAATCGATGTGAATAAGGATGTGTGAATGTATATCTGCACGGAGCCTGAAGGCCATCATAGGGGAAGATCTGGCCAGCCAGTGGTTGAATTATGAATCCCTGCAACCAACACGGAACTCGGTGACTAAATTATGTGAGTATAGGCTGTCGAACTCTCGTTAGAACAACTCTTCGAAATTACGAACGGAACCTGGAAGGAAAGTGATGGATCATAACAAAAGGAAGTGCGACGGAACCTGGAGTAGAAGGGCGAAACACAACAAAAGGAAGCACGACGGAACCTGGAGTAGAAGGGCAGAACTACGAAGGAGGAACAGTAAAGGCGGTTTCTGGTTTTTATCGCACCACCTTTGCACGGTGAGCGGTATTTGAGGAGGGGGGAGCGATTCCATAGATCGACCGACGTGTGTCCCCGAGCGACTTTGGAAAACTGCCTCCACTGCGCGCCATCGCGCATTATTGTTCATCCTTCTACGACATGCGATATATGTCTGATCAGACGAAGCGGCGTGACGTGCCCTCAGCTGTTGGATGGACACGCGGATTTGACAAAGATATGTTGTGTTATTGTTCATGCACCTTGGCCGAGCGATATCCATCGGAAGATGAGCGACGTGCTCTCCGCCATCGGATGTGGAAGTTCGATAGCGTGGGGGGGGCAGTTCTAAAGTATATTATTTGGGACCCTTTTTTTTAAACTAAGGTTTGTAGGGTTAATAAAGGATGTTGAATATGTGAAGTTGGCGAAATATGAAACATGTGATGTAATGAACGTGGGTTAATATATGCGTTGATCTCACAAACACATAAACCAACATATATATATATATATATATATATATATATATATATATATATATATATATATATATATATATATATATGCCTTGGGGATTTCATAACTAAAGGAGGAAATTGGATTAATATCTCAATCTCAGATTGAGATATTAAAAAGCCTTAGATTAATTATCTAATTGCCAGACCGAGAAAATAGAACAATGAGAAGTTGTTTGGGGCTTGGGTAGACCCCACTGGATTATCTATTTGATCTCATCCAGGAATACCATCAGCTGTTGAGTGGTTTTGACTCATGGTATTAATAAATGCTAAAACTATATAAGGAGAAGAGGATTATAGTACAAGTGGTGCACGTGGAGGGCTTGATAATGAATAAATATCTTTAAGAGATATCTGCATGATTGAACTCTGATAGATCTGAATCTATGATGCACCTGTGGATATGATGAAGGTTCAAGATCTCTAGATCTAGAAATGACAAATCTCTAGGAAGATCTACAAAAAGAAATGATGAAGACCTGGCGCAAATCTGATGAAGAAATTGAAAAAATTTGGTGGATCTGAGGGTTGAAGCCTTCAGTATGAAAGTGGAAGTTGTCTACAACCCAAAAGCAAATCGTGGGTCGAAGCTCTCCTGTGAGAGTTGTTAAACGTTATCGTGGGGTTGAGCTCCCTTCCGCAGTGATCGGAGAACGAGAGAAGGTGGTAGCCTTCTACAAGTGGGTGCCCGCGTGTCGGTATAAGTCTCCGCGCTCAAGACAAAATTGTAAGAAGTTTTCTTTATAATAAAATATTTAAAAGAGATGACAAGAAAGTGGTGCTTTATCGTTGCCTCACAAACAACACTGTGCCCTTGTGTTGCTTATGTATGGTTATCTTTGCTTTTATAAACATCCGATAAATGAATGATGCAATGATCTAAAGAATTAAATTCATATTAAGATCTCGACATACAGATACATCCACGTGTATACACAAATTGGATTCAAGAAAAGCAGCGTATGGTTTTAAGAAAGAAAACTAAAAAAATTTCAAATAACTTAAACATCATCTACCCCCCCCTCTCAGTATTTATTCCAACAATCCCCCACCCAAGAAGGAAATCAAGCAAATCAAAGACACAAAAATGGATAAAAGATCTAGTGTCTAAGGGATTGGGATCTAAAGGAAAAAATATACTAAATGTGATGCATAAAACCATCAAAAAACATTGGTGAAAATGCTGGAAAATGGCATTCGATGGGCTGAAAATGAGAGGATGCACAAGGGGATCCTAAAGGGGAAATATAACACAAGATTATAAATGGAAAGGAGTACCATTTGTTAGTGTAAATTTTTTAGAAAAGTGTACCAAAATCCCTTATTTAATTTATAGGTGACTTATAACCCTAACAATAGAATATGGTTGTGTCTATTCTTCATATCTTCAACAAAATGTTAGAAAAACCCTGCAAAAATATAGGATGCAAATAGAAACATATAACAGCAGAAACATAAGTGCAACAACCCCATGGAGAATATGAATGACCAATTTTACTAATCAAGAACAATACACTTGGTGAGGAGTGATTACAAAATTGGTTTTGTAAATCCCCCTCCGTGGGACGAGTCCTTCTTGACCTTGCGCTTGAGCAATGTGCTTCTATCTCTCAATATGTGGTGTGCAATGGGGAAAAATAACAAAGGATGTTTGAACTCAAGTGGAAGCTAAAATTCCATGAGACGATAATGGGGATGATGAAAATGGTCATGGTGAATAATGGAGAGAAACCCCTCTAAATATAACAAAATATTGGAATAAATTGAGAATTAGAAAATAATAAAATATTATTGACTAAATCAAAATATAACTGCTATGAATATTTTATTATATTTTTTGAGAGGGAAAAGGTATTCAAAATGGTCAAATATATCTATTTATAAAGTGGTTGAATTAATTAAAAAAAATTATTTATTAATCACTTTGTGAGAATTAAGAAAATCTAAATTTATTTAAGGAAAATAGGATATAAATAAGGAATAATAAACAAATAATGATTTATTTAATTATTTCAAGGTGATCAAGTCAAAAGTGATAAGAAATAATCACCAAATAATTATTTAATAATTATTTCCAGAGAATATTAAATAAATAATGATTTGTTTAATTATTCTCATGGGGTTTTTGTATTTTAATGACAGATAATTTAGGAAAATGGTTCACTGAATTATTTCTGATGGTGAAAGTGGATTTTACCATGGTAAAATTCATCCTACATGGTGTATTTCAATCAAAATAATTAATTGTTAATTATATTTATTCACCCTTCCCTCTTATTATAATCATAATTCCAACAATTGGTATCATAGTGAGGTTCCATCAGGATCAATTTAACAACTAGAAGGAATATTACAAGGGACCATGGTTGAATAAGTTGGCTATGGACCAAATGAAGAACCGTTGTTGGATGGATCAAATTATGCAATCTAGAAAGTAAGAATGGGATGTTATTTAATGTCTCTTGAATTGGATGTATGCTGTATCTATAGTAGATGGAAAGAAGAACAATAAGTATAATACATAAGCCATGAAGGAAATCTTGAGTGCATTGTCAAAATCATATTCTGATAAGGTAAATTCGTTGTGAGACTATGAAATAAATATGGTATAAGTTGTAGGACATATCTAGAGGGAACAATTAATAAACAAAATATGAGTTAAAGAATAAGAGGAATAAAAAGAAGAAGTCTTCTTGGGTAGAAAAATATATCAAAGAATTAAAGAGGATTGAAGAACATGACTACTCAAATAATGAACTAGATGATGAATCAGGTCCACTTGTTGTGAATGCCCGAGTTGTTGATCATAAAAAGAATAATTTATATTCAGAAAATGAAGTTGAATGGGAAGAAGATGTAAAAGAGGCACAATCCATCTCAAAAGGTAAGCTTTCATTCTATTGTAATTATTGTAAATAAATCCATTTAGACTCTAACTTCCCCTTATCAATTTATGAAAGAAATGATGATGAAGACAAATCTATAATCATGAATGATCAAGTTATGTATCGATAAAGTGAATACAACCAAAAATAAAATTTATATTCAGAAGAATAAATTGAGATAAGGTAGATCTTCAAGGTGACTTCATTGATGACCTAGAAGAGATAAAGAGACTCATAATTCAAAACAAAGAGAAGAAAGAATTATTGCAGGGATATGAAGAAAAATATCATGAAATAAAGAAAAAGGTCATAATCCTTAAAATTCAATTGGAAGAATAAAAAAAATGATAGAAGTGGTCACTAGCCAACTGAAAGAAAAGGAAGAACATTGTGACAATCTAAAAGTTGAAATCATGTCTTTGAGAAACTATCTTGAAAGGAAAATGATCAACTATGATTTGAAAATGGTTCTGAAACCTTAGATATTATACTCAATCACATGATATCCCCTTGCATTAAAATGGGAATTTATCATGAAGATATTAAAGGAGAATCAATTTCAAACACATCAAATAAGTAAGAATTAAAAAGTTGCACCAATGTGCATAGAGAAACCCATGAATAGTCAACTAGATCAATAAATTATCCTTAGAAACAACAGCAGAGTATTCATTTGACCACTCATGAAAATAGAAGGAAAGAAGGTGAGGATCAATGAAAACAAAATTAGATCAGTCTCATAGAAATTAATGAGGGAAGAAAGCAGCAGTTGTTTGAACTCCTTCAAGAAAGCAACCAAGGAAAGTCTAGAAGATCAATTCCTCCAAGAAGGCCTTTCATATCTAGGTATATAAGTTTCCTTAATGGATATTTTTTTTTTTTTTTTCATAATTTTGGTCACAAGAAAACCAACTGTAGATCAAGTAAATTTAGACGCCACTATCATACCTATAAATTCAAAATTACAGGAAATAGAATCAAAATTTTGAATGGTTAGAGTAACAGAAATCATAATTCATTCACCCCCTTTTTCAAGTACAATATTGAATGCTACAAGTGCCAAAAATTTGGTCATATAAGACAAAATTTAAGAACTGACTTGAAATAGCTACCTAAACAAATCAAGGAAGAGAATATTATTTCCAAGCATAGAGAAAAGTTCACAAGGGTATAGAAAAGAAAGTCGAAGAAGCAGGAGGTATGTGTTCTAACTTTGTTTTTCCAAAACATAGACAATTCAAGGTACATTGATAGTGGATGCATTAATCATATGAAAATATATAAAAATAAATTTAAACCTATGAAGGAAGTCAAAAAGGTAATATCACTCTTGGAAATAATGGATCAGAAAAATTAATTACAAAAGGCACAGTTAGTCTTGACAATGGAGACACAAAAACTCCAAATGTTTTTCTTGTAGAAGGTTTGAAGCATAATTTTATCAATTTAGTTCAAATATTTACTCAAGGATATAAATTTTCATTCAGCTCCAAGGAATGTGAAATAAGGAAAGTAGGTTTATGAAGGTTTGTAGAAAAATCAATCGAGTCTTCAAACAATGTGTATGTTATCAATGAGATTAAAAAGAAGAAAGATAACTCTATGACGACGATATCCCTAACAACTCATAAGTGAATAAAATCATGGCTTCAAATGAAGCAATATTAATTGACCATGGTAGTCCTAATCCTCACGATATTTCTTTTGGTGTCTGTCTAGTAAGTATGTTGGTGTTTGTTTAGTAAGTATGTAAACAAAAGGACTAAGTTAGTGGAGAAGAAAACAAGAAGAACCAAACGTGGATCTGAATGCTCAGATCTAAATTGATGATTAAAGCTTCTTCAAATATATTACACATATTTCATTAAAATTGGAAAACAATTATTACAAGAACATCACTGCAATTAAATTTTTGGTTATTTTGGAATTCTTTATCCATTGTTTAATTCTATATTTAATGAAATATGTGTTATATGCAAATTTGAGTGCTCTGAGGTAGGTGAAGAAAGGGAATTTTAGACAATGCAATATGATCTAGAAAACATTTTTGGTTGGAAACAATGGAATAGTTAATATTCTTGACTTCAACATTAGAAAGATGTTAAATGAAACAATAATGAGCCTTAAAGATCTCATGGTATCCTTGTTATTTATGCACCAATTTTTTTCTTAGGTTGGACATATCATGCAAGAAAAATTCATTTACACTTCATGATGATCATCTAGTATGTATCGATAGGCAGAGGAAGCAGAAAACAAAAATCAATACTTTTTGAAAAATGAACAACTGGTGAAGATGAAAAATTCATCTAATGAATTCTTTATTTATTATATAGCAAACAGTCAAATACGAAGAATAATCTATCAGTATCCCTAATTACAGGGACAAAGCACTGATTTAAAGGGGTCATTATTATTTTATAATATATGACAATATCAGTAGATAAAGCAATAATATAATGAGTAGTCCATTCGCGAAATATGTTAAAGGTCCATCATGCTCACTGCCTAGCAAAAAATATGATTTTTTACCTTAAAATGATAATATTATTGATTAAAGGTTGATATTGTTATCAAGAATACTTATGGTGTTGATTGTGTTACAGATTAGAGGAATCCTGAGCACAGGAAAAGTAGTCTTCAAAAACATACTAGAATAAATAGTATTGATGCATGCAAGAACAATAGGTCACAACCTTCATACGGGGAGCTTGGATATAGTGGAGACAAATTAAATTGATTATTATTTGTGAATCAAACAAATAGAAGGAAAGAAAGAGATGTTTTCTCAAGGGGATAAATTCACTCAACAACATGTTCACAGGGGGAGCATGATTGTGACAGTTATGGAAGTTTGAATGAAAGCATGAACTAATGGGAAGAATATTTATTGCAGCTCGTTACAAAGCATATATTTAGGGGTCATTAGGGGATTTTTGAGGTCTAAAATGGGCCTCCTAAATAAATAATAAAATAATAGCTAAACCAATAAAATAATATTTATGAATTTGCAATTCACTTTTTGCACCACAATCCATGTAATCATAGTTAAATTTAATTCAAAAGTTGTACCAAAAAATAATAATAATAAAAAAATTGTATTGATGTGACTATAAATAAGAATGATCTTTTCAAGAAAAAGTCATTATCATTGAACAACTAATGCATTTGTACTTTGTACTTAAATAACTTAAAATAAAATATAAATATAAATTTATAAATTCTTAGTTATATTATATGCAATTAATTAAAATTTATATTATTTAAATTGTATAATAACATGTAATTAATATACTATCTAAAAATAATATAATATAATAAATGTATAGGGATATGCATTGTTTCTTTCAAGAAATATGTAATGACAATAATATTATTTTATTCAAAAAGTGTGAAATGAAATTTATTATGAGTACTTTACTTTATGACTTTAAAAGTATTTAGAGCGCTACATTGGTTAACCATGAGTTTTTATCCACCATTGAGAATGTGACAAGTAAGTACCTTTAACTCAGGCAATGCCACTTCAACCATTAGGGATGATGTCATCCCCTAAAATGTGATTGGTTCTCATAAAGTGAATTTTGATTGTATATTTTCCTTAGGAGGCCCATTTTAGACCTCGAAATTCCCCTAATGCGAATTTGAACATTTATTGGTGAGTATTGATATGAGAGTCTAGTAGAAAAAGTACATTTATGTTAGAATAATAAATATATCCATGATCTCAGGGGGAGAGCTTGATAACATAGAAATGAGAGTATATCCACAGGTATCAGCAACCATTAGCTTCAAAAGAAACCCAACTTAATCAATTGATATAGTGATCAATAACTTGGATTTTTTAAAGGTATTGATTTGAGGGGTATTAGAGAAATTTTTAGGTCTAAAATGGGCCCCCTAAGGAAAATATACAACCAAAATAAAATTTATAAGAACCAATAGGATTCAAGATGATGATGTGAACTATGGGGGATGATTCACCATTTTTGGAGTAAAAAGGTAAAAAGATTAAAAATTCATAAAATATTAAAACTTCTTTTTCAACTCGTAATTTCAACTTATCTCCATTATTTTTTACCCAAATTTCAAGCGAGAGTACTCGTTGGATGCAAATTTTAATTCTTCATCCAAGGAGTACCCATGTTACATAATTTCGATGGACCCTGCTACACAAAAAATGAGAAATACATGAAAAAAAGTGATTGAAATCATGTTTTTCATGTATTTATCATTTTTCGTGTAGTAGACTATATCGAAAGTATGCAACATGGGTACTCCTTGGAAGAGGAATTAAATTATGTATCCAATGAGTGTTCCTGCTTGAAATTTGAGTAAACCCATAGTGAGATAAGTTGAAAATATGAGTTGAAAAAGTAGTTTTTTATTTTTTCCTTCTAAATTTTGATGATGTAATATAATATTATTTTATTATTTCCACTATCATTTTATAATTTCCTTAGGAGGCCCATTTTAGATGTCAAAATTACCCTAATGTATCCTCTCAAATAAAAAGGAGCTAGCATAGTCTAAGGGGGGAGTACATAGTAGCGAACATTTTAGTAGTAACATTATGTTGAGATATCACTCTTTGTTAAAATCTCAAAGGGAGAGAATGAAGGAATTGGGTATTAAGAGCTACAATAGCTTTATAAAGGGATTGTATTCCATAGCCATCAATGACTAGCAATTTCTAGAAGCGTTTCCATCGATGAAAAAGTGGGAGATTGTTGACCAATTTGTTTTCATTGATGTCAAAGAAATATCATGTAGGCTTATTTTTATATCAGTGCATGTGTTATCATTATTGATTGATTCAAAAGGTATATTTTTGTTTCAAGAGGATCTAACGGCCCTCCTTGTGAAAATGATGTGAGTGATGAGAATATGTATAATGGGTTCTGAAGGCAAGAAAGGAAAAAAGGGATCAAACACCAAATTTATTTGGGCCATAATGAAAACCCCAAATTGCTTATGTATGAGGAGTAACCCCAAACTTTTGGTGCACAAATTTAAAGCCAAAATTTGGTAATACATGTGAAGGTTGGAAGGCGGTCATGGGAATATCTCATAGTAGCAGTAGATCAATGGCCTGCAAGGCCCCTGAGTTATGCAAGAGTTAAGCCCCACCCACATGTTAGTCAGCACACAAGTTTTATGGAAAAGAGTGTTGTCTATTTGCGGAGCTCATAATCCAATGGTGGAGAGTGAGTGTGGACTCCCCCCTCATGTCAATTTTTAACTAGAGGGGGAGCATAGTCAGTGCTAATATTAATCTACTCATTAAATATTAACAGTGCCAGATCTATCATGAATCCCCTTGCCTTGAAATTAAAACCACATAAGATGGGGTGCAATACCATGTGAGGATTAAATCAGTTTTGTCATTTACTTGGCCATGTGATGTAACAAAGGATCTCAAAGACATACAAGCAACCACGATGGACACACTTACGGATAGAGAAACCTAAAATGTTGACATGTATCTGAACTAAACAAATAGGTTATAGCTTGAACTGATAGTATAGGTGGCGCAAAATGGTAGAGATAAGTGGTAGGTTGATAATGTGACAAATTATTGATATGGAAGAGAAGACGTGACAGTATGTTGACATGATAGATATGATGTATAAATAATGTGGTACTTTGTGGTCATGGCACGTGACAGGTCGATTTGGAATTTTTGGGTGGCCAAGTGGCCCTTTTCTGAGTGGCACGTGGTAGTGATGTAGTTGATGTGGCATGGCATGTGGTAGAAAGATGATGTGGCGATGACATGGGATCTAGGACTTTATGGAAGCAACTAGTTTGAGAGTTAAGAATGGTATGTATATTGGATATATGGATCTAGGACCTAGCACAATTATCAAAGTAGAGGTGGACCCTGTATCCATCCTATCTGGGAATTTGGGGGTCATAGCATGAATACTCTATTGGTTAAGGTCAAATACCAGATCCCAAGATTACAGATTGTAACTTGGTTATAGTACACATTGATAGGAGCTAGTCTGCACAGATATCAATGCTTACGTAGCTACGGTAGAAGGTTAAAAAGGTTAAGTACCTAGTTATGGCGGTATGGTATTATGGGGAAAGTCGTAAGGATATTGAAGCATCAGTCGCCTAATATGAGGTCAAAGCATAATATTCAATTACCAGGGGTATTACTGATCCATGATAATTAAATTACCAGTGGTGTAAAAAAAGACTCTATTGGCCTTGAAAAAACCATAATGTATAAATACACAAGAAAGGAGATGATCGAAAGTGGTATTGTGCACATCACATAGAAAATTGATAAGTGTGAACCGTGTGTATAGAGATGAGGTGTGAGGTTATGTAAATGTGTTTTGGTGGCATACATGCAATATTTTCTGAGATATCATATTACATGGAGAGATAACAAAAAGGATTGATAAGAAAAATGAAGCTTGAAGAATATAGGTACTTTGTGTAGGGAACATATTAAGTATGTATGTTTTCTAATGTTAATATGAAGTTTGTTGATATGAAGTCTATGAATTATAATTTTTGATGTTGTTTAATGTATATATATGTAGTTTGTGATATAACTCTAGAGTGTTTTTGTTTTTCCAATGTTGATTTGAAAAAAAAAAAGGATTTAGTATATTTCATTTTGAATTAGAGATGTAGAGAATAGATTACTTTATAAATTTTACGTAAATTGTTGAGATCAAAGAAATGAAACAGATTGCAGAGGAAGCATATATTGCATCAAGAATGAAGGAGAATGATATGACAAGGAGATCCATGGTACAACTATTAGGGGTTGGTGCCTGCAAATGTAAGGGGGTTGGTGCCTCTAGTAGGTTGGTTTCTATAAATCTAAGGAGGTTGGTGCCTCCAACAAGTGGGTGCTTGCATATATGAGGAGATTGGTGTCTCCTACAGGTGGGTGCTTGAAAATTCACAAGGGGAATTAGGTTTATGCATGTAAATAAGGGGATAAGTGTCTCCTTATGTTTGGTTCCAATAAATCATTGTAATAGTAGGTTAGTACCTAAATTTATAAAGAAAAAGAAAATAATTTTGTGGTTTTCTCCCACAAGGTTTTCCGTGTATATCTGGTGTCTCATGTGGTGTTTGATTTATTGGTGCATTGTTTTTTCTAAGCTAAAAACTACTTTAAACTATTTAATTTTCCATTATATTGATTCAACTCCACCCCCCCCCCTCTCAGTATAATCATAATTCCAACAGTAACCATCAAGTACAATATACAAAATATATGTAGCAAGAGACATTAGATAGGTTCTTATTCTAACTTTCCAAAAAGTAAAGTATGTCCCATTGAAAAAAGAGGCTCTAAGTGAAGAAGAACCATCTTGAATGGCCATTTTCATTACAATATCTCCCTTTTAGTTGTTAGGATGTTACTGAAGGAACCTGTTATGATACCAAATTGTTGAATACTGAAAGGTATGTGAATCAATACTCAATTAATTCATACTATTTAATACTTTCACTTCAACACTTATATATTTTATCTATAATAAAATAATAAGATAATTATAAACCACACAAAATCAAATGAACACATAAAACGTAAGAGATTTAATGTGGAAACCCATAAATAAGGGAGAAAACCACCAAAAAATTCTTCTTTAGATGATTATTGTGGGCACCAACCCATAGTTATAATTTTTGCAAGCTCCCACATGCAGGAGAAACCTATCCACTTCTAAAAGTACATTCTCCAACCTGCTAGATACACCAATCCAGAAATTGTGTAGGCACCCACCTACAGGGAACACCAATCCCCTCTTAATGTGTGATTTGTTTTTCATTTGTTTATAAGTAATTTTCTTTGTGCTATGCTCTTTCTTTTCTCCCTTTGTACACACACCAACTGCTACTATCACTCAGTAAATGTATTTTTTCACCTCTCACTCTTGATATTTCTCTTACAGGCTCATAGAGTTCATTACACTCATACTCATTTCCCACTCTCTTTTCACAACCTTTGTTATGAAACCAGCTCACCAAATAGAAGAAAAGAGAGATCAACGACTTATAAATTAGCCTCTTTGAGGGGGAAACCTCCTTTACATTACATAAATGAACAATTCTTGGATGATACAAATGAAAAAACCCCCTTTATATATATAGGAGTCCATGGGGTCACAATAAAATCCTAGTAGACCTAACAATAATAATGTAAGGGCACAACAATAACAATAGTGGGCTTTTATGGTGCACAATAATAACTATATGGGGACTACAAGGGTACAAAAATAAAAATAAGGGGGCTACGCTAACAACAATAAGGTACTACACTAGTAATATAGGGACATAACATGCCCCTCTCCTTCAAAAAAGTGTTGTCCTCGACGCTTGAGTAGTTATGGATGCTTCTATATAAAATTCTCATCCTCCCATGTGGAATCTTGAGTGGGTAAGTTCTTCCACTTGATGAGATACTCTGAAATTGATCGATTTCGTAGTTGTCGAGTTCTTGTTTCCAAGACTGCTTCAGGTTCCAATATGATTTTTCCTTCCTCATCAAGTTCTAGCAATATTGTTTGAACTGAATTTTCTCATCTATAACCTTCTTTAAGCATGAAACTTGGAAAATTGGGTGCACTCGGGAAGAATTAGGAAGCTCCAATTTGTATGTCATAGTACCAATATTTTCAACACCTTGGAATCTTGAGTGGGTAAGTTCTTCCACTTGATGAGATACTTAGAAATTGAACGATTTCATAGCTATCGAGTTCTTGTTTCCATGACTGCTTCAGGTTCCAATATGATTTTTCCTTCCTCATCAAGTTTTGGCAATATTGTTTGAACTAAATTTTCTCATCTATAACCTTCTTTAAGCATGAAATATGGAAAATTGGGTGCACTCAGGAAGAAGCAGGAAGGTCCAATTTGTATGCCATAGTACCAATATTTTGCAACACCTTGTAAGGACCATAGTACTTTGGAAATAATTTATTATCCTTCTTAGATTGCTTGAGGAATATTTGTTTGTATGGTTGTAGCCTTAAAAATACCCAGTCTCCAATATCAAAACTTCTCTCGTTGCGATGTTGATCTGCGAGTTGTTTCATTCGATTTTGTGCCAAATTTAGGTTATCCTTTAAGAGTTTGAGAACTGGTTATTGATGCTCGAGTGATCTTCCACTGCTTCAACCTTATAATTTTCTCTTAAAGATGACGTGATGGATGGTGGATGATATCCATAAAGTGCCATAAATGGGGTCATTTTTTCTGCAGTATGGAAGGAAGTTTTATACCACCATTCAGCCAGAGGTAACCACTTGACCCATTGTGTTTGTTTATCATATACAAAACAATGAATATATCCTTCCAAACATCTGTTCACTATCTCAATTTTCCCATAAAATTGAGGATGATAAGATGAGCTATCAGTTATTTGAGTACCCAAACAAGAAAATAATTCCGTCCAAAAATTTCCAATGAAAATGGGACTCTGTCGCTTACAATAATCTTTGGGTTTCCATGTAGCTTTTGAATTGTTTCCATAAATGTAGAAGAAATTTGTACTTATTTTAAATGGATGATATGATGCAAAAAAGTGTGCATACTTGGTAAGTCTATCAACTACCACCATGATGAAACTCTTTCCTTCTCACTTAGGCAAACCTATGATAAAATCCATTGAAACCTCCTCCCAACGTTGACTTGTAATGGATAAAAGATGTAACAAACACGGGGTCTTAATTGTCTCAACTTTATTTTGCTAGCAAACCAAATATTCTACCACAAAATTTTGAATATAAGATTTAGGGCCAACCCAAAAAAAATATTTCTTTACACTATGGTAAGTTTTTAAAAATCCTGAGTGTCCTCCTAAGGGAGAGGTGTGAAATTCCAAAAGAATCTTTGGTTTTAGTTGGGAATTCTTACAAAGATATAAGTGAGCTTTGTACCATAAGGAAACATTTTTGCAACTAAATGTATCATATGTATTGGGATCTTGTTGTAACTTTTGAATGAGTATCCACGCTTCATCATTCTTCTATTCCTCCCTTTCTTCGTTTATCCAATCTGGTTGGATAATAGAAATGGCACAAAGAAATGCTTCCACCTCCTCATCCTTTCTTGAGAGTGCCTCTGCAACAACATTTAGCTTCCCTTTTTTGTAGATGATTTCAAATTCATAACCCAACTTCTTTGTGACCCATTTTTGCTTCTCTTATAAATATATTCTTAGTTCAAAAAAGTATTTAAGACTATCATGATCAGATTTTACCTTGAAGTGTCTCCCCATTAGGTTAGGTCGCCATTTCTTTAGTGCATGTAGTATTGCAAACACTTCCTTATCATAAATAGTATTATGTAAATACTTTACTTTGATTGGACGGCTTTCAAAAGCAATGGGTCTTCCTTCTTGCATTAAAAGAGCACCAATTCCATTTCCTGGGGCATCACATTCCACAATAAATATTTTTGTGAAGTTTGATGTAGCAAAGACTAGTGTTTGGACCATTGCCTCTTTAAGAAGTTCAAAGGCCTTAGTTGCTTCAGGATTCCATGAAAATGCATCTTTCTTCAATAATGTTGTTATAGGTGTTTCTATTCTCCCATATTTCTTAACAAACTTGCGATAATACCCTGTTAACTCGAGAAATCCTTGCAATTTCTTTATCGTTGTGGGGAATTTCCATTCCTTAATGGATTTAATTTTGTTAGGGTATACCTTACTAAGATACAATATGATCCAGATATTCCACCTCTTTTACTCCAAAGAAACATTTGGAAGTTTTTTCATATAATTGTTTCCCCTCCAATAGTTTTAGCACCCTGTCAACGTGTTGAACATCATCCTTCCAAGATGTAATATTCCCAGATGGGGAATGCAACAATTGAAAGTAGATATGCAGGAAAATAACGCAAATCATCTAAGACAAAGCAGGAATCCAATATGGAGACCTTTCAAATGTATTTACAGCAGAAAATTAGATGTACAAGATGGCCCATCAGATGCATAATGGAAATACAAGTCACCAATAAGAGAAAATCCTCAGAAATAGGTGTTGCATTTTGATCAGAGGTTGTCACTGATGTCAATCCAAGCAGCACTAGGGGCTACCCCAATATTTCATGGGAATTTTGACCTACAAAATTACTATATTTTGGGTCAAGAATTCTTTTGATGATTTCTTCTTGTTGAGATGTTTCCATTGATATATGGCATGCCACGTAATTCTTCACGGTTTGAGAGATATTCATGTTTGAAGTTTGTAACCCCAGTTAGTGGGCTAAAACCCCATGGGATTGTGGCATGGGTCATTGAAAAGTCATAATTAATATTTTTTAAGCTCCTAAAATCCCTCCCATGTTCACTTGTTGAAGCTCTTCTCAACCTAAGCATTTATATAAATTGTGATCCTCATATCCTTCTTATGTAAGGGATTTCGCCATCTGAAACAGGTCATCGTGGAATTTTCTCTCTAACTTTTTTTCTAGGAAGGTTCAGAAGCTGAAATTTTTATAAGGCGAAGCTGAAATCCTTAGGAAGCTCCTATGAAAATTTTAGATCAAGGTGCACAATATTTTCAGAGATATGATCTGTGGAATTCAGTGTTTTTGCAGGCTCCTGAAATTCATCTCAAATAAGTGACCTTGGGAAAATCATCATAAATCTCTCTCTGAGTATCAGATTGGAATTATGTAAAACGTGGCAAATAGTGCATGAACGTATTTTTTCTCTCTATCATTTTCAGACCCAAATGAAGAAACAGTGACATGTGGCATGTCATACAAGTTCACTCTACTGAAACAGTCCATAATTAGGGCATTGTGAGAGATTGGGCATAACTCTCTCTTGAAGAATCCAAATTGGGTCAGACCTGTGGCATTGGAAAGAAGACTCGGAGGAATACTACAAGACCATAAATAAAATATTGGGGATCTGAAATAATAGAGATACACTAGATTCAATTTCGATCTCGTAGAAGGAAAGAAAAATCTAGATCATGTGTTGTCAAGGCCTGCAAAGGACCAGACTTTCTAGGGCATCAAAGCAAAGCAAGGTGCAGCAGAGGGTAGCATGATGAGAATAGTAAAAAAGGTGCAGAACAGCAGCAAGAAGTTCATCATATGAATTCTTCAAGTGGGCAGCACTGCATACAGTTACTGTAAAGGTATAATTGTACTAAGTCATTGTAAATACATTATTGTAAAAATTTCTCTAGTGTCTATCTGCCAAGAGTTGAAGAGGCAGTGTTGAGAGGTCTAGGATCATCATTAGGTGGTTGTGTCATAGTTGGGGTTATGGTCTAGTGTGTCTTCTTCTTCTACATCATTCTATATCATTGTAAAGTGGACCATTTTCCCTGGTACGGGAGTCCATTCTTCTTTTATTCTTCTATAGGGTGGTGCTAGGGTGAGTTGTAACTCATTGGGTGTTGGGGCATCCATTCAGTTGACTACTGAAGAATCTCAGGCGTTGGAGCATCCATCCAGTGGGAGCTAGAGAAGAATGCTTTTCTAGATTCTAGGAAGTTGGAGCTTTATTTTCAATTGGAATTGAATATTAAAGAATTATTAGAAAAGCATTAGGTGGTTTTTGTCCCGGAGTGGGTTTCCACCTTAAAAACTGTGTGCATTTGTGTTCCTCTTGTTTGCTAATATCATTGTACAAACACTGATAATAATTGAAGATTAACTAATGCTCTAATTGAAAGGAATACTGATTCACCCCCTTGCCCCCCCTCTCAGTATTTCCAACAATTGGCATCAGAGCTTGGTTCCTTCAATAGCAATTTAACAACTGGAAGGAGGTCATGGAGCATACCAAGAATGGTGTACCTCTATTCAATGAAAATAATTATGCACTCTGGAAAGGAAGAATGGAGGTATATCTCTTGGCGCAAGGTTACGAAGTATGGGACACTGTTCAAAATGGATTTACATCAACTACAGATGAACAAGGTAAGAAGAATTTGGTAAATGATGCAAAAGCAAAGAATATTATTATCAGTGGACTCATTGAATCTGCTTATCATAAAGTGTTGGGTTGTAAAACTGCCAAAAATGTATGGGACAAGCTTGAGAATATATATGCAGGTGACTCAAATGTCAAAGAAGCAAAGCTTCAAATCTATAGAGCAAAATTTGAGCAACTCAAAATGAAAGAAGATTGCAACATTGTTGCATACTTTCAATACGTTGATGAAATAACCAATACTCTGGAAGGATTGGGAGAGCCAGTTGATGAGAAGACTATTATACGAAAGATTCTTAGAACGTTACCAGGGAGATTCAACCCAAAGGTATCGGTCTTAGAATACAGTGAAAATATGGACAAACTCAGCAAAGAGGAATTACATGGAGTTCTCATAGCATATGAAATGAGACTTGATGAAGAAGAGGGTACTTTGCATCTAGAAACTACGTTCGTTGCATCTAAGAAAACCAATAAGGAAAAACAACTTTCAATTGAAAAGACATGCACCTGTAAGTGTGAAGAAAAGGGAGATGATGGAGAAGGTCTTTCAGATGAAGAATATGCTTACTTTACGAGAAAACTAAAAATTAGTAAGGGAAAATTCAGGTAAACTTCCATTTATATGTTTCGATTGTGGTGAGGTTGGGAATTTTGCAGCAAAATGTCTGAACAGAAGTGATGGCAACTCAAAAGGAAAGAAAGGCTTTAAGAAATTCAAAAAGCAAAGATCCAAAAGGAACTTTCTCTCTAAATAATATAGCTCATCATCTGATGAAGACAAGGACAGCGAAGAAGAAGCCAATGGGAGAGTATTGTTTATGGCCAAGCACAATAAACAAGAGGTATCAAACAACAAAGAAGAAGGATTGACCATAGAATAATTTTCTAAGTAAGCAGTCAAGCTTATAAAAGAGTTGAAGGCAGAGAATATTCGTTGCAATACTCTTGAAGAACAAGTTCAAGGTCTCAAAATTGAAGTTGAAGAACACAAATATATTGAAGAGTCACTTCAAAAGAAGTTAGAAGAAAGCAACCAAGAAAGGGAGGCATTAGAAGCCAAAGTAGTCTAGCTACGTAAGGAAGTGAAGAAGGGAAAAACTATCCAAAACTTTGCTAACAGCTCAAGGGCATTGGAAGAAATCATCAATAATCAATGATCTTACAACGACAGAACTAGCCTCGGTTACAAAGAAGAAGGAGAAGGACCTTCTACAACAAAATACAATGAACCTATGAGATCTGACATGCATGTATACTTCATTGGATAATATTTGCAAGCACATCCTTGGAAGAAGATTCCTCGACAAAGATTTCCATCCAGGTACCAACATATTTTTCATGGCTATTGTTATACGGTGGAAAATTTGGTCATAAAGCTGTAGAATGTCGCACATACCCTAGGAACCAAAACAATTCCAGGAGATCCTTCAAATATGAACCTCCCAGGGCTCAACGAAACATCAATAGATTTGAAAATTTAAGAAATAATATGGAATATTACAAATGTCAGAACTTTGGACACATAGCCAGAGACTACAGACTTGAAAATCCTCCAGAAGAACCTTTGAAGCCACAGAATGAACGAACATGGAAGAAGAAGAAGACTGATAATTGTGCTCTCACTCTCAAGGCTCAAAACAACAAAGATGTGTGGTATGTTAACAGTGGTTGCTCAATGCATATGACTGGAGATAGAAGGAAATTTGTATCTCTGAAAGAGAAGAAGGATGGAACAGTATCCTTCGGAAATGATGGATCTTCAAATGTTATAGGATCAGGTACCGTCACTCTCGGAAGTAAAGATGTTATAGCCAAGAATGTTATATTGTTTGAAAACATGAATCACAATCTGCTCAATGTTGGAAAAATGTGTGATCAAGGACACACAATGCTATTCAACTCCACAAAATGTGAAATCAGGAAAGGCAGGTATGGTAAAATTGTGGCTACAACAAGTCGAGCTTCAAACAACATATATGTTCTAGATGAACCAACTAAAGCATGTATACTAGCTAAAGAAGATGAAAGTTGGTTATGGCACAAACGAATGGGTCACATAAACTTTGAAAATCTTGTCAGGATAAGAAAAAATGAAACAGTATGAGAAATGTCAAAAATCTCAAAACCTTCCAACACACTATGTGAGGCCTGTCGGCACGGCAAGTAGAAAAAATTCCAATTTAAAACAAAAGAACACTTTGCATCACATCCATTGGAATTGATACATACTGATTTATGTGGTCCTATGAGAAAAAAAGGCTTAGATGGAGAATTATATTTCATGTTAATGATAGATGACTATACCAGGATGATAGTTGTCATTTTCCTAAAGAAAAAATCTGAAGCATTTGAGTGCTTTAAGATCTACAAGGAGTTGGTCGAAAATGAAACTAATTTGAAAATAAAGTGTCTAAGATCAGATAATGGCAGAGAATTCACTTCCAAATTATTTCAGAAATACTATGACGAAAATGGAATAAAAAGACAATTTTCAATAGCACGAACACCTCAGCAAAATGTTTTTGAAAGAAAGAACAGAAAATGGGTGGAACAATGTTGAAGGACTCAAAATTGGATGAAAAATTCTAGGTTCAAGCAATTGATACGACAGTCTTCATTATCAACTGAAGTCTTCTCATAAATAATTGCAACAAGACCCCATATGAATTATGGAAAGGAAAACCATCTAATGTAAAATACTTTAGAATCTTCGGAAGAAAATGTTATATCAAAACATAAGGTCAAAATTTGGGTAAGTTTAAATCACATGTTGATGAAGGTATCTTTGTTGGCTACTCACGTAAAAGAAAGGCCTATAAATGTTATAATCTAAGACGAAAACAGATAGTGGAGAGCATAAATGTTACATTTGATGAATATGGTGTTCTATTGAATAATGATGAGGATATAGAATCTTTGAAACTTGAGACAGAGGCTGAAAAAGACACAGATAAAATTTTAGAACAAGAAGCAACTATCAACCAGAAAGAAGTAAATAATGATCATCAAGATATACCAAAACAACAATAAGAAGCTCCTCCAAGGAGAAAAAAATAATGGATTCAAAAGAACCATCCATCAAATCAAATCATTGGTGACATAAATGAAGGTTGACAGCTTCGTTCATCACAACAAGCTCACATTTATTTTCTAGCAACCTTTGAGCATAGTAGTTTTGAGGAAGCTAGCCAGAATGAACATTGGGTAGCAGGTATGAATGAAGAATTAGATCAAATCGAGAAGAATAAAACCTGGTAATTAGTTCCACGACCAAAAGATAAAAATTTCATTGGGACTAAATGGGTGTTCAGGAACAAATTGAATGAAGAGGGACAGGTTACCAGAAACAAAGCAAGATTGGTTTGCAAAGGCTATGCACAAGTGGAGGGAATTGATTTCGATGAAACATTTGCACCAGTTGCCAGAATGGAATTAATTCGATTGTTTCTCACCTATGCATGTTCAAGAAAAATCAAAGTGTACCAAATGGATGTTAAGTCAGCATTTCTGAATGGAGAATTAGAAGAAGAAGTTTACATCGAACAACCTGAAGGTTTTCTACTATCATAAAAAGAAGACTGTGTTTGCAAGTTAAATAAGGCTCTATGTGGTCTCAAGCAGGCTCCTAGAGCATGGTATGCTCATATTGATGGATATCTACGTCAACAAGGGTTCAAGAAAGGTATTTTTGATAGCAATATTTATGTACAAACAGATAAAGATAATTTAACAATCATTGAGGTATATGTGGATGATATAATATTTGGTAGCAATGATGATCGACTAAGTAAGAAATTTTCTACAAAGATGCAAAGTGAGTTCGAGATGTCTTTACTTGGTGAGCTAAAATACTTCTTAGGGCTTCAAATATCTCAGCAAGAGAAAGGAATATTTATATGTCAAGCCAAGTACATCAAGGAAATGCTCAAGAAATTCAAAATAGAAGATTGCAAACCTGTCCTTACTCCGATGGTAACAGGCTACAAATTGAGCATAGACGACTCATCTAAGGATGTAGATCAGAGGTTGTATATATCTATGATTGGTATTCTTCTATATGTAACAACCTCACGGATAGATGTTATGCAAGCAGTTGGACAAATAGCAAGATTCCAAGCAGCACCAAAAGAATCACATATTATTGTCGTCAAAATAATTCTTCGATATCTAAAGGGCACAGAAGAATATGGCTTGTGGTATCCCAAGAGTAGTAATCTCATTATTCAAGCCTTTACAGATGAAGATTGGGCAGGAAGCATTGATGATCGTAAGAGTACTAGTGGAGCAGCATTCTATCTGGGTGGTTGTCTCGTATCATGGTTGAGAAAAAAGCAAACCTCAATCCTGTTATCTATAGCAGAATTAGAATACATTGCAGTGTAATCATGTTGTACTCAATTCCTTTGGATGAAACAAACTTTGCAAGATCTTCAAGTACAATTCAGTGAGCCTATTCCCATATTCTGTGACAACACTAGTGCCATCAGCATCTCCAAGAATCCCATCATGCACTCAAAAATAAAACACATTCCAATCAAATATCATTTTGTTAGAGAACAAGTCGTTGAAAATAATATCAAACTTGAGTATGTTGGTACAAAAGAACAAATCATTGATATCTTCACTAAACCTTTACCTCGTAAAGAATTTGAATATCTTCGCCAGAAACTTGGGATTCTCCCAAGTTCTCATTAGATTTTCCTTATTCATAATATAAAGGGGTAGTGGATGTGTGTACAGGTCTACAGTATGGTTGTGTGTCAGGGAGAGTTACCCTTTTCCATTTATCTCAAAGGGGGAGAGAATTTTGTAGGAAGAGGTGTCATGATCACAGGGGGAGTACTTGTGTTTCCAACAATGCCAAAGGGGGAGATTGTTGATTAGCGGTTGTCATTAATGTCAACCCAAAGAACACCAGGGCCTACCCCAATATTGTATGGGAATTTTCACCTACAAAATTAATATATTCTGGGTCAATAATTATTTTTATGGTTTCTTCTTGTTGATATGTTTTCGTTGATATATGGCACGCCACGTAATTCTTCACGGTTTGAGATATATTCATGTTTGAAGCTTGTAACCCCAATTAGTGTGCTAAAACCCCATGAGGTTGTGGCATGGGTCATTGAAAAGTCATAATTAATATTTTTTAAGCTCCTAAAATCCCTCCCACGTTCACTTGTTGAAGCCCCTCTCAACCTAAGCATTTATATAAATTGTGATCCTCATATCCTCCTTATGCAAGGGATTTTTCCATCTGAAACAGGTCATCATGGAATTTTTTCTCTAATTTTTTTTATATGAAGGTTCAGAAGCTGAATTTTTTATGAGGTGAAGTAGAAATCCTGAGGAAGCTCCCGTGAAAATTTCAGATCAAGGTGAGAAATATTTTCGGAGATATGATCCGTGGAAGTCAGTGTTTTTGCAAGCTCCTGAAACTCATCGCAAATAAATGACCTTGGGAAACTCGTCATAACTCTCTCTCTGACTATCAGATTGGAATTCTATAAAAATTGAAAGATAGTGAACGGATTTTTGTTTTCTCTCTATCAATTTTAGATCCAAATGAAGAAAAAATGACATGTGGCACGTCATACAAGTTTTCTCTACTGAAAAATTCCATAATTAGGGCATTGTGAGAGATTGGGCATAACTCTCCCTTGAAGAATCCAAATTTGGTCAGACTTGTGGAATTGGAAAGACGACTCAGAGGACTACTACAGGCCCAAAAATAAGATATTGGGGATCTGAAATATCAAAGATACACTAGATTCAATATCAAGCTCCTAGAAGGCAAGAAAAAGCTAGATCATGTGTTGTCAAGGGCTGAAAATGACCAGACTTTATAGGGCATCAAAGCAAAGCAAGGTGCAGCAGAGGGTAGCATAACAAGAGTAGCAATAAAGGTGCAGAACAGCAGCAAGAAGTTCATCACATGAATTCTTCAAGTGGGCAGCACTACATGCAGTCACTGTAAAGGTATCATTGTACCAAGTCATTGTAAATACATTATTTTAAAAAATTTTCTAGTGTCTATCTGCCAAGAGTTGAAGAGGCAGTGTCGGGAGGTCTAGGATCATCATTAGGTGGTAGTGTCATAGTTGGGGTTATGGTCTAGTGTGTCTTCTTCTTCTACATCATTCTATATCATTGTAAAGTGGACCATTTTCCCTGGTACGGGAGTCCATTCTTCTTTTATTATTCTATAGGGTGGTAGGGTGGTGCTAGGGTGAGTTGTAGCTAATTGGGTGTTGGGGAATCCATTAAGTTGACTACTGAATAATCTTTAGCATTGGAGCATCCATCCAGTGGGAGCTAGAGAAGAATGCTTTTCTAGATTCTAGGAAGTTGGAGCTTTATTTTCAATTGGAGTTGAATATTAAAGAATTATTAGAAAAGCATTAAGTGGTTTTTGTCCCAGAGTGGGTTTCCACCTTAAAAAAATGTGTGCATGTGTGTTCCTTTTGTTTGCTGCTATCATTGTACAAAAAATGATAATAATTGAAGATTAACTAATGCTCTAATTGAAAGGAATACTGATTCACCCCCCCTCTCAGTATTTCCAACACTGCAACCATATATTATGAATGGAAATAGCTTGATAGTGTTATTTCATTAGGCTGCAATAGTTTTTTATTACACTTTAGATCTAGAGCAAACAAGTGCATGAAAATTCATATCTATAACATATCCATACATTATATTGGCTCTTCTTCAGAATCCCCTTGGGGTTTTTAGCATTACACCATGTATAAGTTGTAGATCTGAGTTGTAAGACTGCAGATCTGCAGAAATATTCAGATCTAGAAATGGATCTGATCCTATATGAAACAATAAAATGACCCCTCCACTGGATCTCCAAAGTGAAGGGCAGATCCCCAACACTTGAAAACCAACTCTCCAAATGGTGTGCCAAAAGACCCTGCAACAGCACTTATAGGAATAACATAGATCTTGAAGTAAAACTACATTGTAGGGTTTAGAATGTGGTTGGCCACATGCCAAGATCTGAAAATGATGATCAATACATTCAATACTCTCCTCCCAATGGAATAGAACTCTTCTCCACTGAAAAGGAGCACTGAAATGGTCTAGATCTAAATATATCTAGCCTCCACTTGCTGCAGCTTGCAAAGACAACCAAACCCTCAACAGGATCTGTGTTGTAGTTCAAATAAGAAGCTTGGCCTACAGCCAGATAGTGGACAATACTATGCAAACTCTTCCAAGAGGCCTCTCAAGGAAAGAGGTGGGATTCCCGATCAGGAACACCCAATGCTAAACAACATTAAGTATTAGCAAAACAGCAAGAGACTGATATATGTCTAAATAGACAATATATTCATAAATATAATATCATCAACAACCTTCTCATGTTGACATCCTCTTCATTTTATAAGTTAAGAGCTTGCAAACCATAAACCACTTCCAATGAGATCACTTCTTTCACATAAAGCATCTCCATCTAAAATTGTGCAGTGCCTTATTGATGGCCACTCCTCCATGACAGCGTTGTAGATTTGGTCAAGGTTGACCCAGTCAAAATGTCCAGCCCCTTTTCACACCTAAGGGTGCCTGATTTAGCAGCCAAGATTTAGTATTTTTACATTTGGAATCGATTTATTCATGATTTAAGAATATTATGCACCTCCTTTACACTTTTATTCTTCAAACAATGACATAAAACAAAAATGAATATTCCAATTAGCCTAGGACTAATTGGGTATATTACATTCCTCCCCTCCCAAATGTTGCTTGTCCTCAAGCAACTGATAAGGTGAGTGTTGCAACTCTTCTCCTCCTCCATAGATGACACCATAATGTGATAATATTCCTCCATAAGCTAAGTGTTCACCAATCCAACCCTCCATGAATTTCTCCTCCAAATTTCTCATGAGATGTAAATAATCCATCCCATAAGGAGACAATAGCTAAAATGAAACAAACATGGTTTGCCCAATGATATCCCTCAAACATGTATCATAAGGTACATGGAGAGTCTCCATCCCATAGGACACATGCATACCTCCCATCCTCCCTCCATACATTCCCATAAAAAGTAAAAGTACATCATCAATGTATGGGAGAAAAACTACATACATAAAAAAAAAAAATTTGTGCATATGGAGGTGGGTCATAGTCCCACATGTGGAACCAGCGCAGTGCATATCCTTCCTGCATCAAATCAAGATGTGGTAAATGGTTTTCCCACCACTTACTTTCTGCCCATATCATCTCAATATGGCTGAAAGTGTGAGATATATTTGGTGCCTTAGGAATGCACCCATCATGAAACAAGATCTTCCTTTGCCCACCAAGGGAGTGGCCAAGTTTAGAAATTTTTGTGGCCCAAAGTTGGCCATGAAGTTTATAAGATACAATACTCCTCCTTGGAGTCATGGCCTGCATAAACATGGTGAAAGAATACATACAATCAGAAAATAAAACATGATTTACATGAGTAGGTTCTTCACCAACAATCCTCCTCATACAAATGGAGTGGTGCATAAATCTATCTCTTCTCTCAAAATAAGGAAGATATGGCTGAAATAACTCTTTCATAGAGTCATGTAGCTATCCCAACTCCACATGGTTCATGCATTCTTGAAAATTCTGATGTAGGTCTCCTTCAAAGCCTTCCCAATCAAAGCTCCTCATGATGATGTTGTAGATCTTCATGGAATATATGTAGCTGAAACAGAACTCTCCATAGTCTCTTTGTAGAAACTTCTCCTTGAGCTTGGAGGACCTAGATAAGAAGATCCTACCATGATGATAGATGACTCCCTCTTGGAATAAATAGCCCTCTTCATGCATCTCGTCATCAAGTATCATACAAGTGTGAAGATCCTTGGAATAATCCACCAACAGCTAGGATTTCCAATATGGATCTAAACTCCCCAACAATGACAGCACTGATGATATATCAACTGAAATGTATATCATGTGGCTACTCTCCTCCTTGACATATCCCATACCAAAGGTGTGTGTTGGAAGTTCATTCCTTCCCTTATTCTCCTCATACAGCGCAGAATCAGAAATGAGAGTGAGTAATGATGATGTTGGGAGAAGATCTCCCTCCTCCTTGAGCCTACCCAAGACTCCCAATGCTATATCATTGTCTTCCAGTGCTCCCATCCCTCCTGGATCTAAGCTTGGAGCATCATGTTGTGATATATCTCCTACAAAAACTTAATCGGGTGGCCTCCCAGGTGGTTTGCCACTAGATAAAAGTGTCCCATGCAGCAATCTCATGAGCATGATAGATGGGACTGTAAGGTTCGTGCTTCCACTGCGCAAATCCATCTATGTTATTTGTGTGGAAGTGGTATGTGAGGGATATGTGTGCATGCCTTTGATCATTTGAGTTTCACCACTCTTCTTTTCCACCCATTCCATTTGCAAAGCCTCCCAACCAGTGGTGAATTTTCCTAATGTAATCAACCATTGAACACCCAAAATCATATTGGTGTTAGGTATGTCAACCACAAAGAAGTGATCAATCAATGTATAAGTCCCCATGGTGACTGAAAGTGATGGGACATAATGCATGCATTGCATTTTTCTATCTCTTGGGACCAAAACAGAGAATCCCTCAAAAGCATCAGTGGGTATTTCCCTCCTCTGTACTAGTTGGGCATCAATGAAATTGTGGGTAACCCCACTATCAGTCAACACATAAACCCTCTAATTCAAGATAGAACCTTGAACTCTTAAGGTCAAGTACTTAGGTACTCCTCTCAAAGATGCAAGAGCCTCTCCAATAGGAGCAAATGCTCCATTCCCATCTCATGATGGTGTTGCCTCTCCTCCGACAATGTCAGCGTTGTGACCTCTTCTTGGTTCATCTTCTTCTTCTTCCTCGTCATCTGAGAAGACCTCTATGTAATGTGCTTTTCCAGCAGCACATCTATGTACAGGTGCCCATGACTCTTGGCAAGTGAAGCAAAGCTTACTTATCCTTATATCTCTCCAGGCTTCATCATTGAAGAGGCTTCTTGTATGAGCTCTCCTTTGAAGGAGCAGCTTTTTCTTCCTTTCCCTTTGAAGGAAAAGAGGGCTTATGCTGAAAGCTTGCCTTTGCTTTTGGCAAGGCATATTGAAGGTCTCTAGTCCTTTCAATAGCATCATGCATGGTAGTGGGCTTTGTAGATTTAACCAATCCATGAAGAGGTTCATCTAAACCATCGATGAACATGTACACCCTTCTTGCTGCAGAAAAATCAGGAACCATAACAGATAATCTTAAAAATTCAGAAATGTAAGATTATGTATTACCTGATTGTTTCAACTTTGCAAGGCTCGTGAATGGTGCCTCTGGATCTCTTCTATCAAATATTTCCACCAGCCTTCTAGTGAACTCTCAATAAGTAGTCACATTGGAATGACCCAATGTAGACAAGCCATGGAACCACCAATCATGTGCTTCACCTTCAAAGTGCAATGCTGCAATATTGATAGCCTCCATCTCTGGGACCTTGTTCAACTGAAAATAGATGTCAATGTTTTCTACCCAAGATTTGGCAAAACACTTGGATGACCCATCAAAGTTGGGTAAAAATAATCTGCCCATAGAGTGGTGTCAATCATGATTATAAATGAATTCACCACCTCTATGATGATTCCCTAGTCTTCTTTTGTCCTTTATGTGACAAAACTCCTGAAAACTCAAGTGATCTTTGAATCTCTGATTTTGAGACTCATATTCTTAAAAATAGTCTTCAAGGGATTCATGCTCTTGAAACCCTTCATTTCCCACAGTCAAAAAGTTAGGCATGGTAGAGCGTTGGGAAACTTGTGGCTGATGCATTGGTTGATCATTCCAGTGATGATACATGCCAGAGCCTTCTCCAAGATGGAATCCTTTAGGGGATTCTTTGATTCTATCCATTCTCATCTCTTTGATGTCTCTTACAAGATCTTGCATGGCTCTAAGAAGGATCTTAGGAAAATCCTTTTCTTCTTCTTCACTTCTAGATACAGGGGCTTTACCCTTGTCTTCATTGTCATTTGTGTAATCAAATTTCTTCTTATGTCTTCTCTTTAGATACCTCTTCTCTCTATCAATAAGAGGTTCTTATTCTTCATAAGACATATTGGCTTCTTAGAAATCATAGGCTGTGCCAAGATGATGCTCTAATACCACTATAATATTCCCAGATGGGGAATGCAATAATAGAAAGAAAATATGCAGGAAAATAACACAGATCATCTAAGACAAAGCAGGAGGCCAATATGGAGACCTTTCAAATGTATTTACAGCAGAAAATTAGATGTACAAGATGGCCCATGAGATGCATAACTAGAAATACAAGTGACCAATGAGAGAAAATCCTCAAAAAGAGGTGTTGCAACCATATATTATGACTAGAAATAGCTTGACAACGTTATTTTATTAGGATGCAATAGCTGTTGATTACACTTCAGATCTAGATAAAACAAGTTCATGAAAATTTAGATCTATAACAGATCCATACACTATATTTTCTCTTCTTCATAATCCCCTTAGGGTTTTCAGCATTACACCATCTACAAGCTGTAGATATGAGCTGTAATACTGCAGATCTATAGAAATATTCAGATTTGGAATTGGATCTAATCTGATATGAAACAAGAAAATGACCCCTCCAATGGATCTCCAAAGTGAAGGGCAGATCCCAAAAACTTGAAAACCAACTCTCCAGATGGTGTGCAAAAAGACCCTGCAACAACCCCTACAGGAATAACACAGATCTGGAAGTAAAACTGCGCTGTAGGGTTTAGAATGTGGTTGACCACATGCCAAGATCTAAAAATGATGCTCAATACATTCAATACTCTCCTCCCAATGGAATGGAACTCTTCTCCACCGAAAAGGAGCACTGAAATGGTCTATATCTAAAGAGATCTAGCCTCCACTTGTTGCAGCTTGCAAAGACAACCAAACCCTCAACAGGATATGCATTGTAGTTGAAAGAAGAAGCTTGGCCTACAGCCAAATAGTGGACAATACAATGCAAACTCTTCCAAGAGGCCTCTCAAGGAAAGAGGTGGTATTCCCAATCAGGAACACCCAATGCTAAACAGCATTAATTCTCAGCTAAACAGCAAGAGAATGATATATGTCTAAAAATCCAATATATTCAGAAATATAATATCATCAACAACCTTCTCATGCTTCCATCCTCTTCCTTTTATAAGTTCAGAGCTTGCAAACCCTAAACCACTTCAAATGACATCACTCCTTCCACACAAATCATATCCATCTAAAATTGTGTTGTGCCTTATTGATGGCCACTCCTCCATGACAGTGCTGTAGATTTGGTCAAGTTTGACCTAATCAAAATGTCCAACCCCTTTTCACACCTAACGGTGCTTGATTTAGCAGCCAAGATTTAGCCTTTTTACATTTGGCATTGATTTATTCATGATTTAGGAGTATTATGCACCTCCTTTACACTTTTATTCTTCAAACAAAGACATAAAACAAAAATGAATATTCCAATTAGCCTAGGACCAATTGGGAATATTACAGTACACAAGACCTATTGTAGATTAGTATATCATCAAAAAATACTAACATAAATTTTCTAATGAAGGGTTTGAAAATGGAATTCATCAACCCTTGAAATGTAGAAGGTTCACTGGTAAGCCCAAAAGGCATGACCAAAAATTCATAATGACCCTCATGAGTTTGAAATGTTGTTTTCATAATATCTTCAGTCTTCATTCTAATTTGATGATATCCTGACCGAAGATCCAACTTGGTAAAATAAATTGCTCCATGTAATTCATCCAATAATTCATCAATCACAGGAATGGGAAATTTATCTTTAATATTAAGCTTATTAAGCTCCCTATAATTCAGACACATGTGCAATGATCCATCCTTCTTGTGCATCAATACTACTAGAGCAGAGAAATAAATCTGACTAGCTTGATTTATACCAGCCTCTAACATTTCTGCAATCATACGTTCAATTTCACTCTTTTAGACATAAGGATATCCGTAAGGTCTGATGTTTGGAGGAACACTTCCTGGAATAAAATGAATAGAATTATCATGATCACGAATAGGTGGGAGTCCTTTCGAAGTTTCAACACCTTCGAATGATTGTCCAAGGCTTTTTGGAGATCTGGAGAAATAAATGATTTTTGATGTTGTAACTTCTAGTGAGAATAATTGTGCAATTACGCCTCATTGTTATTTCTTTAGAAGCTTTTTCATGATATTAGAGCTTAATATTTTTCTTAGCTTCCCTGCGATACCCCGTAATTCAACTTCCTTTCCTTCTGAAAAAAAAAAAATTAAGAAAAGTTATTGAAAATTAAAAGCTATTGTCCCCAAATATTGTAACCATTGTACTCCTATTACAACATTAGCACCTCCCATTGTAATGGAAATCATTGAAATATTCAATACATATTCCCCTATGGTTATATTTATATTATGGCACTTTCCAAATCAATTTATAGTTCCTCCATTTTCAACCATCACTTGACACTCTGGTGTTGGGTATAGGAAGCAATTCAATTCCTTGGATACCTAACAATGAATAAAATTATGGATATTGCCCGAATAAATCAACATTATTACATTTGTATTCTTAATATGTCCTTCTATCCTGAGAATTTGAGGAGTGGTAATTCCTTCCAATGCATTACAAGATATGGTCGGACTCATTTCTTCTTTCTCTAGGGTTGGTTCCTGGTGTATATCCTCTTCTTTTTAAGTTTCTTGTTCATTTTCTTCCTCCTTTTCACAATATATGTAAAATAATTTCATCTCGACACACTTATGACCTTTAGTGTATTTTCTTTCACAACTGTAGCAAAGCCCTTTTGCTCTTTTTTCTTCCAATTTTTGTGATGTAAACCTTGTAGGTTGTGGAATTCTAGGAGTAGCAACACTTCCATCTTTACAGATGTGAGTGGTAGGATTCCTTGTTGCCATATTTTTTCATTCATTTTTTCTTGCCAACTTGAATTCCTTATCCAATTAATCGGGTTCCCAAAGGCGAACCTCATATTGGATTTTATCCTTTAAAGTCCTTATGAATACATCAATCTTGTTACCCTTATATTCAATTTTTTGAAGTCCTCAATGTGCTCCACCATTGAACCCTTTTGTTTGAAATTTATAAATTGGCTAAAGAAGGTGTTTCTCTTTGTATCCTCATAATGTGTTATCATTTCCTCCGTAAAAATTGATCGAGTGACAATTTTTTTATCATTGAGAGAAAAGCCATCAATACACATAGAAATGTATTTTGTTCTAAATATAAAGTTGCAATGTGTACCTTTTATGTGTTTTTCACATTATGGAGATCGAAATATTGCTCCATATTTAGTATCCATGTTACGAGATCCTTGCCATCAAACTTCCTCATATCGATCTTTGGAATATGGTGGGTCTTCAATCCAACATTAGTGTTTACGAAATCACGATTAACATTTATTTTGTTCTCATCATGAGTTTCCTCTACTACCTTTTCACCATTGGGAATTATTTCTTGTATCAACTTTATCAAACCTTCCATGTCTCATTTTAGATCATTCTTCATGTATTCCATGTTGCCTTTCATTTTTTCATCGATATTAGCCTCCATTCCATCCACATTATCTTTCACGCCATTATTTAAACCATCCATCTTAGCTTCCATGTTTTTCTTCAAACCATCCATCTTAGCTTCCACACCTTTCTTCAAACCATCCATATGAGCTTCCATTTCCTTTTTTGTTACTCTTTGTGAGAGCGAAATTTTTTGCACTTGGTCTTGTAATTTTGATATATCATGTTGCACTTATTACTCTTCATGGTTATAGTAGAGCCTTCTGAGGGGTTAATGGGTGTTGAATTATTTTTAGGGGGAATTTTAGAACCCAATATTGATATCTATGCTTCAATATTCCCTTGGAATAACTTCAAACTAATTTTTCAAACAAGACTTATGCAATTTTTAAAAATAAATACACACGTTTTTCTTGCTTTTGAGGAGCTCGATATTGAAACTGATGTATCTTTTTAATTTCGGATCCCCAAAATTTTAAATTTGGTCCTTTAGTATACCTCTTAATCTTCTTTACAATGTCACAGGTCCGACCTGATTTGGATTCTTCAAGACAAAGTTATGCCCAATCTCCCACAGTGACCTAATTATGGACTAGTTCAGTAGAGTGAACTTGTACAGAGTGCCATGTGTCATTTTTCTCCTCCTTCAACTCTGAAATTGATACACAGGAAACTAAAGTCCATGTAATTTCATCCATGTTTTACAGAATTCCAATTTGATGCTTAGAGAGAGAGTTATGATTCTTTTCCCAAGGTCACCTCTTTGAGATTAAATTCGGGAGCCTGCAAAAACCCGAACTTCCACAGATCATATCTCCAAAAATTTTGCAAACCAAGTGTTACACAGTAATTTGTCACCGTCCCTACCTTTCCCCATCCCGCACATTGGAGGGCCCATTTTGTGACCTATGAGCAATGTCATGCCGTGAAACCATTATCATTGCATTCCTCTAAACATGAGCTTCAATTTCCCTAAAGACATCTCCTTGCAGAAAATCATAAAAACATCCCTTTTTGCACTGGCGCGGGTATCCAGTTCAGAACTCGCGCCAATGAGGAAAATCCTACAAAGAGGCCGCGCCAACTGGCGCTCTGTCCCAGAGTCGCAGTCGCACCAACCAATTTAAGGAGTAATTTTTAAATAAGAATGGCGGAAGTTTCGTTTCAACAGACTCAGAAACTGTTATCTATCTTGAGTTGGGAGGTTTGGCTCTGGGAGTTCCATGAAAGGGAAGTGGTTTGCCACCTCTCATGGAAGCTTCCTTGAAGATAGGGCCAATCCCACAATTATAGGGATCCCAACTCCATTCCTCCATCTATAAAAGCTAGCTCATTGCCATTGCAAGCTAGTCTTGAAGTTCCAAAGAGTGGCAGAATTTCTAATTTCTCAAGAGCTTTCATGCTGCAAAAGCCTTCTTGACTCCCTAAGGCCAAATCCAAGCAAGGAGACTATTGCCAAGTATCCGGAGAGAGAGGCTTGTCCCATCCCTGACAGGCTTTTCCGAGACATGTTGTGCTGACGACCCGCTAAAGGAGAGTGCTGCGTCGAAGCTATGGTTGTATTCTTCTTTTGACTCTTTAATGATAAGCGACTATCGGTTATGGTTCCACTCTTGTTCTTGATCATGTTCATGAGTTATATCCTCTTCAACTGACATATAGTTGTATGCACTGGATTTAATGCTTGCGTTTGTGTTTTTTCTTGCATGTGCAGGTGTCCGATCACGGAGATCGTGCGGATTGTGATCTGCCAGGGCAAAGGAACGGGAGCACCACCTCTTCTACAGATGATAGCGTTGGGTTCCAGGTAAACCTTCCTCGCAAGTCGGTTTATTTATGATTAGGAACCTGCACCGTAGCGTGTTTGATTGTTGCTAGACCCGATCTGGGCTAGTAGGGATCGCCTCTGTCCGCAGAGGGGATTTACCTCCTCAACACCAAGATCTGAATTTTTTACCCAAAGTTCCTCAGGATTACATCACGAATGGGCTTTTTTTTTAGCTTCTAAACCTTCATAAAAAAATTTTATAGCAAAAATTCCACGATTACCTGTTTGAAGTAGTGAAGCCCTAAAATCCAAAGCTCTAATAACAAATGTTATGAAACCAACTCACAAAATAGAATAAAAGAGAGATCAACGACTTTTAAATCAGCCTCTTCATGGGGGAAACCTCCTTTACATTACATAAATGAAAAATTCTTGAATGATACAAATGAAAAAACATGATTTCTATATATAGGAGTCCATGGGGTCTCAATATAATCCTATCCGACCTCACAACAATAATGTAAGGGCACAACAATAACAATAGTGGGATTTTATGGGGCACAATAATAACAATATGGGGACTACAGGGGTACAAAAATAACAATATTGGGGCTACACTAACAACAATAAGGGACTAAACTAGTAATATGGGGACCTAACAACCTCTTCATATCCTAGTAACATTTATTTTAAATTTGCATAGTATTAGTAGCTTTACCAATTGCTTAACCATGGTTATCATCATGTAGTACTTACCCATGCAATTGCCCTTTTATTGAGTCTTATCTTGCACAACTTGCCAACATAATGATGAATATCCTTTCACACTTAGCATATTTCTCTTCTACTTTGTTGACAATATCTTTCTCTTTCCATACAACTATGTAGCCCTACCTCCTTCACATTCTACAATGTACATGACCATATCTCTACCATACCAGAACCTCATATCCTCAAATGGCCTATCATGGTGGTATGCAACTAACTCTTAAGGTTGAGCGCTTTCTTTCTGTGGTCACTAGCTAATCATATCGAGCGTTGGCAGATTCCAAGTTGTGGTTATTTCTAAATTCACTAGTACGTTGAGCCCCCCTTAAATATTTTAGTGTCAAAAATTAACTTCACATGAACTCTTTTCGTGACCTCAAGTTATTCCCTATTAGGTACCACTTGTAATATTCCCAATTAGCTTCCAGCTAGTTGGAATATTAAATTTTGTTTTTTCTTTTTAGATAGAAGAATAAGAGGGTAGGGAGACCCATAAATCTCCTTAGTAGGAATAAAATCACTCCTAATGCGAACAAGGAGCATCAAAGTAGTTGGATAAATCACCCTTATGTGTGAATAAGAGATGAAGCATGTGGATGGGGTCAATTTTGACCAAATCAACAACACTGGCATGGAGGGAATGGATAATCAATGAGAGACAACACAGTTTTGGAGGGAGAGTCTTTAAATGGAAGTAATGGATTTAATGAGTGGGGCCCAAGGTAAGGAAGCTCACCAAGCATATAAGGAAGGGAATGGTAGCCATGGAAGGCATGTTGAGTATTTTTTTTTATGGTCTGTTATGAATTTTGGCTCTCTTCAACTGTTTAGCAGAGACTGCAGTGTTGTTTAGCACAAGGCTGGTATTCCGGAGCGGGAATCCCACCTTCATCCTTGGGGGACTTCGAGTTCCCACTCAGGAAAGGTCACTGATCTGCATTTCCACATTCTGGCATCAGGCCAAGCTGCAGCTTTCTTCTACAACGTAGTTTCTTCCAGGGTTGTGTTGTGTTGCAAGGTTGCAGCAGTGGAGGGTTTGACAGGGCCATTTCTGAGCTTGTTTTCAGTGGAGGAATCATTCTTTCCATTGGGAGGCCAGCAAGGAAGGTCCTTGGGCATCATTTCAGCATTTGGCACCAGGCCAAGCCATTATCATCCCCTACAGCGCAGTTTCATTCTTAGACTGAGTTATTTCAGTGAGCAATTACAGGGGAGGTTTCAGTGCACCATTTGGAGTGTTTTCTTTTTATTGAAGGGATCAGCCTTTCACTTGAAGATTCCATTGGAGGAGTTCCACTCAGTTCTTCATTATTTCATCCACCTCCTTCTATGTGCTTCATTTGTAGTGATTCTTCATCCCTAGGGCTTTAGATCACCATTCTATATTTTGTATATTTTCGAAAACCCTTTCTTGGTTGTCTTGGAAAGGAGTCATAGAGCCTTGATATTTATTTCAAGTATCTCTTGAGGCATATATCAGTTGTTTTATATCATTGCATGTTCATAGTTTCAGTCATTTCCACTATGACTACATTGTATCAGCTCATTGTCATTTTGTATAGCAGTAACATATCACTTTTGAGTGTGTTTGATCATTGGAGGCTTGTTTGCCTATATTATATGATTTGTGCCTCAGTATATTGTACTTATTTGCTGCTGATATGATTAATGAAATGGCTCCATATTGGTCTCATATCTTGATATAACATTATTCACTGATATTTCCATTTTTTTGTTCAATATTATTGATTTGGAATATTACACTAGTGGATTGAGTTTATGGATTCATTGGAAAACATCGATATGTTGATAAACTGAGGGAATTAAGCCCTTAGATATTATCCCTTAACTCCTTTTGACCTAGTTTCATGACTTAGGGTTGAACATTATCGGATATCGAAATATTTTTGAGTGAGATATCTTTATTAATATGCCAAGAGTTGAAGCTCTGATACCTGAAGCTTTTAGGAATTGTTGCTTAGCATCTCATGACTTGGGGTTGTGACCTGTTGTGGTAAAACACAACCCCCCCATTTTTGACTTGTTCACTTCAAATAATGGGGACCCTTTCTATAAATTTTTGACTAAACGTCTTTTCGGATTTTTATTTTATTTGATTATCCTACGCGATTGTTAATTTTTTATTTTCTTTGGATTCTTGTTTTGATTGCTTTGTTAGAATCAATTTTTTATAAGCTTCCCATTGACGCTTGTTTCGCCTTATTTGGTCAACTGGTTTGAAAATGGTACTCCTTTAAAGTCCCATCATTTATCTAAGTCTAGGTTAAAAATGCTATTTTTATTCTTTTTATTTATTTTCGGAGTGGCTGTAGTTAAGAAAATTTCATAACTAAACTAAACATCATTAAAATAAAACCAAAATAAAAAAACTGATATTTAACGTTAAATTTTGAGATTAATTAAATTAATTATTATAATAAAATATAATTAATTTTATTAAAATTAAAACTTAATATTAAAATATATATATATATATATATATATATAATTAAAAAAATAATATTTACATCGCATATCGCAATATCGCAATATCAGAATACATCGCAATTTTTATAACATGCACATTTGACAAAATGCGATATGCGATAAGGCGATATGCGATGTGTTAAAAGTTTTTAATATAAAGTTTTTTGTTTTACCCCTTATGCCTCCCGTACCTCCACCTCACTCACCCTCACCTCACCCTCACCTCACACTCCACTCACCATACCCCTCCACAAACTCACATGGATGAATACAATAAAGTGTGGATTGATTTCAATGGTTTGTTTAATGGATAATAAGTGTGGATTGATTTCAATGGTTTGTTAAATGGATTATGGGTATGGATTGATTCCAATGGTTTGTAAATTAATTTTTATATTTTTATATTATAATAATTATATTATAATTATAATGTTTATTATAATTTTAATATAATTTGAATTATAATATTAATTATATTTAAATTAACTTTTTCAAATCATTTGTATATTAATTTAATTTTGTAACTCAATTAATTTCTAAATTAGATGATAATTAATTAGAATTAATTGTATATATTAGTTAGTTAATAATTAATTTAGAATTAATTATTAGATAATTAGAATCTAATTTAGGATTAAATTTCTAATTAAAAATTCTGATTTTTAGCCCAGCAACAGAATTTCTAGAATTATGCCAATTTTGACTCGTCAACTTTGGAGGCTCATAGATTGAGTTATACTTGGCCAAATAAGGCCCGGGATGGCTCATTGAAAAGATAAAATCAAGGAGACCATTTTTTAGGAGGTTACACTAATACATTTGGTCATTAATTGGGTCAAAAATCATGCAGAAGATCAAGCTCTGAATTTATAAAACAAAATTAATTCTCTGAGTTGTTTTCTGCATTTTCATTTGTCCTAAGCCTCTTCTAATTGCAGATTCGCTCATCAATAATATCTTTGGCCAATTAAAACATCCCAGGCATCAATAAAGAGTTTATATTTTATTTTCAATTATTTATTTAAATAAGAATTTGATTGGATTTGTTTTAATGCCAGAAATGGTATTTTGATTTTATTGTTGCATCTTAATTTATTTTGATTTCTTTTTGCAGGAAAACAGTAGAAAAGATATGAAGAAAAGATCTTAATCAATGAGAATGCTCCAGCAATTAAAAGATTGGAATTTTTGAGCAAATAAAAGTGATTGGGCAGATTTTCTTCAACAAACTTTCATCTCAAGAATTCCTTTGCAAATATTATAAATAGCAGATTGCAGAATGGAATAGGAGGCTGCTCTCCTCTGCAATTCTGGAATTCTAAAAGCACTTTTGTAATAGGGATTTAGAGTTGTAGGTGGGAGGAGTGGAATCTCAGATCTGGGGATTATTGAGGTTTTTCTTTTATATCCTGAGTTATGTATAATGAACAGAGTTTTCACTATTGTAGCTCTGATTTTGAAAGCAGAAGCTTAAGCATTGTAAAGGACTATTAGAGACTGGAGCTGGAGAAATGGATTCAAAAAATTCGTATTTCGAATATTATTATTTTAAATGTTGGTTTTATTTTATAATAATAGGAATGGTGTCAATTTACTTACATATTTGTGCACTTTTGTCGGTATGAGTAATTTTCTTCTATTTTATGTTGTTATTTATCTCTGCTCTTATGGGCTGAATTCTGATTTCTGGGTAACTATTTACTCATAAATATATTTTTTAATATTGGATGAATAAATAGTGATATGATGTGAACTTCTTCCGCATATTATTGTTTAATAATTCAAGTTACTAATTAAATGATCAATACCATTTTGTGAACTACTTCCTGAGTGTTGTTGATTGATTATTTCAGTTAAAAGGTATCAATAGGATGTGTTTTGCTATCCATAATGTCAGTTAATTGAACTATTTCATTAACTTGATATTCATTATAAACAAAACATATTTCAATCTCAATATTATAAATACCTGCTCTTGGTTGGGTTAGATCTATATCTGCTTAATTGAGATAGGATTAAGATAGTTTCTTTTGTTTGTATCTTAGAATAAGTTTGCATTTAGATTAATTTCTACATTCTTTTAAGTCCTCTTCCCAAAGAGGCAAACTTTAGTAGTGGATTGGCTGAGCCCTAAATCAGCTTAAGGATCACTTTCTTGCCTGATCAGAAAGAAGGTTGATCTGATGTCTCTTTTCCATTGGTGAATGAAAGTCATATTTTAAAACCATTGGAGATTGAGAGAAGGTAACTGGACCTAGTTGAACCAGTCGGAACCACCATTCCAAACGGAAAAGGAGCTGATTTAAGGTCCGGACCGGGTGGTCATCCCCCATGTTGTTGCAGCTATTTTCGAGGCTTCAACATTTTGGCGCTAGAAGGAGGGCCTGAAACTTGTTGTCTGTTGGAGTCTTTTCAATTTTAACATTTTATTTAATCACGATGGCTCCTTTTAAAATTCCAATTTGGAGTTGTATCCATGGACGTGCATCTTCCAATACTCCACCCGAAGTGGTAAGACTCTTGTCTCAGGTAAAATTCAATGGTAAGAGAAATTATTCTGCTTTTAATCATGTCCTTCAATTTATTCAAAATGTTTCAAATTATGATTTTCAAGGAATTGATGAAGGCATCTTATGCAGAATTTTTACCCTCACATTTGCGGCAAAAGCCAGAAACTGGTGTAGAACTCTTCCGGTTGCCTCAATTCACAACTGGGATCGATTTGTTACAATTTTCGTTTATAAATTTGACCACTATGATTATGATCAGGTATGTGATAAAATTGAATATCTACGAAATGAAAATGAGTCTGTTAGAGATTTTAATATTCGACTTCATTTGAATTGTTTAAAATTTAATGTCAAAGATGAACCTATGAAAGAAGAATCACTAGATTGGTTTGAACATAATTATTCTCTTCCCCCTAGTCCTGATCCATATGAAATTAGTTCAAGCTTTGTTCCATCCCCTTCTAACATAAATGAGAATTCCAATTTGGGTGTGCAAATAAATTGTGATGAAGAGGTTTCACAAAGTTTGAAAAATATTTCTAATCAAATGCAAGAAGACAAAAACAGCGATTTTGGAGAAAGAGCCGCCTTGAAATCTAAAAGCTACTTTGAGGTAAATTCAGAAAATCAGATTGTAAATCAGCAAGTGCAAGCAACAATCAAAGTAAATAATAGCATGAAAATAGTTGTACAAATTTTTGAATCTTTTCATGATGAGCAAATGCTGAAATCAGAGCAGCAAAGCAATCTTCTTCAAAAAAGCATGAGCACACAAAGGAATGATTTAGAATCTAAAATTTACAATGGGCTTAATGCACAAGAGTTCCCAAACAGGGACATTTTTAAATGCATTATTTCAGATTCACATTTTTCCCTTTATCCTGATATTTTTAATGATGGTAATTTTTCCCCTCTTGGTGTTAATGATATTTCAGAAAATAAAGAGGATGGTCTAAATGAATTACCAATAAGTTTTTATCAAGATAGAGAAACAATTATTGATCACTCTTTGGCCAATAATGAACATGAAATTCTTGTCCCTCCTTGTTTTGATATACTGGATGAGATTGAAGGGAAATCTAGAGAATCTTGTGAAGTCATTTATGATAATTACTCTGACATTGAAGATGTTGATTTTTCTCAAAAAAATCGTCATCAGAAACTTCAAATAACATCTGAGAATGAGAGACATTTTAATTTAAAAATTATTCCAACCAATCCTCATTCTAAAGCAGCAAATTATCTTCATGATTTCACTATTCAAGAAAATATTCCAATTTATGATTCATATCATGATCAAGCTTTCATTCATGTTCATAATCATAAATCTCTTTCTAATTCACAAGTTGGAATTCGAAATTACTCAAATTCCATAATTCTGGCCAATCCTTGTGAAAAAAAAACTATTTCAAAACGATCCTGATTGTGCTGTAACATTAGTTGTACAAATAGTGATTTCATTTTATTTCTGTTTCCTCACTTATTTTGTATTAAATCAGATTTATTTTCAGATTTTATTTTTCAGATTTTTGATACATTACGCTGGCATATTGAGCACTTTATTATCAAACATTCAATTGATACATTGTCCTGTTGGAAAATTGAAGTTTTATATTATAATCAAAAACATCAAAAGCTATTTCAATTTCAATTTCAATCAATGCTAGTGTTTTATCAAAAGCTTCTATATTCTCAAAGGCAATATCAACAAGAGAATGTATTTTTAGAAGTCTGCCAGCAATCCAATTTAATTAATAATTCTCCATTTCATTTGAAAGATTTCCATCCATTTTTCATTAATTCATTTGAAAAATATTTGGAAATTTTTCCTTCATGGAAGATTGTCAATAGCTTAACATTTACACATAACACTAACAGTTTCTTCCAGGCCTTTGAATCTAAAAGCTCATATCCACAATCTGGCCTTTCATCTCCTCTTTTGAACATTTCCCAATTATTAATAGAAATCCATCCAGATTTCTATGATCCAATTGGTATTCAACTGGAAAGAAAATTTCATGGGAAGGAGATTTTAGATAAGCTTCTAACAACAATTATACATTCTTATTTCAGGTTTAATTTTCTTAGTTCAATTAGATTTGTATTTTTATTACTAACATTTGAATTGTACATACATGCGGGGATTAAAATGAGAACATGGTTACACTGGAAATATGACTATACCTAGTCATTTTTCAAGTATATGGTTAGAATAGGAGTAGAGTTAATGTAGTTAATTTATTTTCAACAGTTCTGTAGATTAAAAATAAAACAAAGAAATCAGCCATTTTCATACATGTTCAGTGAAAACATTTTCTCCCAATCAGAAAATTTTAATTCTTGCTTTCCTTTTTAAATTTCTTACAGCAATACCTCTACTCTGTCTATTTTGAATAATGTCTTGATTAAATTCAATTAAGGTTGTACTTGGCATCAATCGCCTCAAAGCCACTTTTCTTAATTTCGGGATTTCCTTCTAAGATTTTCTTTTGAAATTTATATGATAAAGGTTTTGAGGATATAAAAGCTTCATGATCTCATTATCCCATGAAATGTATGACTGTCTATGATAAGCTTAATTCTGACTCAATCATGATTATTCAGTCTAACCTTTCGTGGTAATCATATGAAGTTCATATTATCTTCCTCGAAATTTGCTAAGTTGACCTTAAGGATGTCCATTTTGCTGTGTGCACACATTCAAATCTGTTTTGACATTTTTCCACAATTGGTGGCTTTATCTCATTCTAACCTTTAGTTTATTATCTGATGTTGTAATATGCATCATATTTATTTACTAAAGGCATTATTGTACAGTCACTATAAAAATACAGATTTTTCTCAAGTTAATTCGAAATGAACAGAGGTAATAAATTGTTATTTCAATTCAAAAGGGAAGAATAGTTTCATATTTATTTCTAGTAAATTTTATATTTCCTGAACATGAATAAACATATTTTATTTAGGCTGATTGCTCACTCCGATTTAGAATAAATAATGAGATGATTTTGAGCAAAGTCAGAATTTTGATAAATCGAAGGAAGAATTTGAAGATTCATGAGGTAAAATCTACAGACAATTTCCTTCCAGGTATGCATTTACAAGTTCATTTTTATCTATTATTAGTTTATCTTTTCTTTAGTTTATTTTTTATTCTTTTTCTGTTTTAATTGCAGGTGTTCATTTGTTTTCAAAACTTGAAGTAAGCAGCAAACCCAATTCAAATTGGCAACAGGTTCAGGGAAATTTTATTTGAGATTCATTAGAATTTGAGCATTCTTTAACTTTGTTTTTATTCATTTGGGAAACCCAATCAAAATTAAAAACAATATCATAAGATTTCATCGGAATTAGCTCTTAGCATTTTTGATAACAAATTGTTTAATAAAATATCTCCGATGTGTTACCTCGCTCATATGCCATATCGCATTTCGCATATCAGAGGTTTTCAGTTGAAGTATACTTCCATTATCGTGAATTTCCTTTACCAATATTGTGACAACCACATAAGTCCGGACCCGATATGAAATTCAAATCAAGTTTATAAAATATCACGTCCATTTAATCGCAAATAATGGTAGGAGCATAACTTTAAAAGGGTCGATGTCTCAGATCCGATATGTTATTAAATTTTCATCATAAAGTTATCGGGTCCACTCTTCATCGCATATCGACGTATCGAGAATTGTTACATCATGTGCTTAAGTTCGTCGATCACGATCACCAGTTAACCACGTCATTCATCGCATATCGGCATCCCAAGAATGATATTGTATTACATCGGGTACCAAACATTCACCAATCATCGATTAGCATCGCCAATTAGAAATCGCTGATATCGCAATCGCTTCATCGCATTTTTATTTATGCTCACATCACAATTCAAAATCTGCGATGTGCGATGTGCAATATGGGAAGCACAATGTCCATATTCCCCAATCCCTAATATAATATATATTTAATGATGTGATCGCTTCATTTCATTACACATGTTCTCATTACATGTTTTCATATCGGCAATTTTCCATTGCAATCTCTGATGTGATAGCTTTCAATGCATGCCTCCGAGCCATTAACATTTAATCAATATATGGCATAGCAACAAAGGTGAAGTCTTGCAGATTAAAATTGAAGCATGGTGAAGAAACATGCGATGCGAATCATCCAATACGGCGATGTGCTACTTTAAAAGCGAGCTTGGGTAACCACTATGGTAAGAAAGCAGCTGATGATAAATTTGCGGCATATTCAAATCATTCTGATTTTTCATGTACTTCAGTTTTAAATATATAATTCCATAATTTAAAAAGAAATTCAATACCTCTCTATCTTCACATTTAAATTTTATTATCATGGATGAAGTCTTGATTCTGGACAATTTATAAAATCATGGAGTTTATATGAAACTTATAATATTTTGAGAAACATTCGTTACTGCAAATTCGCATTCTCATTTATGATGCATTTATTTTAATTTCAATTCCCTTGAGCACTAAGCATTCCATTTTTACATTTTACTGCTTGCTTTAGTGTAAATAAAATAAATAATGATTTTGGGTTATAGGATTTTGGTTAGTTTGACTTCTTCAAGTTTTTAATGTTAATTAAAATAAGAAGTCAGCTAGTTTGGAGAAACTGATACCTTTCAGGTAAGATCAAAAGCAATTATCCAATGGTAAGATTCATCTACCCACTTTCATTAATTTCCATTTCATTACTTTAATTTTCAGTTTTCTGATATATAAATATGTTTTTCAGCTCTTCATAAAAGCTTCCAATCCTCCGTCAGATCATATTTTCGAAGTCCATACTCTTATCCTAGCTTTATTTCAATAAGCAGCGATAATCTTCATTCAAACAGCTACGCTAAGAAGTTTCTGAACCTTTAATCTGTTTCTTTAAGCATTGCTTTTTTAGAAAATGATTAAAATGATGCTTTAAAACAAGAAGATTGATATCAAACAGAAAGTTTTCATTGTGGCTGAATTTTATCGTCACTGCTATCTAAAAAGCCTAAAACACTTACAACCCTGCAAGGTATGATTTTTCTAAATCTCGACATAAGAAGGATTGATTACACGATTATTTTCTTTCTTCATATTGTTGAGACATTGGTATAAACATTCTTGTTTGAGTTTATCTTGTGAAACTTGGATTTTCCTTTCCATTTTTAAAAATTTCTTCATTTTTATTTTTTGTTTGTTGATTTCTTTCTCATTTTAGCATAAGAATTATTTTCCTTTGGTTTTCAGTTTTGATTTTGGTAACTTTGTCATGATTTATATGGAAATCCTACTTGTTACCTAACAATGGTCAGTATACATGGAGAAAAAATTTTAATAGTCATCTATTAACTTTTTCTTAAATCTCTTAGTAAAGTTTGATTTTCTTATTATAAAGGTAGACATACTTAAGGAAGAGATTACCAATTTAGAGAAGTTGACAAAGTATCATAAAATCTGGAGAAATTTCTTTTTCATCAAAATTGTAATCATTTTGAGATTTCAATATTTTATTAAGATCTTTCAAAGTTCTATTATCAGTCAAGAAAAGTTATTTTTAACCAAGTAAAGACACTTTACTGCAAAGCACCTTTTAACTCTGAAATTGTCATTCTTAACTCTTAAGGAGTCAATGATTCTCCCTGTCCCGAAGAGTCTTATTTTTCTAGAGTATGATCCAGAGATATATTTAAACTTAAAAGATAAGAGGTCTCATCATGAGCCTACTTACCATGATCATAGGGGAAAAATAGGCTGACATTACCAACACTGCTAAACAAACCAGGGTAATGGCTTATGATTGCAAACAATTATAAGACAAGGGGTCTCTTCACGAGCTAGCTTGTTCAGTCTAATTATAACCAGTGAATGGCATTGTCAACTATCTGGCTACCAAACCAGGACAATGACTTTTAAGATTTATAATAATAATAAAAATAATAATAATAATATTAATGGATTTATCTCTATGTCAATAATTCTTAAAGAGATGGGATTCTGAATCATTGGTGATTAAAAGGTAACCCTGTCGAGACTATAGATGTTTGCTGGCAGCAGTGGCTCTACAGGTAACAAATGAGTATATTTTAAAAGCTAAGTTGTAAAGCGACCCCTGCTTTATCTCTCCAACTAATTAAGGATTGATATAGAGTTTTGAAATATTTTAATTTATGAGGAATATTAAGAAAAATTACAGTTAGATGATTCTTGCTTTTATTCAGACTAATGAACCTAGTCAAGCATTTCAAGCATAATTCTCTCTTCTTTAATTAGTTTTACTTTGATTTTAGGAAAATCTTATTCATATCAAACAAAGATAAATGGTTCTTCTCCCGTGTGTCGCCATTTTTGTGGTAAAACACAACCCCCCCATTTTTTACTTGTTCACTTCAAATAATGGGGACCCTTTCTATAAATTTTTGACTAAACGTCTTTTCAGATTTTTATTTTATTTGATTATCCTACGCGATTGTTAATTTTTTATTTTCTTTGGATTCTTGTTTTGATTGCTTTGTTAGAATCAATTTTTTATAAGCTTCTCATTGACGCTTGTTTCACCTTATTTGGTCAACTGGTTTGAAAATGGTACTCCTTTAAAGTCCCATCATTTATCTAAGTCTAGATTAAAAATGCTATTTTTATTCTTTTTATTTATTTTCGGAGTGGCTGTAGTTAAGAAAATTTCATAACTAAACTAAAAATCATTAAAATAAAACCAAAATAAAAAAACTAATATTTAACATTAAATTTTGAGATTAATTAAATTAATTATTATAATAAAATATAATTAATTTAATTAAAATTAAAACTTAATATTTAAAAAAAAAAATATATATATATATATATATATATATATATATATATATATATATATAAAATTTAAATCGCATATCGCAATATCGCAATATCAGAATACATCGCAATTTTTATAACATGCACATTTGACAAAATGCGATATGTGATAAGGCGATATGCGATGTGTTAAAAGTTGTTAATATAAAGTTTTTTGTTTTACCCCTTATGCCTCCCGTACCTCCACCTCACTCACCCTCACCTCACCCTCACCTCACACTCCACTCACCATACCCCTCCACAAACTCACATGGATGAATTAATAAAGTGTGGATTGATTTCAATGGTTTGTTTAATGGATAATAAGTGTGGATTGATTTCAATGGTTTGTTTAATGGATTATGGGTATGGATTGATTCCAATGGTTTGTAAATTTATTTTTATATTTTTATATTATAATAATTATATTATAATTATAATGTTCATTATAATTTTAATATAATTTGAATTATAATATTAATTATATTTAAATTAACTTTTTCAAATCATTTGTATATTAATTTAATTTTGTAACTTAATTAATTTCTAAATTAGATGATAATTAATTAGAATTAACTGTATATATTAGTTAGTTAATAATTAATTTAGAATTAATTATTAGATAATTAGAATCTAATTTAGGATTAAATTTCTAATTAAAAATTCTGATTTTTAGCCCAGCAACAGAGTTTCCAGAATTATGTCAGTTTTGACTCATCAACTTTGGAGGCTCATAGATTGAGTTATACTTGGCCAAATAAGGCCCAGGACGGCTCATTGGAAAGATAAAATCAAGGAGAACATTTCTGAGGAGGTTCCACTAATAGATTTGGTCATTAATTGGGTCAAAAATCATGCAGAAGATCAAGCTCTGAATTTATAAAACAAAATTAATTCTCTGAGTTATTTTCTGCATTTTCATTTGTCCTAAGCTTCTTCTAATTGCAGATTCGCTCATCAATAATATCTTTGGCCAATTAAAACATCTCAGGCATCAATAGAGAGTTTATATTTTATTTTCAATTATTCATTTAAATAAGAATTTGATTGGATTTGTTTTAATGCTAGAAATGGTATTTTGATTTTATTGTTGCATCTTAATTTATTTTGATTTCTTTTTGCATGAAAATAGTAGAAGAGATATGAAGAAAAGATCTTAATCAATGAGAATGCTCCAGCAATTAAAAGATTGGAATTTTTGAGCAAATAAAAGTGATTGGGCGGATTTTCTTCAACAAACTTTCATCTCAAGAATTCCTTTGCAAATATTATAAATAGCAGATTGCAAAATGGAATAGGAGGCTGCTCTCCTCTGCAATTCTGGAATTCTAAAAGAACTTTTGTAATAGGGATTTAGAGTTGTAGGTGGGAGGAGTGGAATCTCAGATCTGGGGATTATTGAGGTTTTTCTTTTATATCCTGAGTTATGTATAATGAACAGAGTTTGCACTATTTTAGCTCTTATTTTGAAAGCAGAAGCTTAGGCATTGTAAAGGACTATTAGAGACCGGAGCTGGAGAAATGGATTCAACAAATTGGTATTTCGAATACTGTTATTTTAAATGCTGGTTTTATTTTATAATAACAGGAATGGTGTCAATTTACTTACATATTTGTGCACTTTTGTCGGTATGAGTAATTTGCTTCTATTTTATGTTGTTATTTATCTCTGCTCTTATGGGCTGAATTCTAATTTCTGGGTAACTATTTACTCATAAATATATCTTTTAATATTGGAAGAATAAATAGTGATATGTTGTGAACTTCTTCCGCATATTATTGTTTAATAATTCAAGTTACTGATTAAATGATCAATACCATTTTGTGAACTACTTCTTAAGTGTTGTTGATTGATTATTTCAGTTAAAAGGTCTCAATAGGATGTGTTTTGCTATCCATAATGTCAATTAATTGAACTATTTCATTAACTTGATATTCATTATAAACAAGAGATATTTCAATCTCAATATTATAAATACCTGCTCTTGGTTGGGTTAGATCTATATCTGCCTAATTGAGATAGGATTAAGATAGTTTCTTTTGTTTGTATCTTAGAATAAGTTTGCATTTAGATTAATTTCTACATTCTTTTAAGTCCTCTTCCCAAAGAGGAAAACTTTAGTAGTGGATTGGCTGAGCCCTAAATCAGCTTAAGGATCACTTTCTTGCCTGATCAGTAAGAAGGTTGATCTGATGTCTCTTTTCCATTGGTGAATGAAAGTCATATTTTAAAGCCATTGGAGATTGAGAGAAGGTAACTGGACCTAGTTGAACCAGTCGGAACCACCATTCCAAACGGAAAAGGAGCTGATTTACGGTCCGGACCGGGTGGTCATCCCCCATGTTGTTGCAGCGATTTTTGAGGCTTCAACATGACCTAGAGTTAGACCCTCTCAAATGTCAGTAGAACCTGTATCCTAAAGGAAACTTGTTCAAATTCTATGATATTATACGACCCAATATGGCCCACATTTCCACATCACCTTCCACTTTCGTTCCACATAATTTATTGCATCCAATCAAGAATTTCCATGTGTCACCTGCCATTTGTCCAATCAACCTTCCAAATCTATTAGAAACACTTGTTATGTGTCATCCATTATTGCATCCATGTCACATTATTCACCACCTTGCACCCCACATCATCGCTACCACATGGCATGCCATGTCATTCATTAATTTGTTGATTTGTTTAAGAGTCTTATATTTTTAGACTTGAGAAATGGTCGATATGATGAGGGTAGGTGTTCCCAATATGAAGAAATGGCTTATGCTCAATAGAGGATGCACCCAATTTATGTTGGATTCAATAGGATGAGGGACCATGTTGTTGATAGGTTAAGGCTTGAAAACCCAAGGCTAAATATGCTAGAACCCTGAGACCTGTAATGAAGAGCAGTTAAATTTTTGCGTCAAATGCAAGATTTTGCGTCATTTAATAGATATCAAATGTCGGGAAGTTGTATTGAAGTGGAGATGAGATGATTCCAATGCATAAAGGGAGAATATGTCTAATACGTTAAGAATTGATAACTCGAGGCCTCATATGATGGACCACCAATTGATGGTAAGGATTTCCATCAATAACAACATGTTCCATTTTCTTTAATGTCTTTGCTATGTTGCCTTAGAATTTTCCCTATGTTGCTTGATCTTAGAGTGACTCCCTTGAGTTTCCATTGAAATCAATGATAATGCACACTACCAACAATATCTAGCTTCTATAGGCTGCAACCACCTTTATTCTCTACAAAAACATAATTAAAGAAATTTCTTCCAAATTTTCCTTGGGTGCTTAATAAAATTAATGTTTTGTATAGAGATTATACTAACCCTAAAGCATTTTTTGAGGGCTCTAAATAATGGATTAAACTATTAAAAACTTGATAATTATCTTTAGATATTCTTATCAATTTTTAGATATTTAAACCCCAAATACCAATTCCCAATTTTCCGAAGAAATGTAAATATATGTACAATTCTAGACTGGCATACCTATTTAGAAAAAGTTAGAGGTGATCCTCCCTTCATGATTCTTTGGTTCCAATATTTCTCTAAGTATTATCTCTAATTATCTTTTTTTCCAAATATATAATTTTATTATCAATTTACCACACCACCAACTCCCAAATGGGTCCTCTTCTTCCCAACTAACCTCTAACCTACAACAAGTTGTATGTGAAGAGTATAAAAACTAGAAATTTAGATTATGTAACTCATATAGAGATTATGAGGGTCATATCTCCAAAACATATACACAAATACTAATATAAATCTCAAAACCATCTCACTAAGGATCATTTTTACATCCATACCACATTGGGGGGGAAATGGTGCCATTTTCCAATCCTTGTTTCTTATATAATTGTTGAGGTTTGTGCCATTTTCCAATCTAGTGAAAAGTACTAATTATATTAATCACTAACTTCATATTATTCATCCACCCATGTCTCACTCCATGTGAAAGAAATTCTTTATTTAAAATGCCAAATAGAGATTATTCATCCTAACCCAACAATTTTTCATAGCTTTACTCTTCACATCCAATTTATTTGTCTTCATTGAGTGGGTGCACATGAAATTTTTATTTTCTATTTAATTAAACATAATTTTCTTTCCATTAAATTCACCCTTTTGTATATGCATTTTATTTTCCAATTATAAAGTAAATTAAATTTTAATTTAAGTACATAAATCTATATGATCAATCAAAACACCCAATGCAATTCCTTTAATTTCCCATGCTAAAATAAAATGCATATTCCAGTGAATAATTTTCTCTTGAATTATTCATATATACAAGTACACATAAATTGATACCAAGGGTTCCATTTCCCTGCATTCCCTTCAAGTACTTCCTACTAGTATGTACCAAGGGTGTCATGTTGGATCTTAACTTATCCAACTCATTTTCCACTATGAGAGACTAACGATCACCAAGGAATAAGGATTCACACCTCATTATGTACCTCTTATTTAATCATCATCAATGATTGAATCTACAACCCACCCTCATGACAATGTGCAACATCGGATAAAAAAACATAAAACATGGCTTTCAACCTGCAACATGGAAGAGAATGATATTAGGCAGGAATAGGTAACGTAGACCTCCTCGCTTAATGATACTCATGTTACAAATATTTATACAATAATGTGTCCATGTGAGCTTATTTTTCAAATTTTTATCTACCTTTACACATATCTAGAGACAAACATATCAACTAGCATTGTCTAATAGTCATGAATAGACAATAATAAATGGCATATACATGTTAGTCATACATAACTTAACTCCATCCTAGGTTTACATATCTTGACTCCATCAAAGTCCATATGCACATATGGTTATTCAAGCCACACTTTACAAACCATTATTAGTGTCATATAACATAATTTATTTCATCATGTAACCATGGATTCATTTTCAATACTCCATAGCATCACAAAAATATCAAATAATAAACCATAAAAGAAATATGTACACATCAAGAAATAATCAAACCAAATAAGATCAAAATTATAAATAACATAATATGTAAATGTCTCTCTCACCCAATTGGGTCATTCTTGAAACTATAATTCCCTCAAATAACAAAAAAATATAATTCAAATAAATACAAAGAAAAATTGGGCACTACATACACCCCTCTTCAAAAAACTTCATCCCAAATTTCTAAGATAAATAAGGAAATTGTTGATGCTTCTGAATCATGTCATACCAAAGAGTTTAATAAGACTATTACTATCCCACTCAAATTTTTCTTTTTCAAACAAATAATACTAAATTTTTCAATTTTATTGATCTAGTATCAAGATTGGTTGAGTCTTTAAGGCCTCTGCATTGGACATTTGTAAATGAAAATCAATAACATGAGAAGGAATTAAAACATAATGACATAAAGTAGATGTGAAAATCATCATGCATATGGTATATATATAATGGTAATGTAATAAAATAAGAAACTTGTCTTAAATTTTTGGTGATCTATTTTAGCCTCTACAAAAACACCCAAAATTTTTCAACACTCTCTAAATTTTGGGTCCCCCTCCTCTGCCTCTCAAGGCCTAACTGGTCTTCCTATGTCTTTGAATTGGTTAATGTTTTTTCAATGAAACAATTTTCATCAAACCCTATTGATACTTATGCCTTCATGATTCATATTTATTATATCCACTTGACTTCACCTTCATTATCATTCTATTAAATGTATTATGGTTTTGGGAACTCGTTTAGCCTTTTGCATTTGAAAACCTTATTTCTCCATGGGATGCATTTCAAATGATAGGAAAATGTATTATGTGGATAACCATATTCCACCTTTGTGCTCATATTTTTTAATTCATTAGGTTTTATGAGATTGTCATCTACCATATACTATCATGATTATGAGTGAGGGGCTAAGCCAATTTTGATATGATCCTCGTCTTTTGAATTTTCATCCCGAACCCAGACCCTCATGAGAATTTCATAACATCTTTAGTTACATCATTGCATCATCATGTTAATAGGATGCCATATGTATCCATGTCATATCTATTCAATAAATAGATTATAAGTTGGATGTTGCATTGATTTTATAAAAAAATAGCTTTGCATTCAAACATGGATTTTCAAATAGGCATTTTGTGTTAAACTCCATTTTCATTCAACTATGTGTAGCACTCACATTACAGGTGACTCATGCATCACAAATATTTCCTAAGAAACCCATTGTTCAAAGAATTAATTATATGTTCACCTTATGAATGTGATTGTTTAAGTTTCGTTTAATTAAAAAGGGTTTCATTTGTCTCATTGTTGGGATTGTTTCAACTAGATCATTGTCAACCCATAATTTATACAACATGTTGACTCCACTCATACACTAGTTTCGTGGGACTCAAAACATTTTATCAGTCATGAGAAATATGATGTCAAAGCATTAAATTTTTGAAACACATTATAGTATTATATTGCACCAAAAGGTTTTGCATCAAGATCTTAATTATGTAATGGGGATTTTACATATGAATTTGTGCAAAGTGACATGTGTGGGTTACACACTAATGTGAACATTGTTACGCCATCCCATCCTAAACATTACACAACAGCATGGTGCATTAAAGAAAATGCAATGGGTATTTTAAACGGTGTTATAGGTCAATTTGGGCATCATCTCCCATGACCTAGTCAAACTGGACATCATCCCCAGGACCAATGAAATAGGGACTATCATCCCCTTACATTTCAATTGTTACATGCCCTAAGAGAATAAAAAATCATTCATGGCTTCTATTGTGAGATTTTCAAGGTTTGAAGTATATTTTATATCACTTATGAGCTCACCAATGGTACCTCTCAAAGGACTAACTGTGTTGCATATGCAGCTCCCTCCATTCAAGGGTGCACTGCAATGCACTTCCCAGCATTCAAGGGTTTGTTGGTCAAATGGGAGCGAAATTATCATTGTTTCGGAATCTCCACATGGCCAGTGCCTTCTAGAAGATTCCATACGTGTCAAAATTATAATCCATGTGTCCATATAACACCTTTGAACTTGGAAACATGTCTTACCTATTATTAGAAATTCATTCATTGAGAAACTACCATCAGTTTCCCTATAAATTGAGCACAGATCCTAGTGCTAAGGGAAGGAAGAATTTTGGTAAAGAAATTTTGTTGGATTCTCAATTGAGAGAGTGATAGAAGTGATATGTTGTTGGTGTGATGTTGGTTATGATGAGGTTGGGATGAAGTTGGAGCTGGTGACGTCAAATCGATCATTGGTTGTAACCTCCCCCTTCTACTCTTCAATAAAGATTGATGTTCATTTTCCCATATATGTACCTGTTTATGTTTCTATTTCTCATGCAATGGACTCTTGAATGATATATATGTTTCATGTTTAATCGATTTAATTGAGTAAGATAAATAAGCATCTGTATATTGCAATATCTTTTTTGTTCTATGTTTATACTTGCAAGAATCAATCTGGCGATCTAAGTTGGATTGGAGGCTACAAAAAAAGCGACAGAAGGAGAATAGGAAACGTTTAGATCACAAGTAGGTTCTTCTATCTTTTTTTCTATTTATTCTTAGAGAAAGTGATAGCAAAGTCTTTAATCTGTTGTTCTAAGTGCATAGCACCACACTTAGGAAATTTGATTTATCCGTAGATCATAATTCTGCATCAAAAATAGGCAACTCCGATGGGGAGATTCCTATCATTCCTAGTGTTTTTTCCTCTGCTTATCCACACAGTAGCATCTACTTTCAGTTATTATACTTTTGAATCAAATAATTACATTATAAGTTTGTTCTATAGCTTGAATTTTCAATCTCTACTGCGCCCAACGCATTGTTGGTCAAGACACAATGCACTGCAGTGCAATGTCTCCCCCTCAGGGATGCATTGCAACGCACTATCTCCCTTTAGAGACTGCAGTTCCCCCTTAGACAACCAAATTCCATTTTAATTTTTCATTGCCATCATTCTTAGCCATTTGTTTGTTGTGTTTTCAATTTCCTGATACCTCCTAGAGACCAGTGAATTTTCCTGATTCTTCCTCCTTTGAAAAGAAAGTTTGTTCAATGTCTCTTTAAGTGTTTTTCTTTATCATTGACAAAGAAAATTCAAAGTATTTTATTTTTGCATTAGATCCATTTGTTTTTTTAAATGAAATCGTTGTTAAATTCTTCGTTTCCTGTAGGAAAATTTGTACTGCCATTCTTCGATTTTCCTAAAAGAGAAATTGTTGTTAAATTCCTCATTTCTCAAAGAAAAAAACATTTGTTTTTGTTGATTTGATGCATATAGTTTCCTTTTTGCATTCACATTAAGGAGACTGAAAAGAAAAACCTGCATTTTCATATAGTGAATTGTGTGTTTTGCATAGGAACAAGTTAGGAAATCTTAATATTAGTTTGTGCTCTTTCTTGTTTGCTCTCAAAATTGATTTCTCTTTCCCTTAGTAGTTAGGATTTTCATTGAAAAAACTAAAATTTAAAAGTTTGCTTATTATTTTAGTTTTCATTTTAGGAATTTCCATCACATCATCGTGGTGAACCTCAAAAGGAAAATTGATAAACAATATCAACTTAAAATTTACATCAATTTACCTAGAAAAACATTGGAACCATAACGATAACATTTAGAAGGTCTAGGCTAGATACGTGATCTGGCGTCGTTAAACATAGCAGTTGTCGTTAATTCTTTGTGATACATTTCGATTTTGATACCTCACTCCATGTACGTAAGTATATCGGAGCTCGTCCATTTACCTTCGAGTATATCAGGTGGTGTTCTAGTACGAAAAGTATAAAGGGGTGCTCTCATTGTGTGGTTTCGCATTAGACAGCACTAATACGAACTTGGGCATCAACGCACCTTCGGGTATATTTGGGAGGACAACTTTAGGTTTCTATCCATCCATAGTGAGTTGAGTCGTTCGCCTTTTAAATTTTGATACACCGAACACAGCATTCGGGGAGATTGCCTACCCGTATTTCTTGGTTCGCTAGGAGGTATTCTGCAATTCACAGTTTCTTGGTAAACATTTTTTCCTAGAATTACCCTTTTGATTTTGTTTATTTAATTTGGTCATAAAATAAATCAGTCATCGTGGAAGAATAACATCCCTTTACCCATCGTTCGCATAGAATAGCATTGAAACCACCTTTACCATCTGAAGACACTTCTGGTCAGCGAAGGCGACATTGCTCTACCGAAACTAGTACTATCACTAGTAAAAAACGATGAAATTAATGACTAGGTGACTAAAAAAGTTAGTCACCGCAATTATTTCAAGTGAATTACTACTAAATTTGAGCAATTTTAAGTGATCGAACTAAAAATGACTATCTTAAATGACTAATTTAGTCTAGGAATAAAATATACGACTAGATGATAAGTGACTAAACTAAAAGCGACTAAATTAAATGACTAATTTAGTCTTGGGATAAAATATATGACTAGATAATAAGTGACTAAACTAAAAGCGACTAACTTGAATGACTAATTTAGTCCAAGATTAAAATATATGACTAGATAATAAGTGAAAAAATTAATAATGATGAATGTAAATGACTATTATAATCCAAGAATAAAAATACGACCAAATAACAAGTACAACAAGTATATGAATTAGTCATCTATGTCGGTAATTTTTAATTGTGTAACTCCATAAATGGAAAATTGCAATTTTGATACCGAAATGTTACATTCACTATAGGGGTCTCTGAATCCATCTGCAGTGTTAAAATTCTCTCAGTTGTGTCCATTCTTTCCATCAAGTTGTTGATAAGTGCATGATAGTTCTCCAAGCAACAATGTTAGATACCCTACCCCTCATTTACCTCATAGCGATCAAACCCACGATTCCCCTTGCCACCACGGGCTCCTCCACCTTGACGACTCTGCTTTTGAACCATCGAATCCCCACCCCTGCTAGCCCCTCGCTTACATCCTCCACAACCCCCATGGGCACCTACACTAGTGAGTCATGCACACCCCATAGTATTGCCACCCTCGCATGGAGCGTCCATGATTATTGTAGAGTCCACCACCCCCATAGGGCCATACATATGAAAGTGTTTCGTTTGACCTTGCACAACCTTACTACTGATACCCATGCTTATTTCTCCTTCACGGATTGCATAATATTTCTATGTCTAGTGGGAAAAAGTATCATAGACTACTCATGAACAAGTGTTCACTTCAAAATCAAATTTACTCTAAATAACACACATGTAAAGACTACATGATAAGATGTTATCTCTTGATGAGATGTATAGTAGAATAAAAAAAGATACATTTAAATTGATTCTTAATAATATTATTTATATTTATATAAATTTCACTTCTTTATATCTAAAATTATTTTTAATATACATATTTTTATTCCAAATATTTAACACACAAATCATATTTATTTTATACATTACTAGACACTGAGTTATAAAAAAAATTTTATCAATATACATACTTTTTATTTTACACATTATTTATTTGGGCTAATAAAAAAAAGTCACACATAATCCTCCCGAAAATAAACCTTATAACTTGTGGGACCTAACAACTACACGTTAGAATACAATCACAAAGCTCACCACAACCTCAAAGCTAAACGTAGACGATAATTTATCCAACCACTCAAACTAAGCTCTAAAGCTAAACGTAGACAATATTTTACCCAGCCACTCAAATTAAGCCCTAGAGGTCGTAAGGGAAACGTGGTTCTTTTTAGTGAAATATAAACCATCGAATGGATAGAACCCCCATTTTTATTCAAATTTTAGATGGCGCCATGACTGGATCGTTGATATTTTCAAAGGAATCTTAACCGAGTAATTTTCTTACAATGTTATGGGGTTGTATTGTCTAGTTTTATCAGCCGTCTATACCTTGGCGTCAGTAATAAGTGGGTCGGGCACAATTTGTTGGATTTTCTTCAGAATTGAGGCAATTTCAGCCAATTTTTAGGGTATTGATGGATTCCAGGTATTTTCGCTCCATACCATGTGATTCAGACTCAGACGTTCTGGGAGAGATTTTCCCCAAACGTTTGGTCATTTTCTAGGGTAATTTCAGAAATAAAAGATGGGAAAGGCTTAAGTGGAAAGAGCAGCGGCATATAGCCCAAAGTGCGGCAAGTCGGAGAGTTCAACTCGATCTTTGGATTGATGACATTGGGAGTTGCAGTGAATCAATGGGTAAGATCTTCGTTTAAGACTTTAATAGTTTTATCTTTCTGTTATGAAGATAAATTAATAATTTCTGCTAATCCGCCTGGTTTATGTCCATTCAAAGTGTTACAGAAATTAAAATACGTGTATTCTCATGTTGTTCAGATATGCCTGCTACTGATGAAATTTAGGAATTTTTGGATTCTTGTTATATTTTATAATAAGATAAATACAATTTCCTGTTCAGGAAGAGTTGTGGTATTTTGTTCGTTTATAATGTGTTAGCATTGTTGGTCATGCCAACGCGGATACACGTCCTTGGGGGATTTGAACCCATGTCTGAGAAAGTAAAGTAGTTTTTGGCCATAGTCTGCTCAGTTGTGTTTATAATGTCATTGTTGTGGTCTCTTTATCCATTTTCTGCAAAGTGAGGGAAATTTTATGTAACTTACAACTTACTAAATTTCAGCTACAATTTTTCCAATTAGCGTTGTCAAACCCAAACAATCTTGAAACTATGACAAAATCTCCTCAGCACTAGAGCATCTGGGATACACCGTAAACCTTTTAACTACTAAGAATGTTGTAAATTCTAAAAATGGGTGCAAATTTTCCAGATTTGGCTCTGCAAGCCACTTGAATATACATATCCTTGTCCTGTAGACAACGGTTTCATAACCCCATATTAAATGTCTGTCTTACTAGACATTTATCTGATTTTTGTCTATAGCATCCAAAAGAAAAAATATTTTGAAGTTTGTACATGGAATTGCAAGAGAGGTTGTTCTCTTCTCTTATCATCACAAAATTTTGTACATGGATTGCACGAATATGTAACAAATTTGCACAAATTTTACCCGGTTTGATGAAGTGGGTGAAGATTAGAGACCGCCATCATTATGGAGAAAGGCGTTGGTATAAATTTTTTTCGTTGAGTATTATGGATGCTGCTCACTGATTGAGGTCGAGGGAGAAACTGAAAGCATTCTCATATCATGGCTAACGGTCAAGGGTTTCATGGAATTTTAACCACCTAACTATAGAAGGTAAATTATTTTATTTTCCCTGGGTAGTTGTTAATACGTATCCGGTTAGTAAGAATGAAAGGTAGTCATAGGGATGGGATGGATCTTCTCCCCTCTATTTTCTTGTATTCATATCTTGTGTGTATTAGAGCTAGTGATTTCTTGGTGAAATGAATGCACAGGAATCAATATTTAAAACACGTCATCTCCCTCCTATAATTCATAATCGTTCAAGACTGCTCGGTCAAGTAGTTAATTCATTTCCCTCCTGGTCTGGATCCTTTCCATTCTCTCCTGTAACGAAAATGAAAGGAATTATTTGCTTGCAGGGGTGATCGATAGATGAGAAGTTCCTGGGTCAATATCCTGACCTGTTGGGCTTTGGCTGGCCTTAATGAATGCTCCCCGAGTTGGGAATCAATCAATACGAGAGGCATAACGAGTAAGTATGGAATGAAAGGCTGGTTAGTGGGGGTGATGGCCCCAAATATTGGAGGGATCATCTACAACGAGGATAGGGAGGGATTTGATTCCTTTTTACTAAAATTTAGATGAAGTGGTTGTATATAGATGCGATTATGTTGGTCCACAGTCAGATAGCAGTAGTTGATCCAGTTGATACGTTCAATAGGTCTTGCCCTTCATAGGGATTCGACCCCCTCTATTTGTTTAGGGTCCCTCCTACTACTTTCCTCAGGAGAGCGGCTTAACGCTCCTCCACTACGTTTATTCCTACCACCAAACATTCTGTCACTGGTTCCCATAAGCACTTTCAATCCCTAATCCTGAATTCGTCCCCCCCCCCAAGTAAATCCCTCCGACTTAATCTGTTTTCGTCAGGTCTCTATCCGTTTATCCAACCCCCCCGGGAGGATCGAACTATAGCATGTTCTCAGCCAGCAAGACCAAGCCAGTAGTACTAGAGAGCCATATTCTAATTGTTCCTATATGATGCCACCATAAAGATTTACTTGTTGCCATGAACAAAAAAGAGAATAGATCTCTTTAACATATGATCTCTTCATAGAGACATTGACAAAGGCCTTGAATGGATTGGTTATTTATTTCATGAGGAAAGCCATAAGCATAGCAGCACAATTTGGTAGTGACACAATCGTTGGGTTGGTTGGGTTGGCTATCAGTTCCTCACCTTAAATCTGGGTAAGAAAGAGATATACTATAGCCAATTGTCCACCCAACAACCCTATTGAATGTTCGCTCTCACTGATAGCCACGTAGATAGACCTATCTTCATTCAATAAAAAATATATCTATCCATGAGCTGACTTTCAAGGAGGTGGGCAGGATATGAGGTCAACTATCCACCTAAATGTCTAAATGGATAAAAGGATAAATGACTTTTAATAGGGCTAGGTTATATTCCCCTTTAGTGCCCTTAAGCTTCCTTTCAGTGTCTTCCAACTTGCGAGACCCAGGGAATAGAACTCGCGCCAACTGCAAAGATTCTTGGTGTTTTAGTTTATTTGGAAATTTTAATGCGTAGAATTGGGATACACGACGGTCATTAGGTGTTTGTTAAGATATGTGCAATATGGAGAGTCACAAAAATTTCAGAAAAGCATCTACAAAATTTGTGACTGTGGCATATTAAAACAACAAGGAAAACAAAAAAAATTAAAGACAAAGTATAAATGTAAATGTCACGTTAAGCATGTATGACCTTTTTTCCATGTTCCACACCATTCGAGAGGTCATAGATGAGGAAGGGCACCTCCAGGAGTTCCACAACAATTTTGGAGATCCCAACAGCAGTGGAATTGAGTTCATGCAGCATATGTGTGAAAGAGATCCATTCAAAAGAGAAAAGAGTGTCCTTTATGTCTTGAAGATTATAGTGAAGGTAGATATTCTCGATTTGGATTTTATTGTTTCCTCAATAGATAGAAAGCCTAAAATCCCCCATGGACCATTACTTGATTTTTCTTAACAAATTTTAATGAAGAAAACTGTAGCAAGGTGCACAATGCAATAAATTATGAATGGTTGTTTGTACCTTGCCTAAGAGTGATACCATATGGGTACATCATGTGATTGAGTGATAAATAAAACCAAACTAACACCACATTGTGTTAGGTGCCCTTAAGCTGCTCTGTAAGAGGGCACATGATCAGGATGCACCTCCTCTATGGCTTGTGATCAGCTTTATGTTTCATGCATAATTTTACCACTAAACCCATTGTGATCTCTAGAAGGATGTTTCGAGTGTTGAAGATAACTTTTTTCCTAGCCTACCAAATATTGTTTACCAAAATAGTGGGGATGCCCATGGAAGAAGTTGTCTTTATTTTCCAGCCATGTCATGAGATTGTCTGCCAAACTTGTGGAAGACCACGAGCCATTTGTATGCAATTATGACACTACTATGTTGATTACTTGCATTGTGTATGCACAGGAGATAATTAAGTGTGCAATGCTCTTTGATGAATATTCACATTAATAGTATAAACTAGGACCTTCCTAGTTCATCTTCATGAGATTGTCCCAAGTTAAAAGTTTGTTATTTAATGCTAGCCAAAGTGTAGTTTTATATTTTAGGGATGCTTGTATTTTTTTTATAGGTTTCCATCGACAGTGTGTTTCCCCAGTAAATAGGGAATCGATGTGAGACTCGTAGCCCAATTTTTAGTGAAGTCCCCATTGTTGGGATTTTTTGACAATAACAGCTTAACATTGATCTCCTTCCAAAGTTTTATGATATTTGTAGTGAGGGGATTGAAACATGTTTCCCATTCTACAACATCTTGTCCTACAAGGTGAAAATTTGTGAAAGTTTTCCATCTTGTAGGCCCCCATGCCAAGGGGGATTGCTCTTTTGCATTTGTGAGGACATAACACCACTTTTAATTTAAGTGCTCGGTGAACTTGTTTGATAATCTATAGGCATCAACTAATCCCATGCATGGATCTAATCCTAGCTTCACACTTACAACATATTGACTCTTGAGTCTCACGAATCATCAATCTGAAGGTTTCAAGCTTTCAAAATTCAATATATAACATTTATCATCATTGATATATAGCATTTATCATCATTGATTTCAAATTTCAATATCTAACATTTATCATCATTGATTCATTGATTTCAAAATTCAATATACATTTATCATCATTGATATATAACATTTATCATAATTGATTCATTGATTTCAATATATAACATTTATCATCATTGATATATATCATTTATCATCATTGATTCATTGATTTCAAAATTCAATATATAACATTTATAATCATTGATTCACTGATGATTGATCACCATATAACTTTCATGAAGCATCATATTCATAATTCATAATGACTTCTAAACTTATAAATGCCAACTTCAAAGTTTCACCTTTCAAATTCAAACTTCAAACTTAAATTTTCATTAAATATATGAAAGAGTCAAGTTTCAACTGTTCAAGTGTCAATAGTTATAAAAGATAAAAACTACTAGAAAATAGAAAAGACTAGTAAACAACAAATCTATTTTATCTATTGGCTGGCCCCTTGCCAAACCCACGAGAAATTTCTAATTTGTGCGAGCCACGAGGAAATGGTGGTCTTCTAGTACTCTCAGGAGTACCACGTCCACGACCATGACTAGAAGGTGGAGGTTGAATCTGCAAAGGAACAATAGTTTGATATTGAGAACTGGCACTGGCATTGGCACTGGCACCCGCACTACTACTGGATGGTGGGATTGGCCCTGTGTGTGGTGGTGGTGCCGATGCTTCATCATCATCCCTAAAAATTTCTGCTTCTAATTCTTCCATATGTACCGTGTCGTCCTCCAAATTATCATCCTCTGGGTTGTTGTCCCAGACTTTGTATGATTGATCCTCATTTGCCCGATCACAGTAATGGCTCAACAACCTCAAGTTTTAATGCACACTAAGTAACCAGATTCATCCAAAAGGGTCACAGAATCCCGAATCCCCGTATCGGATTCGAATTCATATCGAATTCACCCCCAATTCACTGGGTATGGCGTATCTCGATCGTACCCTGTACGGATACGGTGAACCGGATACGGCCGAACCCGCCAGTTAGAAAAAAAGCGATGTTTCTTTTATAAAGTGAGGTTTTTCTTCATTCTTTCTCACCCATTTCATTTTTTGAAGTGAGAAGGAGCTAGGGTGAGCAAAGGAGCAAGTGTGAGCAAAGAGAAAGGGAGTTCTTTCGAAGATATTCGAGCATCCGGTAAGTGCACTAACCCTCTATATTTTGCATTTAGTTTGCTGTTAGTGTTTGCATGTGCATATGTTTTATATATTTGGTTATTTTTGTTTATTTTTTATAGTATTCATGGCTCAATCAAAGGTAGAAAGACAGGGGCAAAGAAAGGGGAAGAATGTCCCCATTGGAGATGCCCCACCTGTCCCTCTTTCATCAGGGTCTGCAAGTATTCCATCCATTGGAAGTGGGGCTGCAACAACAGCTTCAAATGTGCAGGGAAAACAAATTGTTGACCCCAAATACCCATTGTGGAAATATGTGACAAGAGAGGAAGGGGCAGCAAAAAAAGGAGGAGGAGGAAATTGTTCATGGAAATGCAATTTTTGCCACGGCAAGTTCACTTGCACATATTTCCGTGTGAAAGCTCATTTGTTGGGTATTCCAGGTTGTGGCATTAAATGTTGTACAACAATTGAATCGCCAAAGAGGAAGGAATTGGAGAAAGAGCGGGGTATTGGTGAGGCAAATGTGGCAACAAAATAAAATAAAAAAACAAGAATGATGACCCCCTTCCATTCTTAAGGAAAAGCAGCAACAAGTTCCCTTTTGAGACTTTTAGTAGGGGAGAATTAGCAAAGAGAAAGGCAACTGCAGTTGGTCCAATGGACAATATTTTCCAAAAAGAGAAGAGGGAAGAGCTTGATCTCACCATTGCATTTTTTTTCTATCATAACTTCATATCCTTTAATGTTGCATGGTCACCTCTATTTATTGAGATGTGTCGAGCTCTTAGTCATGGGGCTCCATCAGGGTATGTGCCTCCTGGGTCAGAGAAGCTCAGAACCACATTGTTGACAAAGGCAAAGAAAGAGGTGGAAAAAATGCTTGAGCCTATTAAATCAGCATGGCCAACATCTGGGGTTAGCATTGTTTCTGATGGATGGACAAATCCAACACGCCACACACTCATCAACTTCATGGTGTCATCCTTGAATGGTCCAGTTTTCTTGAAATCAGTGGATGCACTTGGACAGTACAAGGATGCACAATATATGGGTGAGTTTTTTATTAAAGTTATTGAAAATGTAGGTGTGGATTGTTGTGTGCAAATAATTACAGATAATGCACCTGTTTTCAAGGCCACTGGCATGATTGTGGAAGCAAAATATCCACAATTATTTTGGACACCTTGCATTGTCCATTCATTGAACTTGGCACTAAAATCTATTGCTTCTAATGTGCTTTGGATTGGAGCCATTATTGAGGATGCACGACATATCCGCAACTTTGTACAAAACCATACAAATTCCCTCACTATCTACAAGGAGTACAACAATCTATCATTGTTGAAGATTGCAGGTACATGGTTTGCCTCTTCATTAATCATGTTGAAGAGGTTGAGGGAGGTCAAGACTGCTTTTGGGTCCATGGTTATTTCAGAGTTTTGGTCTTTTTGGAGAAAGACGTATCAAACAGCCTCAAAGAAGTTGAAGGACACAGTGTTAGATGATATATGGTGGGAGAAGGTAGATCTAGTTATTCAGATCATGTAGCCTATCATTTCCTTGCTCCTATTTGCAGATACAGACCAACCCATCCTAGGAGAGGTTTATGAGGGATGGGATTCCATGATTGAGTCTGTGAGGACCATTGTTTTACAGAGTCAGTGCCCAAAGTATGAGACATCACTTGAGGCCTTCTTCACCGTCATACAGGATATTCTTGTTAGCAGATGGGACAAGAATTGCACACCTTTATATTGTTTGGCTCACTCCTTGAACCCAAAATACTACAACCATGAGTGGCTGAATGGTGGACCTTCCCGCAGATTCCCTCCTCACATGGATGGTGAAATCTCACAGGGGAGGAAAGATGCATTGAGGAGGATTTTTCAGGATAGGGCATCCCTTGATGAGGTGGAGGATGCCTTTGCAGATTTTTCCACTGGCACTGGGCCATTTGCAGGCTATGATGTGATTTGAGACAGGGGGGCTAAGAAGCCCTATTCTTGGTGGGCAACTCGTGGGGCAATAAGCCCTCCTCTACAGTAGTTAGCATGAGGCTCCTCTCTCAGGTGACTTCATCCTCTTGTTGCGAGAGGAATTGGAGCACATATGGGAATTTGTATAGTGTGAAGAAGAGCAGGCTTGAGCAGTCCAGGGCAGAGACAATGGTGTATGTGCACACCAACCTTCGTCTCATCTATAGGCAGAGGGAGGATTGGTTGAAGGGAAAGACAAAGATGTGGGATGTATTTCCTGATGATATGGGTCTGGATAGCAGTGTTGAGTTGGCATTGGCCAACTTGGATCTCAATGCACCAGTGCTAGAGCCTGTCACATTTGATGATGGAGTAGAGGCGTCATCCTCCACACCAGCAGATGCAGAGATGGCAGAGGAGGAGGATGCATCAGAGGTAGAGGAGAGCAGTGATGAGCATGATGATCGGGATGAGGACAATGATGCTGATTATGATGATGAGGATTGATGACTCATTGACTCTAAGTCTCTGAATCATTGAGGCTTCAGGCTTGTAGTCTTGTAGACTGTAGTTTTTTTGTATTTTCTATTTCTATTTTCCATTGGCAGTGTACTTATCTAACACATTTTGATTATGATGACTTAATGAGAAAACTACACTA